>VZRH01001418.1:6632-22275 GCA_013397555.1 Urocynchramus pylzowi
TTTTTTCTCTTTATTTTTTTCTTTTTTTTTTCTCTTTATTTTTCCCTCTTTATTTTTCTTTTTTTTTCTCTCTTAACTTTTTCTTTTCAGAAAGTTGGGTTTTGTTCTTTGCTGTTTCCAGTGCAGAGTCAGTATAAATCCAGTAGTGAAAATTGCTGTGAGCAAATAGCTCGGATGTTCAGTGTTTCTCCTGTAAAGACTTTATTACCAAAGTGACTTTGTTCATCCCAGGACTATCTACAGCTCATGGCTGGGGGACGAGGGAGCATCCAAGCAGGAAGGTCAGGGCTGGCTTTGCTTTGTGTTGCCTTTGTTAATGGCCAGTCAGGCAGAACCAAAAACCAGCAGCTGTAACCACCTGCCCCAACAATCTGCAACTCAGACCTTGCTGAGAGCAGCAATTCGATAGGAGGTGACTCTTGGAAAAGCCTTAGAATGCTCAAATTTAGGAAATTATATCCAGGAATCAGCTTTTCCCCTTCAAAGAGTCCTGCTGGTGAAAGGCAGGGTGTGCCTCCTAAAGAGAACTTCTGAAATTCCTCTTTATTTTTGCTGTGAGATTTGTGTTTCTCTTTCACACCAAAGTGGATTGAAATTTGGAAAGCCATGCAGAGATTCTATATGTAAATATTGAATATGAAAACTTGGGAATCTTAATTTTTCCTGACCAGAGCCAGAGTTTATATAAATATATAGAATTTTAATTTTTCGAGATTGCAGCATAGTGTGAATAGCTTGGCTTCACCCTCCCAAACACACGTGTGGGGCTCTCCCAAGCGTGTCCAGGCAGCGCCATCCATGTGTAAATCCTCATTTTCACAGCCTCTGTGTGTGCCCCCAGCTCTGGGGAGCTGCTGGTGCCTCCCAAAGCAGGACTGCACATGTGTGCGTGCCACCAAAGCTGCCTATTTATTGTATGCCTGAGGTTTGTTTTTTTTTTTGGTAAATTTTTATATCTCCCTGCAATTAAAGTGCTATATTTTGTATTTCTCTTGCAATGTGGTTTTTGGGGGCAAGGGGTGGGGTCTGAGAGCTGGTGTGGGGAGTCTGGGACCTCTGGCTTGTCCCTAATTTGGATTTTACCTGTGGTGGGGTCTGTGTTAAGCCTCTGTCACCTCCTTCCTCTTCCTTTGACTCATTTCTTTCTCCAGGCAGAAAGAAATGAGTCAAAATGCTGTGATGCAGTGGAGGGAGGGAAATGGGATCGCTTGGGGAGCCTTCATTCCAGGGAGGAGGAAGATGTGTCCCTGCTCCTCTGCCACAGCACTGAGCTGGGTGTGATGCTTCAAGGTCATGGGGTGGGGGCAGTTTTTTATGGTTGTGTCCAAAAACCTCTTTTCCTTTTCCCAAGGGAAATGGGAGCGTTTCCCCACTGTCCTCCCACTGCCAGGTGTCTCCCTCATTCCCTGTTACCTCTTCAGGGGGAGGGAAATTGGAAAGAAAGCTTTGTGGATTGAGAACATTTTAATATTTGGAAGAAATTCTTTACTTTGGGAAGGAATTCTTTCCTGTGAGGGAGGTGAGGCCCTGGCACAGGGGCCCCAGAGAAGCTGTGGCTGTCCCTGGATCCCTGGAAATACTCAAGGAAAGGTTTGATGGTGCTTGGAGCAGTCTGGGACAGTGGAAGGTGTCCCTGCCCATGGCAGGAGGTGGAATGAGTTGAATTTTAAGGTCCCTTCCAGCACAAACCACTCAGGGATTCCAATTATAAAAATACCAAGTATAGTAATTGTAATGGAAGGGAGAGAGGAGTAAAAGTGAAGGGAAGCAGGGGATGCAATTGCTCATCCCCACTGAGAAGAAAATGAACTATAACCCAGCAGAAACCAGGACACTTCTCCATCCTGATTTCTCAGGGTTCTGGTCTAGGGGGATGCCCTGAGATGAGAGAAGCAGCTTGAACTTTGTGATCAAACATGAGGATTGAGGGAATTCCTCCATTTGGTGGGCTGCTTGTTGTGCACATCCTCTGCAGGCATTGCAGCACCTGGATTTGGTGCTTGTGAGAAGAACTGGCTGCACACCGAGGGTTTTTTAGGATGCACCAGGATCCTAAAGGCAAAGGAGACCCCAGCTCCTGTAAGCTCCTAGGGGATGCTGTGTCCCTGAGGTGGGGATGGCACCTGTAGGTGCACTGTGAGCACTGCTCAGCCTTTCTCTGCTCTCCTGAGCATCCCACGGGCTTTGATCCTGCTCCAGCCCTTGCTGCTCCCCCAGAGGGTGAGGAAGCCTCACCTCCTGTGATGCCTGGTAAAGGCTGAGCTAGAGCAGAGGCTGGGCAGAGCTAAAGAATAAAGCAGGGATTTGTTAAAAGGATCTCCTCCATGGATCCACCTTGGGCAGCACCAGAGCCCAGCCAGGGCTGCACCCAAGATGAACCAAAATGGTGCCAAAAAATGGACACCCACTCATGGGGGCTCTCACTGGGATCAGTTCTGCTCCATTTGCACCTTGGAGTTCATTGTCCCATTCCAGATTTAGCCCAGGCAGTCCCATCCTGCTTGTTTTTCTCTCTTCAGCCCACATTGTTTGTGCTCCTGGGCCTGAGATTTGGATCATTTGTCCTTGGTCCCCAGCTGGAGAAGGAATTGTTTTGTCTCCCTGCTCTGTGCAGAAAGCTCACCATCCCCTAAGATGAAGCTCAGACCCACACACTAAAGCAGCACAGAATGTGAAAAATATGAAAGCTCAAACCTGAGGCATCACCTGTGGGGCCTGGCAGGGTGGAGATGGGACCGAGGTACCCTCTGTGGGCTGTGCTGGAACAACACACAATGGACTGGATCCTGGGACACCAGAAACCCCACTTGTGGTTTCCCCAGATGTGCAGGGCCAGGTCCTTCCTCAGAAACCACCACCTTGTGCCCGCCTGGAGCCACCTGCTCCACCCAGGGCTCTTTCAATTTCCACCCCAGACCGCAGAGGAGCCGAGGGGAGCTGAGATGCCTTGTGCTGCCCTGGTTATTTTTGGTGTTGTCAGTGTGGCTCAGAGCCCAGAGCTCAGTTTGGGACCTTAACTGGCACCATGGCTTCCATCCCAAAGAGATTCCAAGAGGAAATACCTGGTGGGTGAGGAGGGAAGGGCCAGTGGGATGCAAGCAGGGTCATGGGGTGGGCATGTGATTGGGGGCAGGGGTCCTGTTTGAGCTCAGGTAGGGCTTGCAGAAGTGTTTGGCTTGTGTTTAATGCCTGGGTTTGGCTTGGGTTTAGGCCTAAGCTGGGTTCCCCCATCCTGCCATCCATCATGAGGAAGGCTTCAAGGCTGATGTTCCAGCACAGATTTCCAGGTAAGTGCATTGGTTTCCCACCGGGGTGCTCTGGCCCAGAGTCACCGTGGCTTTTGTGAGATTCCAGAAGGAACTCCTGCACTTTTCCTGCAAGCCAGGCAGGAATGGCACTGCCATCCCCATCTGGGAAGCTGGTGGGGTCTGGAAGAGCCCCAGTCCAGAGGCAGTGCCTGCATGCCAGGCAGCCATCCCTGCCCCTTGCCCGGCCCTGGGCAGCTCCAGGGAGCTGCTGCTGCAGCTGTGCCCTGTCTTGGTGGTTTGGGGTGACTGGTGACTCAAATACTTTCGTTGGTTTCTGTTCATTTGGGTTCCTCTCTGTCACCTCCCTGAAGTGAAACCTCAGTGCCACTGTGGGCTCATCTCTGTCAGTGGCTTGTCTGCTGGCAAGTCCCAAAAGTGGCCCAAGTTTTTGGCTGAGGACCCTGTCCCCAAACCCTGGGGGTGATTTATCCCCTGCATCCCCTCCATTGGATAGTGGATCATAAAGGAGGTGCTCAGACTGCCCTCCCCAAAATTCTTGCTGCTTTTTTTGGTGGTTTCCCACACTTGGAGTCAGAGCAGCAGCACCATCAAACTCCTGCTCGATGTCAAGGTATCTCCCTGTGTCCCAGGAAGGCCTGTGGGAATGGGAAGGGAATTTCTGGGAGCTGCCCAGGCTGAACTCCTGCCTTCAGGAGCAGAAGATTCCCCATGGGAAGGAGAGTGGAGCTTGGTTTCCATGAAGGAAACGTTAACTTGCAGAACATACAGGGATCCCTCCAGAATATTTGGGAAGGAGCCATGTGCTTACCAAATCCTCCTGACATCTGGCAGGGAGGGATGGACCAGGGCAGGAAATTTGGGGGAATTTTCTAAGATTTTCCAACCTAAAGAGTTAGAAAATCTTAGAAAATCTTAGATTAAAGCTACCTGTGCTCCATGGTGGGCACAGGAGGATTTTGATTTCTGGGTCCTGCAAAGGATGTGATCAACACTGCCACCCCTTGATGTTTTGTTCACTGACCTGGGGATGTAATTTGGGTCCAAAGCCAACCTTTCTCCTCAGATTTGTGGCTAGAAAGCAGCTGGGCCTCTGGGAAGCGTTTTCCTTGGGAGAAAATGAGCTGGGTTATATCCTGGGTTGTATTAATCTTGATCATCACATGTTTCTGGAGTTTGCTGAGGGGCATGGAGGACATGCTCCTCACCAAACGCCAAAAACACCACTGAAGGTGGCTTCAGGAGAAGAATTCAGCATCCATGAGGATACTACCACCCTTCCCACATGCCTGAAACCCAGTGTGAGGAGTTACCTAGCTCCAAATTTGTGTGAAGAACAAGTTTGGTGGGCTGGGGAGGAGGAAGGCGAGGTTTGTCCCAGCTAAATCCCGAGATTTACCCCAACTCAGCCTGGAGGAAGGGGAAAAGCTCTGCAGGCCTCTCCAACCACAAGTCAGTGGCAGGTCCCAGCTCACAGTTGAACTGCTCGGGAATCCAAGACCCACCAGCTCCAGCTGCTTCCTCCAGCCTGCCCCGGCCTGGCACCGGCCCCCCGGCGCCTCTCCAGGCGTTAGAAAACAAACAGCCACTTTTTATTTCTAGACACCAGGCTCTCCAACTGGCTAGATTGCTCAATGCCCCCGTTTCAGCACAGCAGCCTGGCCAGAGCCAGCTTCTCTGGGCTCTTCCTGGCAGTGTTGTAATCTGGGAGCAGCCCCCTCCTCATGGGCAGCAGGATGTCTCCTTGGGAGGGCAGGAAAGCTGCATGGAGGCTCCCACCTCCTTTTCCAAAGGGATTTATGCCCCCTTGGGTGGTTTTATGGCCAAGGATGATGATTTGTGATGGAAACCTGTTGTAATCTGGGAGCAGCCCCCTCCTCATGGGCTCTGGCAGCAGTATGTCTCCTTGGGAAGGCAGGAAAGCTGCATGGGCACTCCCACCTCCTTTCCCAAAGGGATTTATGACCCCTTGGGTGGTTTTATGGCAAAGGATGATGATTTCTGATGGAAACCTGTTGTAATCTGGGAGCAGCCCCCTCCTCATGGGCAGCAGGATGTCTCCTTGGGAAGGCAGGAAAGCTGCATGGAGGCTCCCACCTCCTTTTCTAAAGGGATTTATGCCCTCTTGGGTGGTTTTATGACCAAGGATGATGATTTGTGATGGAAACCTGGCAGGAGAACCCATCCAGATTTTGGTGGATCTCGAGGGCTTTGCCCCCCATTTTGTGATGTTTTTTTGACAGGGTTTCCTGTGACACTTTTCAATTGTCTTTTGATTTGGGTGGATGGTGGGACTTGGTTCAAGGGCCAAACCATGAGGTCAGAGCTGTGGAGGCAGCAGCAGGATTGGCCAAAGGCACCTCCTCAGCTCCATCAAAAGAAGGAAGAGGAGGTGCTGGGAAGAGCTGAGGGTGAGGAGGCTGGAGCTGCAGGGTTTCCTCAAGCTGGACTTGGCTGCAGGAAGGTTTTGTGCTGAGGAAAGGAGATCCCAGACCCCAGAAAACGTGACAGCCACTTAACTTTCAGAATCAGCTTTTGGCAGGTGCCCTCTCCCTCTGCAGGTCTGTGCCTGAACACCAGACACCAGGTGCTGAAAAAAGGCTCCACCTGAGCCACAGCAGCAGAGAAACTCAGCAATTTTTGTTCAGAACTTTGGGTTTGTTATGAGACCAAGTCTGAAACCACATCCAGGCTGAAATCCCCTCCCTTCCCCCTCAGTCTGCATGTGCTTAGGGGCTGTGTCCTGCTGTGACATATTTATATTGCAGGTGATTTGTTTGTAATAACGAAACACCCGGATGCTCCGAGGAGCCATAAAAACCAGGCTGAGATTTTTTTGTGTGGGTCTGGGTGACCCAGAGCCACCAGCTAACCTGGGCCTCTGCTGCTCTTCCTTAGAAGGATTTGGTCTCAGCCCTAAAATGGAAATGGGAAGAAGCAAAAGGGCATTTCAGGCCATTGCACAAGGAGGTCTTTGCAATGTGGTGGTTAAAAAAATACTCCAAGCTGGAGAAATATTACTTTTCCTTCTTTTTCACCCTGATGTGTGAATGCAGTTGGGTGCTCAGAAGAGTTGCTCCAGCTCTTGCTGAGAGAGTAATTCACATGGGTTATGTAAAACCTCCTTACACTGTTCTGGGTGTTTTTCAGAGAAATGCAAATCATAGAAACATGGAAGGATTTAGGTTGGAAGGGACCTTAAAGCTCATCTCATTCCAACCTCTCCCCAGAGAGGCTGGAATACTTTCCACTGGACCAGGCTGCTCAAACCCCCAAAATAATAACAAGATTTTTAGTTTTTGGAGCAATTAGTTTCAATAATATCAATTTCCAGCATCCCCTGGTTCCTGCTTTTTTCTTCTGCTGGGCTTCAGAGGGAGGACTGAGGGATGTGGAAGCAACAGTGGTTTGAAACAAGAGATTCCCTGCCTGTGTCTTTCTGTTCTGTATTTGAGGAGTAACCACTTCTCCCTGAGGTAAATCTGGCTCATGGACAGGTCTGCAGGGTGCAGAAGGCAGGTTGGTCTTCCCAGGGATCACAGCTAGAAAACAGCAAGAGGGTTCATTCTGGGGAATGTTTTTACACCTCTGCCCCAGAAATACAGTCTGGTTTCGTTTTGGAGGAGGGTCTGGACACCTCTTTTGTAAAAATACCAAATATTTCAAATTTGCTGATTTGCTCTGCTGCTCCAACCCAAGTTTTCTCTGTTTGCTCCTAAATGCTCATGACCAATGTGACCTCCAGCTCTTCCTCGGGCAGATGGTGAGGTCTGAAGGAGACCTGGTCCAAGGAGAGATGAGGAGAGCCTCTTTCTTCAGGTGGAGAAGGGAAGGAACCACTTGCTTGTGTTTAAGGCAAGGAAGGGAGAAATGAGAGGGAAATGTTCACTTGTGGTGTCAGCAGCCAGGGCAAGGGGAGCCTGCAGGAAGGAGGCTCGTGGTTGGGAAGGTGGGGAAGGTGGTCTGTGAGGTTCACCACCGAGCAGGAGATGGAAAAGGTGGGGGAAAGTGAGAGATGGTGGTGGTTGGAGGGAGGTTCATTGCTGATGCAGCTCAGGAGAAGGGTGAACACCTGCCCTGCCCAATGCCCGGCCCTGGTCCTACACAACATCATCCAACAGATCCCTGGGAGGGCAAGGAGCAAGCGTGGCTGAGCTGAACCCCAAAACCAGGAGCTGAGGGAAGCCTGGACTGTGGCTGTGGCTGCAGCATGGAGGGTCAGAGCCTTCAGCACAGCCCTGCTCCATGGATGTCTTTAATGCCTGCTCAACCTGCTCGTGGCTGTGGGGACCAACCCCTGCGGAGGGATGGCCAAGAAAGAGCTGGATTATGTGGGGATGGGATCAGAAAGGAGACCCTGTTGGGCAGGACACAGCACCAGTCTCTCCTGGAAGAGGGGGAGTCTCCTGGGTTCCTCCTGAGGAGCATCTCTGGTGCACGGTGTCTGCTTGATTCCTCTTCCCTGCCCACAGCCAGCGACGGTGCTGGGGCTCCTTCTGTGGGCTGAGATCAGGCAGGAGACCAAGATCAGGCTGAATGGGGGGGAAACAAATCCCCTGTGCCCACCCTGGGTGGCTCTGCCCTCGGGGTGGATGTGGGAAACTCTCGGTCTCGGCAAGAGTCTGGAAATTCTGGGGTAATTTTAACCCTGCCGTGGGTTGTGAGAAACTGAGGGGTTTTACAGCTTTGCTGGGCTGGGCTCTCAAAGTCATGGGGTGCAACTCCCCCAGGAGAAACAGCGAGTCCCAGCTGGAGCAGGGCAGGATCAGTGCGAGCCCTCAGGACTGTGCTGCCCTGGAATGTCCTTTCCCACCTTCTCAGGCTGAGGGCTGTGCCCTCTGGTGAAATACAGAGCAGTGATGGCTCAGGGGAAGTCGGTTCTCAAGGAGGGAAATGGTTTGGGGTGTTTAGAAAAGGCACAGTTTTTAAGTTTTCCCCCCGTCAGATTTTCTGGATGAAGCTTCTTGCTGTAAGGATGAGTCATGAAGCCAAGAGGTGTCAGGAGGGTTTTGAGTAGCAGGGAGGATTTTGTGTGGCAGGCAGGTGTCTGGCCAGGCTGGTTGGCCAGCACCCATCCCATTTGGATGGCCTTTGGGCCATCTAGTCTGGATAATAAAGGGATTATCTTTAATTATCCCTTCCATCCCAAATTATTTTACCTGGCCTGGAACTCTTCATGTTGAGAGTTTGAAACTGCCGAGGTCTCGATGTGAAAGCAAAACCTGGCCTGGGTTTTGCCTTGTTGAGAAATTATTCCGTATTTCTGGTAAAGTGACATCATCTTTTCGAGCTGCTGCAGGAAAAGGTGCCACTGTGTCATTTCTGGTCCTCTCTCCTAATTCTGGTTCTTACTCACAGAATCCCAGAAAGGTTTGGGTTGGAAGGCATTTTGAGGCTCATCCTGTCTCTCCTCCTGCCATGGCCAGGGACACCTTCCCAGTCCAGCCTGGCCTTGGACACTTCCATGGATGGGGCAGCCACACTTTGAAGAGTTTAAACACTTTGAAGAGTTTAAACTCTTAAGCACAACAGTGGAAACCTGGGGATTTCGCTGTAATTTTTATGAAACTGGTGGAGTTTGTAGCAGCCTCTTTCTAAAGTGAGAAATGGAAGGAAGGCAAAAAACGATGCCTGGAGCCTCTGGATCATTTTTTCACAGAAGCTCCAACCCCAGGCGCAGGAAAATCTCTGCCTGCCCATGAGGGTTCATTTTCCAGAGGCTGAATACCCTGAGGCCAGTTCTCACCCTGCCCTACGGTGAATTTGTTCATTTCCAAACAACCAGGAGCTGTTCAGGAGGAGCTGAATCATCACAGCCCAGTCCTTGAGACATCCTGCTCCTTATCAGCCCCGCAGGGCTATCAGGAGAGGTGAGGCTGGAAAGGAGCCCAGAGAATTTAATAATTCACTCTTGATTTGTGTGGCCAGCACCGATGGACGCCGAGGTGCTGCCAGAGACGGGATCTGATTTCAAAGCAGGGCCAGATCTTAAAATAGGAGGATGGGAATGAATGGTAACGTTTGTTTTCCCTTTTATTGGCGTGCTGTAAAGGTTCAGCTCCAGCCTGAGCTGTCAGTTGGGCACGATGTGGCAACCCTGGGCTTCCAGGAATCGTGCCTGAGGTGGCCCGTGGACCTGTGACCCCAATCCGAGCTGATTTAACACACCTCTGTTTTTTCTTGAGATAAGAAATAGTGGTGAATTGATCACATCTCTCCCAATCCCTACTTTTCTGCTGTTTTATCTGTTTTATTAGGGGTTTTTTTGGTCACAAGTGGAGGCTGGCAGAGTCAGAGCTGCCGTCCTGTACATTCAATCAGCTTTGCTCAGGCTGGATTTGGGACAGAGCCACTTCTCCCCAAAAGCAGCATCTTTCCATCACATGCTTCAGCTTCGGAGTCTGCAGGTGTGACCATCTGATCTGGTTCTGGGGTAGCTCCACTGCCTACAAAAGGCAAGTGCTTAAGCTTTGAAAATTCACAGAGCTGCAAAAAAAGTTCCCCAACTCCTTTCCCCCAACACCAAGAGCTGCTCTCAGTTTTGTACAGGCAAAACCTGGAGTTTCACTGAAACCAGCTGAAAAAAGTCCTCCCCATCCTGTAACCTCTCTCACTTTTCCAGATATTTATTATGTGCTTGTGTTGCAGCCTCCTCCTGAATCTGGAATTTAAGAGGAATTCTGGCTTGAGACCAAATTTTCAAAAGCAAGTAGAAAAAAAATTAAACCAATGAGCTGCAGTGCACAAAACCCATGTGCAGAGAAAAACAAAATTCATGAAATAAATATTTATTTCATTCTACTGAAGCTTCCTGAGTAGTCAAGTAGGACTTTTCCTGCTGGGATGAGCCAGGATGAGATCCATTCCCTGTGACAAAACAAGTCTTGAGCTCAGACTTTGAACTCTGCCAAGAATTAATTGATCTGCAGTGCTCTGCTCTTAGTGAGATCTCAGCTCCTGGGTTTCCCACCGTGGGACGCTGAGCCCGGGGGTGCCCCTGCTTTAAAAATCAGAATTTCCTTGCAGAAATTCTGGCAGAAAACGTGATGAGTGTCAGAGTGGGTGCAGGAGTGGCTTCGGGGCTCATTTACATTTTTGGGTGAGAAGTGGGGCGTGAGCTGCTTTCCTGTCAGCGCCAGGCTTGGCCCTAAAACCCTCTGTTGGTTTGGTGTCTCTCAGGGCTGGAGCAAGGTCTTGAAGGGGGAAAAGCCCTGAGAGCTGCCAAACCTCTTTTCTTTGTGGGTGGATTGGCTGGTCTCTTGTAATGGGGTTGAGCCTCTCCTTTGTCACCTCTATTTGTGGCGGCCTTGGCTCGTTGAACGTCTGGGCTTGATGATCTTAGAGATCTGTTATGACCTAAATGATTTTATTGTCATGTTTCCTCCTCCCAGGAGGCTTGCTTTGTTCTTGGGAGTGTTGGATGGGGCTTGGAGCGCACAAAATTCTCCAAGAAAAATTCCCCAAGGTATTTTGTCCAAGTCTTTGGACCTGAAGGAAATAGAAGTGTTTTGTGGAGGGGAGCTGGTGCTCCAGCCATGCTGGGAGATGGATTCCCTTGGGCTAACCCTGGAATGCTGCAGGGTCCCTTGTCCCTGAAGCCCCAACTTGCTGGGGGTGGGTGCAGGAGCTGAGCCTGGGGACATTTGTGTGGAAAGGGACACGTTTAATAGAGCCCTTAATGAAGGAGCAGTTTTTGGCATCCCAAACGTTCCTAAACCAATAAAGGCTGTGTCAGACAAGCTGCAGGGCTGGGGACCAGTGGTTATTCCGCTGGGAATAACCCAGGGAATAATAATTGCCAGGGAATAAAATAACATTTGCCAATAAAAATTGGCAGGGAATGAGAGAAATCTATTTTTCATACTTTATTTCCTTTTTCCTGCTGTTATTGATGGACTCCTTGTCCCTTTTTTTTCCCACTGTTTTTGGTGCAGGGTGGAATGGGACATTAATCCTTGTACTCCTTCCACATCCTTGTATCTACACCGAGGTGGAAGACAGAACTGAGCATCCCTTCAGGGCAAAAGGGTGTTTAACAGGAATAAACAACAAAAAAAGAGAGAGCAAACCAGGTCAGAGATGAATCCAGGCCTCAGGGGGTTTGCAAAAGAGCTGGAAATCTCACAAGGCCGAGTCGCGCGCCTCATGAGATTTCTGACACTTCCCACTTCTGGCTGGGCCAGAAATACCACAAGAACAACGCTGCATCATCATTCTCAGCTCTGGCTCTGCTCTTCCCACACACCCAGCAGGGATCAGCCTCCCAAACCTCCTCCAGGCTGAGGATCCGCTGGCACCGGCTGCGGCACCGCCGAGCGAGCAGCGCCCGGCGCAGCCGGCATCCGGCTTTTCCTTTCAGCCCCAAGTGTTGAGCAGGGAGATATTTTTGGTCGAGAAATCAAATGACTCATTTTGTGGATCCCAAGAACTATTTTTGGGCCGGGGCGTGCTCTGCCCTGCTGGTGCTGCCCGGGCATCTCCAGCCACCCGCGGCAGGTGGGTGGCACGGAGGACGCTGCACCCTCAGCCTCCAGATCCAGCTGGATCGCAGAGCCTGGAGGCTGCTGGTGGCCAGGGGTGTTGTGCAATCCCACTGTTCACGTTTCAGCTCGGTCCTTACCCTTTCCGCCCTCCAGGCCGGGTTTGTTATGCAGAGGAAGCTTCTAAGGAGCCCCGACAAACAGACAGGAAACCGAAGTCTTTCACCGCGCGGACACAGTGTCTGCCCGGGGCTAAATTTGAACATAAAAAAGCCTTATTTATTTATTTTATTTATAAATCCTGAGCTGCGTGCTTTGAAGACAAGCCCCGGCCGGGAAGGGTGAGGGGAAGGGCAGTCGGCACGGTGCGGACCAAAGTTCAGCTCTGGTATGTGGGGTGGGATCAGGGCAGGATTGGATGCTCCATGCCGTGACCTGAGGTGATGTCCAGGTGGAAATGGCCAGCTGAGATGGTGGGGCTTGAATGGGACAGCTCTGGGTGGCCAGTTTTGGGGTGGAGGCTCCACTCAGGAGCTCATGGGCCTCCCCTGTGTGGATGATGGTGAAGGTGGTGCTGGGATCCAACCCACATTGCCTGGCTGAGGCTGAAATCCTGCGTGGCTCAATGTCCCCACAGAGGTGGGGTGATGAGGGATTCACATCCAGGGTTGGATTCCTGGAAGTGTTTAAAGCCAGGCTGGACAGGGCTTGGAGCCTTCTTGGATAATGGAAGCTGTCCTTGCCTGTGGCAGGGGTTGGAACGGGATGATCTTTAAGGTCCCTTCCAACCCAAACCATTCCAAGATTNTGGAAGCTATCCTTGCCTGTGGCAGGGTTTGGAACGGGATGATCTTTAAGGTCCCTTCCAACCCAAACCATTCCAAGATTCCATGATCAGGTGGCCACTCCATGTCCACACCTGGAGTCACCACCACTGGCCTTGGCCACCACCTCTGGAGAAGCTGCTCATGTCCCCAGCAGCATCAGAGCTGCCTCCCACCAACCCATGGCCTCCTGGTCCCACCAGAGACCATCAGAGAAACCAGAGGCTCCTTTGGAGGTGTTTTTGTTTTAATTTTCCATGCAGCAGTGGGAATTTCCAGGCAAAGGTAGTGTGAGAGAGGCAGGCAGATCTCAGTCACCGCAGCAGGCTTTAAAAAGTGAAAACACGAACTCGAAAGCTGACGAACCTGCAGCAACTTCCCAAATCCCACCTGAAATTTAGCAAAAGGCACAAGGAAAGTAAAAGTTCCAGCGCTGCTTTTTTGGGGGCCGTGGTTTCTTTTTTAATGTTGTTGTTGTTGTTCTTGGAGAAACGTGTCCCTTTATTCTGAGAAAAGGGAAGCGCTGGGGCCGTGGCTTCTGGAGAGTTGTGGATCTGCCCCTCAGGAGAGCAAAACTGGGGTGAACTCCAGCACCCAGGGTTGCACCAGGGCTTGGGCAATTCAACAGGGGTGCTGAGGTCCCTGTGGCACAGCCAGGAGCTGCAGGAGGAGATACAAGGGTGACTCAGAAGAGGGGAAACCTCTTGTCCTCTCTCTCTCTGCACCATTCGGATGGGTTTGGGCACGGAGCTGCTCCGTCTCTCCCCTCCTGCTGGTGAGGTCGGGCTCAGCTGCACCAAACCCCACTGGTCTCAGTGACCATTTTCTTTATTTAACCCTCCCCGACCCCAGGATTGAGGAGCCACTTCCACATTTGCTGCTGGCCCCGGCCAAAAAGCCCTTGGAGCCGTTTCTGCTCCTCCTGCCCGGCCTGTGTCGCTCGCAGATGCTCAAACCACACGTTCCTTCACCCAGCCTGGCCCACCACAGATGGACACAGCTAAAAACACCCCAAAATAACGCCTGGCCACAGCAGTCCTGCAAGGGTCCCCCAGCCAGAGCAGCTGGGGCTGAGGGGACAGGCTAAAAATAGGGGTGTGGTGCAAGTTTCTGAAGATCCCAAAGCGTGAGGTGAAACTTCAGTTCTGAAACTGAAAAGCTGAGGGTGTCTTTGGGGTTATTTCTGCTTGGGGGGGCTCAGCAGGAGGAATGGGGGAGCCCTCTTGGGCATGGGTTTAGTGGGGTCTCCCCATCACCTCAGGGCATGGCCTGTGTGGGATCACCACCCTCGCAGGGAGCTGCATTCTGGGCCCCAAAGGTGATAAATGCTGTGCTTTTACCCAAAACCCACAGATTTTGGGTTTTTTTTGGGAGAAATCTGCAGGTTTGGCACCTTTGCCTCATAGAGAGGGTCCAGCCCAGCATCCCAGTGTAGCTGCACACTCCAGCTGAGCCCCATCCTGCCCAAGAGGATGCCCAAGCCCTCCATCCTTACACAAGGACAGCAGCTGGAGCGTGAAAATCTCTCTCTGATATTTGCACCCATGACCCAGGAGCTGAGGACACGCCTGGAATTGTGTGTGGGACCCCCTGAGCACACCAGAAGCTTGGAATGTTGGATGCAAAGAGCTCAAGTGTTGAGAAAACTGGGAAATTGGTCAGGTTTAGTGACTCTCCAGGGTTTGAAATTTCACAAGATGATGAATCTTGAAATCATCTCAGTGAAAGCATCTTGAAAGCATCTCAGTGAAATTTAGCAAAAAATCAGCTTCCAGGTCCATTCGAAATTGGGGGGAAGTAGGATTGAAAGCCTTAAATAAAGTGTAAAACCAGATCCAAATTGGAAAAAATGAAATAACAAAGATGACAATGCTGTTCCTTCACATCCATGTGTTTGGGACCCCTGTATTCCCCACCAAGCCCAGGGGACTCCATCCCATGCCCGTCCCCCCTCCTTGCACAACCTGCTGGCCCCTTCTCCTTCTCCTTCCTCACCCTGGGTGAAATCAGAGCTGTTATTTCAAAGAGAAGCTTGTGATTTATCGCTGTAATCTCAACCACAAGTTGAGCTGGCAGGAGTTAGGGGAGCCACGAGGAGTAACAGAGGGGTTGGCCATTCATTTCAGCATCCTCTGCCCTCCTGAGGTTTTTATTGCTTCAGTACAACAGCAGGGAAGCAGGAGTTTCTCTCAGAAAGAGGAGAAAATGAAAAGGGAAAAAAAGGATTGCCCAGGATTTGTGCTGAAGGAGCTCAAAATGGGGCTGTCTCTTTGCATTCTGGTTTTAAAAAATCAGCTTTTTGAGCTTAAATACCTGAGATGATTACAGCACCCAGAGGAACCAGCCCTGCCACGCAAAGGGGGACACCCTGGGATGGTGCTGCTGGTCCAAGGGCAGAGCTGAGAGGGGGTTTCTCCTTATTTTTCCTGTTTTTCCCTTCTCCATAAGTCACTTTTACAGCTCCCAGCAGCCAGCCTGGCAAGCACAGCTTTGCAGGGATGTTAATGAGTCCTTAAATCAAAGGTTTGTGGTGGCCAAAGCAAACCTGGTGTCTCCTTCCAGAAAGGGGCTGCACAGAGAACTCCCAAACACCGCCTGGCTGGGAAGGACCAGCATGGTCACCTTTGTTATTTCACTTTTTCCTAATTTAGATCTGGTTTTACACTTTATTTAAGGCTTTCAATCCTATTTCCCCCCAATTTCAAGTGGACCTGGAAGCTGATTTTTTGCTAAATTTCACTGAGATGCACATCATCTTGAGAAATTTCAGACCCTGGAGAGTCACTAAACCTGACAAATTTCCCAATTTTCTCGACACTTGAGCTCTTTGCATCCAATATTCCAAGCTTCTGGTGTGCTCAGGAGAAACCCATCAATTTTTAATGCCTTTTCCTTGTTTTACAGAAGAAAAGGCTGTTTTTCCAGGCTGGCTGCAGACTGTGGGGGAGTGAGACAGATTTTAACCCACTCTGAGGAAATGACAAAGCATTAACTCCCCTGCAAGGCACCGAAATAGTTTTCATTAAAGCCAATCTTTGCAAGGAGTTGTTTTCCAAGCCAAAAAAAAAAAAAA
>VZRH01001418.1:22290-41256 GCA_013397555.1 Urocynchramus pylzowi
TAAAAAACACAAAATTTCCCAGAAATTTTTTCCAGAAAAAAAAAAAAAAAAAAAAAAAAAAAAAAAAAGAAAAAAAAAAAGGAAAAAAAAAGAGAAAGAAAAAACCTTGCTCTTTCTTGGCCTTTCTGCTTTGCTAATCCACTTTGACATTTATTAGCAATTATTTATTTCCTTCCCTGTTGGCTGTTTATGGTGCAATTTTTCACCCAAATAGGCATTACTCAATAATAACCCCTGCAGAAAGGCAATTAGGAAACACGAAGGGGGTGGTTACAGAGATTGTGGGGCTTTTCCCAGCCCCAAAATCTCTTTTTTTTTTGAGCTGGAGATGCCTCCCAGGGCAGCAAGACCCTGCCAGGCTCTGGGATTGGAGCATCCTCATGCCATCCTCATGCCATCCTCATGCCATCCTCATCCAGGACTGTGTCCCTGCTGTTTGCAGCTTTTGCAGGGAGCCACGAGCTGCAAAGCCCAGCTTTAGGAAGGCTCCACTTTCGTTGTCTCCTGGGTAATAATCTTCTTTCTTCCCTTTGGGTTTGGGTGATGAGGAAGGGCTGTAAAAAAACAGGATTCTTGTTCCTTAATGAAAATGCTCGGTGCCCAAAGACGAGTTCCCATGAAGCCGCAAGGTAGTGCAAAACCGAAAAGAAAATTAAAAAATCTTTCAAAAACAGGCTCAGCCTTTGGGTGCAGCATCTCAGGAGCGTTTCCCCATTCCACCCCTCTGTGGGGACAGCTCAGGGCAGGTCACCCACCCTCCAAAATCCCCCCTGAGCCACGGCTTTCTGAAGAAAACACTCCTTGCGTGCGAGAAGCCACAGTGGTGGGGGGGAAATAAAACGAGATTTGAGTTGAAATGATGGAGCTTATAAGGAAATAAAGACCTTTTCTGGCCGTGCCTTGTGCTGATCACCCCTTGATCTTGCTGGGGATGCTGAGGGGAGTCAGGGCACGATGCTGGTGGGGTTTGGGCACCTCGCTCGTGGCGCCCAGCTGGGGATGGGTGACAAAAGCCCCCCCAGGCACGGCTGGGTGCTGGCAGGAAGCACGCTAGAGAGGGGTGAGAGCACAGCGGGTGCTGCTCGAAGGTGGGGACAGCCCAGTCCTGGTTCTGCTTGGCTGGAGCTGCCACCCAAAATAATCAAACCTCACCCCAGGGCTTCTGCTGCTGAGGGAAAGTTCATTTTCATTTTCCGACCGCTTTCCCGGCCGGGACACGCCAGGGCTGCTCGGGGTGGGGATGGTGGGGGGTGTTTGGCACCAAGGGCCACTGAAATGCCACTTGGCTGGGCTCTGGGGTGGCTCTTGGCCAGGGAGAGGGGCCTGAGAGTGAGGTGGGGAGGGGATACAGCCAGAGCAGCACTGGGAGGGGGATCACAAACCACGGGTTGGTTTGGGATGGGAGGGATCTTAAATCTCATCCCCTTCCACTCCTGCCATGGCAGGGACACCTTCCACCATCCCAGGCTGCTCCAAGCCCTGTCCAGCCTGGCCTTGGGCACTGCCAGGGATCCAGGGGCAGCCACAGCTTCTCTGGGCTCCTGTGCCCACCCTTACAAGGAACAATTCCTTCCCCAAATCCCACCTAACTCTGTCCCCTCAGTGTGAGGCCATTCCCCCTGTCCTGTCACTGCAGCTCTTGCCCAAAGTCTCTCTCCATCTTTCCTGTGGGCTCCCTTCAGGCCTCAATTAAAGCACCCTGAATCTTCTCTTTCCCAGGCTGAGCAACCCCAGCTCTCCCAACTTTTCCTCCCGGCAGAGCTGCTCCATCCCTCTGACCACCCTGGTGCCTCTGGCCCCTCTCCAGCGGGCTGGGTGGAGCACTCTGCTGCTCCCAACAAACCTGTGGGATCTCAGATCGGTTGGGAAGGTGTCCTTGCCCATTTCCAACCCAAACCATTCCATAAATTATACACCACCCCCCCTTCCAGGCTGTGATCATCCTTAAATCATCCCCCCTCCACCCCACAAACCCTCCACAGGCACCACCCACTCCTCCAGACAAGATTAAGCTCACCAATAACAAATCCAAAGGATTTTCCCTCTATTTATGTGGCTCATCAAGGCTTGTGGACAACCCCTGGCACATTCCTTGATGTCTGCCATGAATCCCACATTCCCTGGTGCACTTCCCCAGCCAAACCCCTCCCTCCACGTGTATTAAATATTTCCTTGGTGCTTCCAGGGGCTAAAACCATTTCTCTTCGTGGATTCCTTTAAATTCCACCCCCAAAGCAACCCTCTGGACCATTGGAAGTGGGAATGTTTGTACTGAGGGTTTTATAGGGAGCCTGGGAATTATTTTGCTGCTAACAAACTTTGCTCACGCCTTAAGAAAATGCAAATATCCCAATTCCAGTGTTGCTAAAACACAGAGCTGAGATCACAGGGACTTGTTCAGAGTGTTGATTTCTTTTTTAGCTGCTTATTCTTGGTATTTGCTTGGAAAAAAATGTGGTTTTCTGTTTGTAATAAATAGAGCAGCGTGAAAAACATGACTTCTAAGCAAACCTCTGAAATTAGGAGCTTCAAATCCTTCTGGATTTCCCCTTTCATAGGGGAAAAGATCTCCTCGCTAGAAATAACAAGCACAGCCTGGGAAGTGAACAGTGGGAATATTCTGTCTGAACAGGAAGAATGCACAGCCACGGAGAACCATTAGAGTCAGTGTTA
Organism: Urocynchramus pylzowi; assembly: GCA_013397555.1. Lineage (NCBI taxonomy): Eukaryota > Metazoa > Chordata > Aves > Passeriformes > Fringillidae > Urocynchramus > Urocynchramus pylzowi. Next base: position 24,964 of record VZRH01001418.1, read on the forward strand.
ATTAGGGCTGATTGACTGAGAACAGAGTCTGGCACGAGCCTGGCAGAGCTGCTGAGAGCCTGTGTTGAGTCACTGGCAAAACCACAGGCTGTTGTTAGAGGGGAAAAAATCAACAAAAAATATAAATACATGAGCAGGTGCAATTTTCCACGGTCCTGAGTGATGGAGGAAGCTGGAATTGGGGATCAACCCCAGTTAGTGGAGATGGTGCCCCTGTTCTGCAGATCCAGCCCCCTCAGGGGTGGTGGGAATCCTCTCCTGGGAGATCCCATGTCTCTGCCAGGGATGTGCATCCCAGGAATGGGAAGGCAGGAAAGTGGCTGCAAGTCCTCAAAAGGTGGGAAAGAGGGAATGGAGAATTCAATCCTCCATCCCTCCACAGGCAGAGCTCCTGGCTGGAGCCAGCTCTGCCTTAGAGAGCTCTTCCCTTCAGAGAAAGCTTTGGGGCTGTGGAAAATCACTTCCCCAGATCATCACTGCTCTTTCCCCACTGGAAGGTCCTGCAAAAAGCAGATGGGCACAATGTGTGCTACTGAGGGAAAATGTGGAGAAAGCAGAGGAAATCCCCGTGATGGAAGGTTCTGGCAGCCTGGGAAGCAGTTCCACAGGGCCTTTGGAATGTGCTTTCTGCAGCTCAGAGGATGGAAAGCCTCAGGGGCTCAGTGGAGAGGCCATCCCACTGGAAACTGTCTCTCTGCCCCCTCCTCCAAACCCTGAAACTTCCGATTTCACAGCTTTTCCATGGTTTTGCTGCCATAAATTGCCACTGCTGTGACATCATTGCCAATCCCAGCTGGGGTTTCTGGTGCCTTCTGCAACACCAGGAGCAGATCTCCATTACACCACCTCCCATACCTCAGTTAGGGGCTGGTGATGCCTCAGGTTTGAGCTTTCATATTTTTCACATTCTGTGCTGCTTTAGAGTGTGGGTCTGGGTCTCATATCAGGGGATGGTGAGCTCTCTGCACAGAGCAGGGAGACAAAACAATTCCTTCTCCAGCTGGGGACCAAGGACAAATGATCCAAATCTCAGGCCCAGGAGCACAAACAGCGTGGGCTGGAGAGAGAAAAACAAGCAGGGTGGGAGTGCCTGGGCTAAAGCTGGAATGGGACAATGAACTCCAAGGTGCAAATGGAGCAGAACTGATCCCAGTGAGAGCCCCCGTGAGTGGGTGTCCATTTTTTGGGACCATTTTGGTTCATCTTGGGTGCAGCCCTGGCTGGGCTCTGGTGCTGCCCAAGGTGCATCCATGGAGGAGATCCTTTTAACAAATCCCTGCTTTATTCTTTAGCTCTGCCCAGCCTCTGTTCTAGCCCAGCCTTCCCAAGGCATCACTGGGAGATGGTAAAAAACGCTCCACCACGCCTTTGCTGTGATTTTTTGCAGGATTTGGGGCTGGTTTGGCTCTGTCCCTCCTCCCTGCACACCTTGATCCCTTTGCCCACGTGCTGCAGCCATAAATGTAACGGCACAGTCAGAGTCTCACCGTTATTGCTCACCCTGTTTTACAGAACACCCACGTTGGCTCTTTTGACTCGCCGACTGCTCCCCCCAGCAGGAATTGTTCCAGTTCATGCAGGAAGTGGTCACTGGCGTGGAAAATTTCAAATATTCGATGGAATGGGCTGGTTTTCACCTGCTGGTTTGTAGGGCATGGATTTGGGTGGGAAGCTCCACTGTCTGCTCTGCTCTTTGGGGTTTTTTTCCCGTATAAAAATAGATCTTTGTGCTAAAATCCACACGGTGCTCCTGGGAGCTGCTGGGAGGCAAAGGGAATGGGATTCACCGCTGGCCACCAGCCCTGGAAACCTTGGAAAAGCCCCCTGAGTGCCCGTCCAAGCCCAGCAGCTCTAAATGGAGCGCTGGGGGGAATTGATGCCCCAGAGCCATCCCAACGAACTGCCTCATCATCGGCTGCTTAATCGGCTGCTTAATCACCTGTTAATCACCTGTTAACCACCTGTTAATCACCTGTTAACCACCTGTTAATCACCTGTTTCACAGAAAAGCTCTGACTGCCCTCGCTCTGGCTTTTAAAGCTCTCCCTGCCTGGTTCTCTGGGAGCAGGGACATGGGTTTGGAGAGTGCTCTCAAGACCATGAAGTGATTCCTGGGGCTGTCCAGAGCAAAGTCAGGGGCTCGCTGACCCTTGTGGGTCCCTTTTTTGCTCAGTTTGTTCCATGGGTGCTGTTCCTTCTGCTCCCAGCTCGGTGTCCCCTGCAGCTGCCCTGCTGTCCCTGGGACCCAGAGGGGTGGCTGTGCCCAGGTGTGCATCAAAGCAGGGCTGCAGCTCAGTTTCCTGGCTGAGCCCTCAAGCAAACCCACAAATAAATCAGGGTTTATTGCACCCAAACAACCAGGAATTTGAACCCAGCCAGGATGCAGCAGTTAAAATCTGGAAGACACCCAGCAGCAGGAGGGAAAGCTTCACCTTCACCCATGACTCTGCCCTTCCTGCCAAGCGTGTTCAAGGGATGCTTCCCAAAAAAGAAATCCCTTCTCTTGGCTTGGGCACAGCTTTTTGGGGTGCTGGAAGCCAGAGGTTCTCCCTGGCACAGCTGCCAAGGTAGAGGTGGTAGAGGAACAGAGAGAGCTTCATATTTAGGAAGTTAAAGCAGGGGAGAGTTCCCTAAAGGGATGGACTGTCAATCGTGCTCAAAAGCTTTCAACAGTTTTAATAAATATTGACTGGGATCTTTAAATTAATCTTGAACAGTATAGCCTGGATATTGTAATAAGTTGGAATCCTATTTGTCTCCAAGTTTTAATTCTTGTTTCTTTGACTTTTGAAGGAGAAGATGACGGAGAGTTTAAAGAAAAAACAACACACCAAGTAAACATGGATTATTTGCTGTGATTTTTTTTTTTTTTGTAGCCCACAGCCTCAAAGCTGAGATCTATCTCTGTTTTATACTCTCAGCACATTGTGAATTTTGCATGCAATACACAGCTGTGGTGGCTAGGAAAATCATTGCACCTTAGTGAAATGATCACGAGCTCCACAGTATTCAGTCACAGGTATGTGGCAAATAAAGCTTTTAGCTTTGAGCTAAAGCTGAAATGAGGAGATGGTGAAGAGGCAAAAAGCACGGGGCTGTGGAGCCACAGGGACCTCTGTCCCCAGTGTCCCCAGTACGGGCAGGCACCAGGAGCTCCCAGCCACCGGCCTGGCTGCGCCCAGGTCACCCCGAGCCACATGATCTGCGAGGTCGGAGCAGCGACAACAACAGGAACAATCTGTGGGAGAGGAACTTAGGGATGAACCCAACTTCTCTAAAGTATAAAAAGAGCCTGGGGGGGCCACAAAAGGCTTTGCACGTCCTCCCCTCCCGCCGCCGCTGCCGCCTCCGAGCGCTGACGGTTGGGAGCCGGCGCTGGCCTGGGGTTGTGCAACTCCAGTTGTGAGCTCTTGGCATTGCCTCTACTGCCCTCCCAGGAAAGGAAACACAACCCAGCCGGCCTGAAGGGCCTTTGCAAGGGCTCAAACGGCTCTGCCTGGCTTTGCCTGGGTGGTGGTGCCGTGGGAGGGGGAGCAAACCCTTCCTCAAACCCCGCTAAAGAGCAGCGGGGTGGGAAGTGCAAGGAGCGTCTGTGTTTCCTGTCAAAGGATGCTCGTGCACCTCAAAAAATTCAACTCAAAGTCAAGCAGACTTCTAGCATCTTGTACGCACTGCTACACCAGGGAGAATGAGAGTTTTTTTGGTTATTCCCAAAAATTGCCAATAATTTTTCCTTTTTCCTTTGATTTATTGGTGTTTCCACTTGCTGGCCCAAAGCAGTGGGGGAAGGATGTGTCCCTGGTGCACCATGGCTTTCACAGCAGCTCTCTCTCTCTCTGCAGGCACCCTGAAAATAATTACACATTTGGAAACCTATTTTTGGCTTGGGGAAACACTATTTCTGCCTGAAACCTTCCAAAGAACAGAAAAACCCCACAGAAGACAAAGGCAAAAACTGAGACCAGGCACATGTCACAGAATGCCAATCTCCAAGGCAGACCTGGTGGCACTTCCAGGAGATGGGGCTGATGCTGGGCTATCATCAGGCACTTCTACAGATGTTTGTGATTTTTTTTGCCATGGGTTATGAGCTAAAAAGATTGTCACCCCATGTTAAAAAACCCTGTTTCAGGTGTCCTTTGGCCCCCAGGATGTGATTGAAGCCCTGCACGGCATGACATTTTCTCCTCATCTAGAGGAAAATGTTGTGCTGATTGGAGAGAGGGGAATAATGGAGGAGAAAATGAGATCCTAAATTCCAGGTACTTGTGGTTGCTGGAAAATTGGCCTTTAGTATTAAAGCAAACTGATGGGACCAGAAGGAGAAAAATCAAAAGGTGATGGGATTCTAAAACTGTAGCTCACTTAAATTGGGAACTGGGAGCTGAGATTCCAGGAATTTTGGTTTTATTTAACTTATAGGAAAGGAGGAAGAAGCAGATGGAGCCGCTGCTCCTGAACTAAAAATACTGTTTAGAGAAGGACATCCGCAATGCAGCTTTGAATGTCAAGGTCCTCAGTGTTTGGGCTGTTCTCCTTCAAATGTCACCTCCTGATGTTTGGGGAGGTTGAGAGGCTGGAAATGCAGAGATTGCAGCCATTCCCTTCTTCCCTTAAAAATACTTGTTCACCTGGAAATTTTGCAATGAAGTGGAGAGGAAATGCCATTTTCAACCTGTGGTGCAGGCACGGGGATGCCCCTGACGTGTCTGTCCCACTTGGGATCCCTGAGTGCTGGATCTGGACTGGTCCCAGCTGCTGGAGGCTGTTTGGGGACGTGAGAGTCACCAAGAAATCTGACAAGTCATTCATAAAACTTCTGGGAGAATATTTGTGAAAGCCAAGCAAATTCTGCCCCTCCCAGCATGGAATAAGTGACCTTTGTCCTGGCTTTTATTTTCACTTTCGAGCTCCTGCCTGCTGAGGTCAAGCTGTTTGTAAAGTTTAGCAGAAAGAAAGAGGCAGCATTAATCACCTCTGTTATTTTATCTTGCTGGCCACCATCTCACTGTGCTTTTGCCAAGGTCAGGAATTACGCAAAAAAATCAAGGTGTCCCCGAGTGCCACAAGTCAGCCCCGAGAGAACCCAGAAAATGTGGGTTAAAAGGCACAATCTTTAAAAAAAATACCCATTTGTGTCTTGTCCCTCCATTCAGGGAGCCTCGGCAGTTCTTGTTTCTCAAAAAAAGGAAGAGTGACATTCTCATGTAATGACAGGACTCTGGGAGCTGGAGATTTACAGGGAAAGAGAATTGACAAGTATTGTACAACTCATCCTAAAGGGGTGAATAATCACCTGTGCTTCCCTCTGGTCCTGTTAAGCACTGCTGCAATAAGGGACTCTCACTTTTCTCCTTTGGTTTATAGGATTATATCAATATGAGGCAAAGAGTGAGCAAGTCAGGCCATAAACTCCATCAGCTCCGGTGTGTTTTTTAACCCCTGATTATTTAATCCCTGATTATTTAACTCCTGGAGTAGGATCTGCTCTCTCTTATCAGGGCTCAGGGGAATATTGCCTCCCCTGTGCTGTGATAGCAGCGACCCTTTAATCTGGAGTTAAACATTAATGAGCTGTCACAGTGCTGGATTCCCAGAAATCTGCTGAGTTTAGGTCATCCATAGGGATGAATAATGGGGTTGGTCTGAAATATCTCCAGGACAGAGTGGGTCAAGGCTGCCTGTGGGGGAAGATTCCCGTGGGTGTCAGCAGTCCCTGCTGTGGCTGAGGTCTCTCTTGGCCAATGCCAAGACTTCATCAGGCTCTTGCTTCAGTCTTGTGGTCCAGCAGCTGCTTCCCTGCAGATGTTGAAAGGAAAAGGGCGAGAGAGGAGGGGCCAGGCTGGGTGTCTGAAAGCCCTTTCAGAGCTGCTTTTGTTGCTGTTAATGGCAGAGCACACGGAATTCTCTCTGGCTGTTCAAGCGAACCTCTTTAGATGGTGGCTTCAGCCTGAACTCCCGGCTCTAATTACCTCTGCCAAGTGCAAGTGCTGCCCTTTGGGGGGGTTTGATTTCCCATCTATTCCTTTCATCTAATGGTTCCTTGTGCTCGGGGTCCAAGCCATGAAAACAGCTCTTAATCTACCTCCCGCCTCCCACCAATTATTTAATACCTGGGTTTTATTCCTTCTCATTTGTCTTTCTAACTACCCTAATTTCTCCGGTTTCCCTCATCAGCGTTTTCCCAAGCTCTTTATTGTTTTCTGATTGCTGTAATTCTGCAATATCTTTTGGCACTAAAGCCCAGCTCCCCAGAGGAATGGGCTCATGAATTTATACAGTGGCATTACCCAGGCTTTGCAGACGAGTCTCGGGGCTGATTTGGCTGCCTGGAATTGCTCCTTCTGTTCCTGCCTCTCCTGTCGCTGCATCCCTTTAACGAGCGGGAATTGGCAAAGCAGGAATTGCACTCTTGGTATGAAGAGCCATGAAAGTCTGAGTCAAGAATTTTGGAGATTAAAAGTAGATTAAATATTCGGCCTCCTCCACCCTTCTCCACTCTCTGTGCCCGTGACTCGGCAGAGCATTTTTCTCTTCATTTGTCAAGCAAGAGTTTCAGCCTGGGAGGAAATTTTCCCCATGGTATTAATTTCTTCTACTTCTTGCAACTGAAGCACGTTTGAGAATTCGTTCCTGAAACTTCCCATGTTCTAATTTTACATGATGGGACTGTCAGAAGCAGCACACGAGAGAAATGAGATCTCCTCTGCAGCTTTGGGGTGCCTGTGCTGCCCTAGAAGGGCCCATGAAACTCAGAGCTGCTCCCCTGCTCAGTAATACCAAATTTCCTGCCTTGGTTACAGAGCTTTTAAGTGACAAAACCTCAGCCTGGGCCCGGCACGACTTCCATGAAATCCTCTTTAAGCAATGCCACCTCTTTTTTTTTCCTGCTTGGCAGATGAATCCGCCTTCTAACCAAATACTCGAATGCACTCATGCCAGGAGAGGAGATTTAAATATGATCAGTATGAGGAAATACATTGGGGTGCTGGGAATAAACACGTTCCAGGGCGTTTATCTGTTTATCTTACAGGGCTGCCCCAGATTAAGGATTGGCTCAGACAGGAGTCAAATGTCGCTCTAAGGGTGCTTTGCCTCTTCCAGTAATTTGTTTCTTTTTCTGTCTGAGAATGGAATTAAGAGAGTCACAAACTATGACGAGGGATTGTGTTTGGGAAATGTTCTGCATTTTTTGAAGGGCAGGAGGAGGCAGCTGCATGGTGAGCACTGGTGGGTGGATGGGGATCTGGTGGAGTTGCCTGGTCAGAGACCAGGATTTGGGTCCCTGATCCTCCACGACTCCCTTCTGGTAGCTAATCCTGCTTGAAAAGAGCAATGATTGCAAATCCTGTCAGGATCCAGCGCTGCTAAAGGCCCTCAGGGAGGCTGCTCAGGGTCAGAGCATGAAAGTGGTTTCCTTTCTGGCTCGTTGGTTATCGGCCTCCTCCCGAGTGCAGGATGAGAGGAGCAGAGACTGATGTGCAATCTCCTGGTTGGGAACCAGCAACAGCTCAAAAAACACCTGAAGATCCAAACACCTCTGATTCTGGGAAGGTTTGGGCTGGCATTTGGTGGTGGGGTTTGGCCTTTGTTGTCTCCAGCCAGGACTCTGGATGTGCAGACAAGTCTCAGATCAGGCTTTGATCAAGAATCGGTCCAGGTGGGCCTGAGGTGTTGCATGCCAAGGCCTTTGAGGCTGAGGGCTGGAAATGCCATCCAAGTGTGAACACATGAGCAGAAATCAATGTCTGTCAGTTCCCACGATCATGGCTGGGAGGAAGAAAACCTTTTCCTCATTGGATCAACCTGTCTCCGTTAGATTTCTCCTCCCATACCAGTTTGACAGCAAGAGCAACAAGTACCCAACTCTGGGCCAAGCCTTGAAAGTTCCCCAGAGCCACAGAACCACACCCAGTCCCAGTTGTGGTGCCCAGTGCTGTTTTCCAGGCCCCAATTAGTGTGGCCATTAGCAGGGGTGGTCGGGGGGGCTGGCACCACACAACCCTCTGAGTCTCACCACCTCAGATATCGGTTGGGACTCTTTTTTTGAGGCCAAAACTGTTATTATCACCTTCTGCCCGCGGGGTTCTTTCCTCTTTTCTGGCCCTGTGGTGGCCTGACGGGAGCAGGTCACGGGACAACCTGTCATGTGGAACCAACCGCCCGCATCTTGGCGTGGCCCGTACCTACCTTTTTTTATCTTTGGAGAGAGCAGATTATGACCATAAAAGGGAAGAACGGAATTTTGGGCGAGGAGCCCTGCTCCGATTGGCCGAGTGCCGATTTGTGATGGTTTCGGGGGAAATAACCAGATGGGAGTAATTTTTGGGCCTGAGAATAAAAACAATACAACAAAACCATGTGGTTCACCATTGAAACCAAGACAGGACTTTCGGTGCTGGTGCCTCCCGTTGCTCTTGGCTCCACCTGCATGAAACTGCAGGAGGGCCCTCACTTCCACATGGGCACAGCCACACAGAGCTCCTGGTTCCCATAAAACCTCTCTGCAGACACAACCAGCTGATGCCCATTAAGATAACATCTCCTGGAGGTTAACAGGAGGGACCTGGTGGTCAGGTTGGTTGAGAATAACAATTGTACCCACCTCCTGTGAAGCCATCTCTGCAGCCATGACCCGCTGATGTTACCTGAGGTAACATCTGGAGATGGAACTGGAGGCCCAGTCGGCCAGAAACCAGATCTGCAATCAACCTCTGTCATCTTCTAGGTTGGGAGAGCCTGAGCAACAGTTTGTTGAGGTTGATTGTGCCGATCCATGTCTGAAAATCCAGCAGGACAAAGTCCCTTCGTGCCTGAACATGTCTTCCACCTAACCCTTGTTAGATCATTTGCATGGTTTTAAAACCAGGCTTTAATCCCTCGAGACACTCTCCTAAAAAGTGCCACTAGCACTGATTTACAACACTGAGTAAATACGATGAAAAAGGCTTGGAGGGTTTCCTGGAAACTTTGGCAGCCATGCTTAGGGAGCAGATGTTGGTCACCAGCAAACTTCTTGTAAGCCATGGAGATATTTTTCTCTTTAACACTTAGCATGAGGAATGTTACAGCTGATTTATGTGTCCCTGAGCACAGAGAGAGGAGATGTTTGCCTCACCCCTTCTGGGAATGCCACACCCATGCAAATCCTCCACTCGGTGCCTTCATCCAATAAGAACAAGATGGTTTTATGGTTCATGTTGTTCTTGGAGTTGGAAACAGGCTCTTGTCCCTGAGGTGATGACAAACCCCTCAGTGTTGTGCTTTGCTTGTGTGCTCAGGGTGGCAGCGGGGCCACCTGTGACCAGGAGAGGTGAACCCAGCCAGAGGAACGAGGCAGCCTGGCTGCCATGCTGGGGGAGGTTTGCTTTGACCACCTCCCAGAAGAAGTGAGGCTGGCAGGCCGTGGTTCCTTCCCTAGGCTGAAGTGGGCTGGGTGCTCCAGGCAGCACTGAGTCCATTGCTGGCTCCTTTGGCATGTCCATCCAAGCCCACAGAGATACACACCTTGCAGGTGACTGCACAGATGTCTCTCTCTGTTCATCCCTTTCTTCACCTTTCCTCCCCATTCCTCCTCATATCCACCCTTCGTCCAGTCTCCCCTTTTCCCCATTTCAGACAAGCACCAGCAACCCTGGAGTGGCCCAGCACCACCACCCCACCGCTCCCTCTCCCACCATGCCCCTTCCTCTGCTCCTGCCCCACTCCCAGGTACCTTGAGCTGTCCTGTGGCAGCAGTTCCTTGGTTCTCCTCGCTCCAGCACCCACTGCAATTTCTCTGCCTGCTCCACTGCACTATTTCTTCAGTGCTGACCACAGTGGTGGCTCCCAGGACCTATCGCAGCCTCGCAACCATGGTGCTTGGCCCCACAAAACCAGAGGGGAACCACAGCCTCTTACTCATTGGCATCACCCCAGTGATGCTGCCCCATCGCCTCCTTCCCGCTGGGCAGTGGTTTGGGGACAGGGGGAAGAGGTGGCTGTGAGTGTCTGCTCTGGGGTGCTCTCCATGGCCACCATCCCAACATCTCGGGGGTCTCCAAACCCAGCCTTGGCTGCACACTCCCAGGTGTGGTTGAGGTATCTCTGTGAGGCAGGGGTAAATGAAGGTGGTGGTGAAAGGTTTGATGTCAATGTGGTTCAGGGATGAAGGTGGTGGTGAAAGTTTGTCATCAATGTGGTTAAGTGATGAGGGTGGTGGTTGCAGGTCTGTTGGTGTGGTTCAGGGGTGAAGGTGGTGGTTGCATGTCTGTTGATGTGGTGCAGGGATGAAGGTGGTGGTTAAAGGTTTGATGTCAATCTGGTTCAGGGATGAAGGTGGTGAAAGTTTATTTGTTCAGGGATGAAGGTGGTGGTTGCAGGTCTGCTGTCAGTGTGGTTCAGGGATGAAGGTGGTGGTTGTAGGTTTGTTGTTGGTGTGGGTCAGGGATGAAGGTGGTGGTTGCAGGTTTGTTGTTGGTGTGGTTCAGGGATGAAGGTGGTGAAAGTTTATTTGTTCAGGGATGAAGGTGGTGGTTGCAGGTTTGTTGTTGGTGTGGGTCAGGGATGAAGGTGGTGAAAGTTTATTTGTTCAGGGGTGAAGGTGGTGGTTGCAGGTTTGTCATCAATGTGGTTCAGGGATGAAGGTGGTGAAAGTTTATTTGCTCAGGGATGAAGGTGGTGGTTGCAGGTTTGTCATCAATGTGGTTCAGGGGAACACTGGTGGTGAAGCAGCTCTGGAAGCTGCAGTGGAGACCTGGGCAGAGCCAGCCCAAGGAATGGTCTGTGTGGTGGTTTTCCTCTTGCTGAGTTAGGCTTGAATCACCAGGGTTTGGGTCTAAACTGAGTTGTTCTGCAGGATAAGCGACAGAACTTGCTGGAAGTACAGCTGAAGCTCGCTGGGTGTTTCAGATATTCCCTTGTGCCCAGCATTCCTCCCTGGGCCAGGGCTGTGCTGATGTCCCACTGCACTGGCTGTGAGCAGGGTTCAGGGGCACACAGGGATTTACCCAGGGCTGCACGGGGAGCTGGGCAGGAGCTCAGAGACTCCACTCCAGCTCCCACCCTAGGCAGGCTCCAGACTCCCAGACCACAGGTTTCCTTCCCAGTCCCTCAGCCCTAACCCCAAACCAGCCTGCAGGGAACGAGGAGGAATTGCACAAATGCCTTGGCTGCATTTCAGAGCAGCCCCCTGACTATTGCCTGAGTGCCCCCAAGGTGAGCCCAGTCCTGGGCACAGCTTGGTGCAAGGGACACCCAACCCTGCCCAAAACAGCCAGGGGGAGCAAAGTAGGAGTTTTTAGGATAATTCAAATGACAAGGAGCACTTTTCCCTGGCAGGATGAAGACAAGTATGGATGGGGCTCAGAGCAGCGTGCTCTAGTGGGAGATGTCCCTGCCTGTGGCACAGAGTTGGGAGTGGATGCTGTTTAAAGTCCCTTCCAACCCAATTCCACAGCTCTGTGACACTGCCACCGTGCCACAGCCCCTGCAGGCAGCCCATAAAACCCAGCAAGATGCAGCGGGGTGAACAACAACAGGCAAATGAGCATTGGGGGGGGGGAAAAAAAAAGCAGCATAATTATATTAAAAAAAAGCGCTTTAACTACATGACAGCTTGGTTGAACCCCTGTTCCTGCATTTGCTTAGCTGAGGGCTATCTTGACAAGTCTCCGCTGCCAGATGTTGCCATATTTGCATGTGGGGCGAAGGGGAGGGATGCTCGGCGGGTCCCGGCGCTGCAGCCGGATGGCGATTGCCACCCAGTGGTGCTCGCTCCGAGCTGCCTGTGCCTTGCAAACGCCCCCAAAATCGCTTCTCCAAGCGCAGAAAAGCCTTGGCTTCTCCCTCCATCAAGGACCTTAAAACCCGCGGGCTCTTCTTTCCCGACCAGGGGGGTTTGGCTGCCTAGGAGGGACATGAAACTGATTTTTTTTTAAAGTGCAGCTGCAGCTTCAGGGAAGCTCTGCAGCTCTGAGGAAACATTGCTGATACACCTTGGGCTACATCCTGACAGGGGCTGGCAGATCCCATCCTCAGGGATTGGGGAATTATGCTCACATCTCCAAGGCTCCCTTTTCACAAAACCTCAGAATTTTAGGGTTGAGAGGAACCTCTGGAGGTTAAAAGTCCAACCTCCTTTTCCCCCCTGAGCTTATTCCTCTTCTCGGGTCATACCAAAAAATAAATCTGGGCATAAAATTTCTAAATCTGCTGCAAGTTTTTGCCACAGAAAACAGGGTCAGAGACATCTCAGCCAGCAGGGACCTGGGTTTTGATGGTTTTTTCCAGCTGGTCCCTCCCACACTGGGGCTCATTTTTGGCCCTCACAAATTTTCTGCCTGGAATGGAAACAGCAAAGTCCCCTCAGCAAAAGCACTTTTCTGCTGTGGCTCCCCTAGGGATTTTTTTGAAAGCTATATTTTCTATTTCTGTATTTTTATCTCTAGAAATCATAGTCAATTAGTAGAATTATTCTGTGTACCTGCAGCAGCACCAGCCCTACTCCTAAAACAGCTTTTAAAATCCTATTTCCATTACTTACTCAGCAAACAATGCTCACCTTTACACAGACACCTCTCCCACACACCTATTTAACCACAAACCCTTTAAATTCAGCACAGTGCACCTTGCTGTGGTTAATGAGGCTAATTAGGAGCAGAGGAAAGGAAATGCTCTTGCTGCAGCATCGTTATTTATTTTTTCCTGATGCTTCAGTGATTGGAGCAGCTCGTGTGCCTTGTCAGGCTGTAACCTACAAGGGTTGGAGGTGTTTGCTGAGCCAGCTGCTTGCTCCTTTTTGCTTCCAGCAGCTGGTAGGGCAGCAAATTCCCTGGATTTCGTTTGAAATGTGCTCTGCATCCCTTGGAAATGCTTGGAGGAGGCTGTTCCTGAGCCAGAGCTGCCTGAGCCCGGGGGGAGCCTTATCAGAGTTAATGGCTGCTGGCAGATTTTCTTTAAGACTTGCAATGGAGCATAAATTCCCTGATCCTGGAGCTGGAGGGAGATAAATGGGAGCCCAGAAATCCTTTCTGGTGCAGTGGTGAGTGCTCTAGGGCAGCTGGGGAGGGGATTGCTGCTCCCCTTGCCTCGATGGTGCTCCCATCGTGGGGCTGGGGGTGTCCCCTCTGCTCTGCTCTCTTCCCCTCCTCGGGGGTTTTCTGCTTGGAAAAGCAGAGAAGTGTCTGTGTGAGCTGGTAAATAAATAAATTGTTGGGCAGCTGATGGAGGGGAGCTTTGGGATGAGCTCCCTGCCCTTCTCCATCCCACAGGGAATAGGAACAGCCCCGGGACAGCTGCCTGGGGACACCCCCGGGGTGCTGCTTCTCCTCCTTCACCAAAGCAAACCTGGCCAAATGAGCAGGGCTGGAAATCTGGGAGGACCCAGGGGAGGCTGAAAATTCAGTTCTGCTCAAATCCCCTGATCTGAGGTGCAGTTCAGGCAAGGTTCTGGATTAAAAATAAATTATTCATTAATAAATAATATTATTAATATAAAATAATTATTAACAATATTATTATATGATAATAAAATAATTATTAGAGAAATAAATTATTTCTCTGATAATATTCTCAATCCTGCTCTCAAGGCACAGGGTTTAACCTCAAACCTCTGCTCAGCTGCCTGCTTGCAGGAATCACCTGCTGCTTCCCAAGGAGAAATCCCAGTTCTGGTTATTCCAGCACTGAATCCCAGTTCTGGTTATTCCAGCACTAAATCCCAGTGCTGGTTATTCCAGCACTAAATCCCAGTTCTGGTTATTCCACCAGTAAATCCCAGTGCTGGTTATTCCAGCTGCTGGCTCTGAAGCTGTCTGGGCACCCCAAGGCACCACTGCAGCAGCATTTCCTCCACAAAACCTCGTGCCCTGCAGCACAGCTGATCCCCCTCCTGCACAAAATCACCCGTGGGAACTGCTTGACCACTGCTAAACTTTCTCCCAGTGCAAAACTCCTTCCCTGTTGGTCAGCATTTGGTTCATCTGCAAAAAAAAACAAAAAAAAAANAGACATGGGACCCCCCTCTGCACAGCATCATCTTGGGAACAGCCACACATTGCCTGAACAAGGTTCATGTTGGACTTTGGAGGACTATTCAATCACCTCCTGTTCTTCCAACACCTAACTATATTCCTTCCTAAAACATTCTGTTCAAAAAAAAAAAAAAAAAAAAAAAAAAAAAAAAGAAGATTTGCAGCCTCCAAACCATTTCCTCTTTCTGTGGGATGCACTGCTGAGCTGGGGACAAACACAGCCTGTGTGGGTTTGACAAAATCTGACCGTGCACCCCCTTTGGGCTGAGTTTTAGAGGGGATAAAATCACCTTTTTTTTGTGATATAACAGCCTGGGCTGCTGTAAATTCTGTGTGTTGAAAGGCAGAGCAGCATTGGGGAAAGTCAAAGCTGTGCTGGCTGCACCACTGGAAATATCTGGGATATTGGTGGGACTTTTTGCAAACAATAATTGGATAAAATGAGGAAGATTATTCCAGGAGGGTGGGAAAACTCTGGTGTGTATTGGCCAGAGTGGTGGTGGCTGCTCCATCCCTAAAAACACTCAAGGTCAGGCTGTGCAGGGCTTTGAGCAACCTGGACTGGTTGAGAATTTCCCTGTTAATTGCAGGGATGTTGGATTAGAGGAGCTCCAAAGGTGCCTTCCCTAGGGGAGCTGCTTTGGGAGGGATTTTGCACAAGTCTCAGCTGGAGGAGGTGCAGCCCTGGCAGCTGAGCAGCAGCAATGTCCCCCTGAGTGCTAATGAGAAAGCAGAAACTCTGCTTTTTCCCCTAAATCAGCCTAGAAAAGGCATGCTGGAGTTTCAAAATCGAACCTTTTGTCAGACTTCCTTAAAAATTTAACTTATTCCTTTCCTGGGCTCTTCCTTTCCCTAAGGCGAGAGGGGAAGTGGAACCACCTACTCCTATTGATTTTTAAATATTTGGTTTTCTTCAGAAACACTCAGGATTTAGCTTAAAAAAGGGCTTCAAGTCTCTGTAACTTTTCATTCTTTATCCCTCTGAGTATCATCTAATCATTAAATGTGTAACAAGTTGCCCAGTCTGGCAAAGTTTCGGATTATCTTAACATAGAAATTATATTGTGTTTCAAAAATTGCTCCTTGCTCCTGAAAACCTGGGGAGAGTGGTCACATTTATATTTTATTTTTGGATTTTGTATATCCACCCATATATATTTTATGCCTCAACATAATACCTGTGTATCTATGAATAAAACTCTTTATAAAGCTTTTCAAACTTTGATGTACCAGCTGAAACCCATCCCAAATCAAACCCATGTGGAGAAGGAATTGAGGTAAGCCCCTCAATTTTCTGATTTTCTACTCATTTTGCCTTCTTTAAAAGGCCACTTCCCAGCAGCTCCATAGTTCTTTTTCCTTCAGGAAGTCCTGGTGCAATGGGAAGATGAATTTATCACTCCTATTCCTCCATTCCTGCTTGCTCTGGCTGGCAGTTAGCAAATTTACTACCTGGGTGTAGCAGATTTATCATTTTATAATAAATTTAGGGGAACTGTTCTTTTCTGTGCAGCTCTAAACCACCTGTGAGCAATGCTTGGCCTGGCCTGGCTCATTTTGCCCATTAGAATGGGCTAAAATTTAAACCACTAATTTTAACCAAATTTTAACCATTGGAATGATTAGAAACCATTCTAATTTTTGAATTTGTAATTTTGTTAAGATTATTAAGCACTTGAATTCCTGGGGAATTTAATTCCCAGGGATTTTTCTCTGCACTTTAAGGAATGGAAGGAAACGGGATCAGATGGAGCCAGGACTGTGCCACACCTGGGCTCATCCCAACCCGGAGCTCTGCTCATCCCACCTCAAACCCATCTGGGGAAAGGACTGAGGCAAACCCCTCAGGGCTCTGATTTTCACCCTGGGTGAGGATATCCACCAGCATCCCCGGCTGAGTGGTGCTGGCACCTTTAGGATGAGAGGGATCAGGGATGTGAGGGGGATTTAGGAATGCAGGAACACCCCAGCTCCCCATGAGACTGCCAGCGCTGATCCCGGGGGGCTGCAGCTCTGGGAAACGCCCCAGGCAGGAGCAGGAGCTCAGCCCACCCTCAAAGCTGCCTCAAATCCTCTTCAGGCTCCTGAGGAAGCTTGGGCTGCCCCTCCTGCTCCTCCTGCCTCAAATCCTCTTCAGGCTCCTGGGGAAGCTCGGGCTGCCCGGAGCGCTCCTCCATCTCCTCCATCTCCTCCATCTCCTCCATCTCCTCCATCTCCTCCATCTCCTCTCCTCCTGCCCCTCCATCTCCTCCATCTCCTCCTGCCCCTCCATCTCCTCCAT
>VZRH01001418.1:52219-72971 GCA_013397555.1 Urocynchramus pylzowi
TTTTAAGACAAAAACACAAAACCTTGGAGTGATTTACATGGGAAAGGGGAGCCGGAAACAATTTTAGAGGCTGTTTTCCAAAATTGATGAATAACAGAAGATACAATGGATAAAGCAAATGGCCCAAATTTCCTGCTCTTTTAAGCCACTGAATAGATACTGAAAACACGGGTGCCCTGTTTTTCTCCTTATGGAGCTGCCAGAGAGGGATTTGTCCTGGGTTATTTTGGTTCTGGAGGCAGGAGCAAGGTGGGTGCTGGGGGTCCCCAGGATCATGGATGCTCAGAGGAGCAGGATACTTGGGAATTCCAGCAGTGGGGAAGAGCAGCATGGGCCAGGAGAGTAATTTTGGATAATTTCTGGCAAATAACGCTGCAGGCATGAATCATGAAGAGGGGTCTGAGACTTCCTTTTGGATTTTTAAAAAAATGATTTCTCATTTGATTTCTCCTTTGCCTGAGGCTTTTTTCCTCCAGAGCCAAGCTCTTTTCTCTCCTAACCCTTGCCCCACACCCACTGGATGAGGACACAGGTTTGGCTGCAACCAAACCCGAGCTGCAAACTTTTATTTCTCTTTGCAAAAGTCTTCGATGCTTCCAGAGAATATTCTTGTTTTGTTTTGGGAAAAAAAGCCTTGGATGAGATCCCTGCAAAGCTCTTGTCTTCCTCTGCTTAGCCAAGGAACAGGAGCTCCAGCCCTTTTCTGGGACACCACAAGGGATGTTTAATCTCTTGTCAGTGGGATAAAAATCCAGGGAAACTTCCAGTGAAGCCTCTTGGCTGTGTCCCCTTTCCACCCCACGTGCACAAAGTCATGGTGCACTGAAGGGATTTTGGTTAAGTGGACAAAAACCACCTTTTTTGGTGGCTTTGCAATCAAACTGTTTGGGTTTAGCTGGGGTGGAAAAGGCTGAGGTTCAAGGGCATGGTGAAAACCAGGAGTTACCTGGTGAGCTTCCACTCTGGAGACCTGGAGAAATTTTCTCCAGCCTGTCCAAACTGGTGCATGGACATCACTGGAAAATCTGCCCTGGATTTTGGACCTGGCTAAGAGGTTTCCATCAGCTGTTGTGGGGAAATATTTCCTCTTAGCAAATATTTTCTGCTTGCAAAGAAATTTATTTTAGAAACCTGGGGAACATCTTGGAAACTGCTGGCCAGTGGCTTCCATGGGTGCACCTTCCCATTATTGTATTTGCTGGCTCCTGCAGTGTCCTGTGAAACAAGGATCCTCCAGGTTCCTTTAGGCTTTGAGATAATGAATCTCTCTCCCTGTTTTTTTCTCCCATCTTTCCAACATCTCTTCCTCCCCAAAATCTGGGAACCCCACCAGGCAGTTGCACCCAATTAATCAATAAATAAAAGTAACCACAGACAGCAACTGAGTTGTTAATTGCACTCAAAATCTTGTTTTTCACTGCTGGGTCAAGTGACCACCCCTCCCCAAACCCTGCTGCTCTGCAGGCTCCCGGGCTGGACAGAGCACACGTGGAAAAATGCAAAGCCACAATTCCAAAATCCCTTTCTTGGGTTGTTTCCCAAGTTAGCCAAAGCCCAGTGAACCACGTTGTGTATTTATGGCCTCTGTGAGCAAATTGTCATTCAAAGGCCACTTGGAGCCTTCAAAGCCCAGTGAATTATTGTGTATGTGATACACACCTCTTCCTCAGCAGCACATTCAGATGTCAGGGCCCTGAGGAGCACTTTCCTCCCTCAGGCTCATTCAGGCCTCAGAGGAAAAGGGATTCAAACCACTCTGGTATTTTTAACTGGTTCTTTCCCACTGGTGGGGGCAGACTCAGGAGTTTTGCTGAGCCATCACCCCTGTAGGTCATCTGGTCTGTGACTGCACATGAATTGAAGGAAGGTCTGGGATGCTGAGCCTCTGGAAAGACACAGGGAAGTTATTTGATGGTGTAAAGTCAGTGAGAACTCCCCAGTCCCTGCACAGAATCATGGAATGGTTTGGGTTGGAACCTTATCTGATGATATTATGGTATTATGAAATTGTATGATCTTATGGTTTGGTTTGGAATGGACCTTAAAGATCACATTATTCCAAAAGCCAGCCCCAAACAGGGATCAAACCTTGATCATCTCCTGGGCTTCCCTCAGGACATCCACCAACAGCAGTGGTGAGGTGAAGGTGAGGTGAGGTGTGAACAGGAGATCAGTGCTGGGGGAAGGAGAACAATCTGTCCTGAGATAGAAATGAATCCTCCCCAGGAAATTCCCTCTGGATGAGTGAGGAGAGCAGTGGAGGTGTAAGAAAATCTCTGGTGAGGCAGACACTGTGGTTTTGGGGTCTCAGTGCTTGCAACCCCACCTGATCCTGAAATCCACACAGCCCCACATCAGCACAGCTCACTGCTGAAGAGGGTCAGGCTGGACATCAGAGGGAATTCCTTCCCAGAAAGGGGGATCAAACCTTGGAATGGATTGCTCAGGGAGGTTTGGAGTCCCCATCCCTGGAGGTGCCCAATAAAGGGCTGGATGTGGCACTCAGTGCTCTGGGCTTGGTGACAAGCTGGGGATGGGTCACAGGTTGGACTTGATGATTTTGGAGCTCTCTTCCAACCTGAATGATTCTGGGATTCTTCAATTCTAAGTGAGTGATTCTTTGATCCCTGTCCTTGTAGATGCTCTGGCCCTTGGCAGGGCTGACATGGCTTGCACTGAGAGATAATTATTGATGAGGGTTTTAGCTCTGAAGCAAATCTTACTGCCCTGAGAAAATCCACTCTGTATTTTACCCTGAATTTTTGAGGGTGTGCAGAAACCTGGTGTGTGGGATTGCCACCCACACCCCCAATTCCTGATTTACCACGAGCCATTTCAGGAAGTGAACTCAAGCCTGGGAGATGGAAAAGCCGCCTCAGATCTGGGATTTACGAGGAGCAGTGATGTCAGGGTGAATTCCTTGTGTTGTACAAGCCCCCAGGGAGGATGTCCACGACATGGGGCTGACGTGGACACACTGTCCTGAGCCACGAGGGGCTAAGAACTAATTATAGACTAATTAATGTCATTTGCAGAGCTGCACACCCAGAGAAGTCTTTGTTCCACGGGCTGCTGAGCAGATGGAGACCAGTCCTGGCCCCACACTCAGGATGCCCAGGAGTTTCATGTGTGCCAAGGACAAAGGCTGGCAGGGGATGAAAGGACTCCGGGACTCATTTACTGCACACATGACGTTGATGAGGATGGAGGCTGCTGTCATCAGATGGGGAGGACACAATGGACACAAACCTCTGGATTACTCCTCCACAACCCTCTGGATTACTCTTCCAGCCCTGGGTGGGATGCAGGTTTTGGGAGAGAGATGCATTTACCTGTGGTGGGCTTTGAATATTCATGGAATCTTCCACGGGTGATGAACATTTTGGTCACCTGCAGTGAGTTCCTATGAGGGTGGCTGGTAATCAGACCACCAGGATCATGCTGAGGATCTGGTGGGAAGGGGGAGGGAAAGTGAGGAGGCAGCTGGCTGAGGAAGCCCCTCTGTAAGCATTTTCCTGCCCTGGGATGACCAACGTACATCCTGAGCAGAGGGCACCGCATTGTGCGCCCTGTGCTCTGCCCATCCTGCCAGGAACAATGAGGAGGCTCTGGAAAACAAGGAAAGGCATTCTCAGGGTTGTGGGAGAGAAAAGCAGGGGGCACTGGGGGAGATGATGTGGGAGGAGCAGCCATGTGCCTTGGCTGTGTAAGGTCAGACAGCCTGAACATCCCAAATTGATCAACTGCCTCGGTCCAGGCAACTGGGGAGGAAAGAAACCAAGGCCATGGCTTGAAATTTATCTCCAAACCACCTCTCAGGGGCTGTTTAAAGCTTTTCCCACTGCTCTGTAGGATGCTGCTTGGGTGTGAGTGAGTGTTGGGTAGATGATGGCATCTCCTCATGGCTCCCTCCTGGAATCCTGGAGCCTGTGGAAAGTGGGGGCCGGGTAAAGAGGTGGGTGCCCAACCCCAGGGCTGAAGGCAGAGGTGGCAGCTGTGCCAAGCTTCTCTCCCAACTGAATCCTCCCTCCTGCCTGGCCTTTCTGCTCCTAAAATTCCCTTTTCTTCCCTTCACCTCTCTGGATTCAAACTGTTTTGTGCTGTTGCTCTGACAGAACCTGAATTTCCCATCAGTGGAAGTTCTTTGAAGCAGGAAGGATTTTGGGGTCTTTCAGGAGCACAGGAGGGTCCTGTGAGGTTCACAGGCCATGCAGGTGAGGGCTGAGGCTTCTCATGGACTTTTTCCAAGGAAGGAATTTTTTTCCACCAGAGTGGTTTGGATTTAAAATTTTCCAGCAGTTGGGTCTGCATTTACTGCAGTTAGAAAACCACACCTGGCTGCAAACTATAAAACTATAATCCAAGGGAAGATGGAAATGCAAAAGGTTTGGATTCTTCCCCAAAACTGAGTGGGGACAGCATTTTACCTGTCAATGCATCCAGGTTATTCCTATGGTCCAGTTTTTCTGTCCCAGTTCAGCCCTGCCCTGTGAAAGACACCTGTGCCAGGATGGATGGGGTTGGAGATGGAAAAGCTGTATCCCTTTTTGCATCCTGCCCCCCACATCCCAGTATCCATGGCTTCAGCACAGGGAGCTTGTCCTCCATGCTTCAGTGATCCCTAAATCCCATCAGGGCTGACAGGGACAGTTTGCAAGGATAACATCAAATTTTGCTGTCGTGGCCAATTATTCTTTAGAGCTGGTGCCGGCATTCCCAGCTCCTGGCAATTCCCCAGCAGCCTGAAGGTTTAATGTCTTCCTTGGCTGCTTGGGGGAGGGTTTGATTAATCTGGGATGGGGTTTCCATGAGGTTCTGGCTGTGTTTGCTCCATGTGCTGCAAACCCTCTGTGTACCTGAGAGGTTTTGAGGAGGAGTTTTCATTTAGGGCTTCTTTTTTTTCCTTTAAAAATCCGAGCTGCTCCAGGCAGCAGAAGGAATTGGGGGTTCATTTTCATGTGAAGAAGTGAAATTCAGAGCAGCTGAGGGCTGCAAGCTCAGCTTTTCCACGTGTGTCTCCTGAGCTTGGAGAGGATGATGCTACAATCCATGAATGTGGTTTGAATGGGAATCACAGAATCATGGAATGGTTTGGATTGGAAGGGACCTTAAAGCTCATCCAGTTCCATGGGCTGGGACGCCTCCCACTATCCCAGGGTGTTCCAAGCTCATCCCATCTGGCCTTGGACACTTCCAGGGATGGGGCAAACACAGCTTCTCTGGGCAAGTTACTGTAAATTAACATCAGGATTGCTCCCAGCCTGCCCAGCACAAAATCTGTGGGAGCTTGGACTCTGCTGGGAGACAGGTCCTGCTTAGCAGGATGTTTTCCAGACTTGGTTAAAGTGATTTCCAAATGCACAGGCTGTTTCTATTGGAAAAAACTGCCTGTGCTGGAGCACAGGGCTGATGATTTGAAATCAATTTGCCATGGATGGGTTTAAAGCTGACATTGGCTTCGTTTCCAGGCATCTGCACATTGCTATCATTTGTAAACGGTGTCACAAACGTTGCTTTCCCCTTTCCTCACAGCAGCTCCTCTGAATTACAAGAACTCCTTTAATTTCTGCACAATCCCCTCTCTCCCAGGCCCTGCCACCTCGAAGAGCAGCAGGAGCACACCTCCCCTGTGCAATTTCCCTTTCCCTCTTAACCTTGACCTGGAATATGCTGAAAGTTGTTACTGGGAACTACCTTGATCAGAAATGACGTTAGAAAAACTTGCACAACCAGACACAGCAAAACCCCACCAAGATAAAAATTCCCAGAGCCAACAATTTGGAGTTAGGGACCTGCTCTGCCTTTGGGATGTGGGGCTGACTGCTTCAAGGTAGCAGCGATTAAGTTTTATTTGCTTTCTTTCAGAGGGGCTGTGCTTTGTAAAAGGAGGAGAAGCCTTGCCCAGAGCTCTCAGGTCCTTCAGGAATTGGGGTTTGTGGTTTTCAGCTCACACCTAAAACTCTGCTGAGGTGGAACGAGCTCCCAGCAGTTTGGCTTTGTAGATTGAGGCTTGAAAGGAACCTGAATGCGAGGCTGAGCACCAGTTCTTGTGCAAAACAGGATCTGGATACCACGATTTGACAAAATTCATTAAATGTAGAATCTTTATGGTCTCTGGGAATTCTTTGCTGAAGCCTTTTCCAGACTGTGTGGCAAATCCACAGATATATTCCTGGCAGATCTTTGACCCAGAAGGTTGTGATGAACATCTGATGATCTGAATCCTTCTCCTCTTCAGCCAAGGGGCATTTGTGTACATTGAATTATCTAAGAGTTAATTTTAGAGAGACCAGAGCCTGGAAATTGAAACAGATTTAATGGGTTCTGCTTGAAGCTTTTATTTACTGCAAGCTCGAGCAGAGAAATCAAGATCCAAAGTTGTTCCTCCTGCAGGCAGTGGAAACAATCTCTTTATTGCAGTGAGACTCCAACCCTTAACTTGTGTCCAACCTGAACTCCTCCAGTCTGCATGTGCTGGCAGGGAATGAACTGCTCTCAGTTTCTGCTCTTGGAGCCCTGGAATTCTTTTTGATCCTGGAGATAAGGAAAAAGGCTTCTAAGCAGATGCGTCATGCCTGCTTAATTTTCCATTAGAAGCAGAGAAGAGATTTAACTCTCTCCTATCAGAGTGTGTGTGTGGAAAAGCTCGGCTTTCCTGGTGCCAAACCCCATCCTGTTAGTGGAGATACTGGGGAGACCTTGGAGTATCCATCCCTGGAAACATCATTAGTTGTGGAAAAGCCATTCATTAGTAACAGGCCATATGTCCTTCTCTCCCCTCCTCTGAAAATAGGCAGTGCTATCTAAATAAGCTGTTTCCTGAGAAGTTACTCAAAGTTACTGCTGGAGCTCCAGGCCAACTTTCCTCCCCCAGGAGCCGGACAGAAACAAAGCTTTTGGAGAGGGAGAAGCTGCCCTTTAGTCCAGCAGTCGGTGCCATTCCTCTGAGTTCCTCCTTTCTCCTCAGCCTCCTCAACTTGCTCCCAGCTGGTTTTTTCACCTCCTGTCATTTGCCAAATCATTTCCATGTTTTACACACGAGCTGCAGGCACTGGAGCCCTCTGTGCTCTGGGTTTGTTCACCCTCGTCTTCCATAAAACCACGACTTCCCCAGGCAAGAGATCATGGCCAAGCACCTTCTCACAGGCTTTGTTCTGGAGCATCCTGGAACCAAGAGCCTGATACTGGAGAGGGAAAATCAGGAACAGCATCTCCAAATGCCTGAGTGGCACCAGCGCTGTGGAAAAATCTTTCCCACTTCGCTTCCTGACAGGGAGGGAGAAGTTTGTGGAGTTTGCTCGAGTGGGCTGGTGGAAACCTGCTCTGGAGGGTGCAGTTGGAGGAAGGAGAGTCTTTTTCTGGGAGCTGTGCCCTCTGCTCTGTGTTACCAGCACTTAATTCCACCTTTTCCATTAGAAACACTCCCTTGCCCGCCACAGTCGCCTTCGGGAGGTGCTTGGGACAACACGTCAAAGCAGGAAGGACTCTCAGAGGAGAGGGCAGCTGTGGGGACACGGATGGATGTCCCTGTGCTGCCTTTCAGGCCAGCCCCACACCAAGCTTTTAACTTTTTAGACTTACGAATTACCTCTGTTTAAAAAACCCCAATTTTTTGGGCTTTGGTGGTCTCTGCATGGTCCATTCCAATGGGAGCGAGTTGTTCTGGCTTTCCCTGAGTCTGACCTCAGCATCTCCATCCTTCAGTGGCTGTCACATCTCCAGCCTCGTTCCACTGGGAGATTTGGGCTGTCACAGTGACATTCCCTACTTTGGCTGGGTGACATTCCTGACGTGATCAGGTTTTCCAGGAATACAGAAAAATTCCAGTTTTACTGAATTCTCACCAGAGAAACGACGGGAAATAATTGTGCTTGGAGCAATGCACGGTGCGCAGCACCTATCCCACATTTACCAGGAGGTATCCAACAGATCCAAGATCCAAATCCAAGCCGAAGAGGAACAAAATGTATTAGGCCCACCCTTGGCGCGCCCAGCGAAGAGGATTTAGTGTGTATAATAAACTGCCTGTGGATCATTTATCACAGCTCCCCTCTGATTGCCTGGGGGTGATGATGGACACCAGAAGTTGGAAAAACCTAACGACGTGTGGGGAACGGAGCGCAGGTGTCCGTGCGGGAAGCGGCAGGAAATCAACCTGACAGCCTTAGGAAAGCGCCTGGCGCTGGAATCCGCGCCGAGCCCGGCCCGTCCCCCGCCTCCCTCTCCCCCACTCTCCCGGCGGGAGGGCTCTGCTGAAAGGCTCCTTTCTTCCTTCCCTGCGTGGATGATCCCACCTCTCCAGCCAGCCTCTGTTTTCCTTTGGAGAAGGGAACAGCTGGGGCAGATCTCTGCTGCTCCGAGCAGCGCCGGCTGCGGCTGAGCCCCCTCGCCCACCCTGCACCTTGCTCCTGGGTGGGAGACAGCAGGAGACCTGACATTCCTCCCCAGATCTCCACCACCTTGGGATCACACACATTCCCATGGGGGTAGCCCCCTGTGAGAGGCTCGAGGGAGGAGGTTCCAGCAGAGCCCCCTTTCCGTGGCTCCTCGGGCCATCCCTGAACATCTCCGTTATTGGAGAGCCCCTGACCTCCCCTGACAGGTTTCCCCATTGTCTGCCTGACCTCACCATTATAAAGCATTTCCTACTATTTAGCCTGATGTTTTTCTTTCTTAATTTTAGGCCATTAGTGCTTGTTCTTCCCAAATTTACTGCTGAAAATGACTCTGCCTCCTCCCTTCCTTTGGCTTGACGGATGGCTACGGAGTCACCCTCCAGGATTTATGTCCCCAGTGGCGAGCAGGACTCCTCTCCTCTCTTAATCCCCTCAAGGCCATAGAAAAATAAAGTTGTTGTCTTTGAATCTGAATCTGTTACAAGCTCTGCCTCAAAGCAGCAGCGTTCCCCAGTTGTATTTGCTTCCACAGCTCTGTCCCAGAAAGTCCAGGAATGAACTTTCCAAGATGTTTCGTTTTTCACCAGGGTTTCTCATCAGTTTTCATTTGCCTCCTCTATTTTCTATTATTTTCTTATTTTATTTTATTTTATTTTATTTTATTTTATTTTATTTTATTTTATTTTATTTTATTTTATTTTATTTTATTTNCGCTTTTCTTTAAACCTAAATGAGTAATTCCTTTTGGGGTTTTTTTCCATGAGCAAAATAAAATTGAAAAATAGTTTCAAAGAACAAACAATAATTTTCCAGGAAAGGAAACAGTTTGATGAGCAGAACACTGTTTTTGTTTGTTTTTTGGCTTTATGGATCATTAATAATTTAAACTTTGGCTGCTAAGTTTTAGAGAAACTCACAAATAATATAAAATTATCATTCAGTGTGAGAGTTCATGGAGTAAATGCTCTTCTCTTCCACTTGTATGAAAGATAAAATTGATGTGAATGAAATACTTTAAGACAAGAATTTCAAAATTATGCTGAATTGCAGATGAAATTCCCTGAAAAATGATTTCTCCTGGATGCACATGGGAATTCCCACTTGAAAGTGTGGCAGTTGATATCTCCTTTATTTGTGACCAAGGGAAGTTGTGACCAAGTTGGAGATGTTTGGAGATGTTATGTTTGGAGCTATCTGAACAAAAAATATCCTGGGTCCTGCTTGGCTGCTGGGATGGGAGAATTTATCTCCTGTGCTTCTTCCAGGCCTGCAAGTCTGGGTTAGGCACTGTGGAAAACTTGTTAATATTAAAAGATGGGATTAAGCACAGGGAAAACAAACCTGAACGTGAGTTTGGGGTGTTTCCTTTGGAGCCCTGCCCTCGGCGCGGCTCCCGCGAGGTGGCTGAGTGGCTGCTTCCTACCACGGGCTCCCTCCTGCTCCCAGGCTTTATTTCTGGGATCTTTCAGCCATTCCCCTCCAAGGAGCATTTCCTTCCCGCTTTCCCCTGAGAGGAGCAGGAGGGGAGCAGGGAGAGGCAGCAGCTCCAGAGGTGGGTTTCAAAGAAAGCCAAGAACCTCCTTGGGAGGTTGGAAATCAGGGCGCCGACTCCAGCCACCAAACCCGGAGTTGCTGCCAATTTGTGATGTTTTCCCTTAAAAGTCAAAGATTTAATGGAAAGAGAGGTCAGGCTTTGACCTGAGCACTGAGGAGGGTGACAGAGATGGCTCCTTCATGTCCTCTCCAGGGGTTTGTTAGTCTAAAGTTTAGTCCCCACGTCAGATGATGCATTTTCCAGGGAAGTTAATGGATTCGCTTGCACCGCCACGGAGTGGTTGGCGGGGGTGGGAGGGCGACTCTTTCGTGAGAGACAAATGACTTCCTCTGGACAAGCAGCTCTGTTTTAACTTGGAAAATGATGGATGAGTCCCAAGGAAAGGCTTTGCACAGGCAAATGAGCATGCAAGCCTCACGTTGTCAGAGATCCAAAGAGACAACGACAAATCCCAACCGCCGGCGATGGCGGCAGGGATGGGGATCGGTCTGCAGAGGGAGACTCTGGGCCAGACAAAACCACATCACCACCACCACGAAACGGGACAGGGAGCCTCCACACAAGAGCTTCAGGAGCCTCCACACAAGTGGGGTTGTGGGTTTGTCCCCAGGAGGTCCCAGCTCCAGTTAAATCCGAGCCTTCCCGCGGCACACGGATCCGCAGCCTTACCCTTCCGCCCCTGCCCTTGTCCCTCCCAGGCTATTGTTTGGATTTTCCTTGGGCCACCATGCTTTGCCAAATGCTTCCCTCGAGTTTTCCTTCTGTGCTTACCTTTGCCAGTGACAATTTTTTTATTATTATTATTTTTAAATATGTAAATGTAAAGACTTGGCAAGTGCTGGGCACCGCAGCTGCATCAGAGTTCCCGTTCCTTGAGGCACTTGTGTATCTCACTGCTCCATCTGGAACCCCAAATCCTGGCTCCAGATCCCACTGCTCCAGTGTGGATGGAAGAGATGGAGCAAAGAGCTACAAATAAAGCCCCTGAAGTCCCCTATGGGGCAATGCAAAGGTGAAAGGTGACTTTAACCTCCTCTCTTCCCTAATTTTTACCATCAGAGTGAGCCACACATTTTATATTTTAAAAATCAGAGCCACAAATAAAAATACAGAGGAAAATAAATTGAATTTTAGGCAACCCGTTTGCCTCCTGCCCTGAGAAATCTTTGCACACAAGACAAGAAATAAGCAGATTGATTTCTGAATATTTCCTTTCCTGCAGAGTTGCTAAGTGGGAATGACCTAGAGATCTGCTGGAGTATGACCTTGGGGGAAAACATCCTGGAGAGAAGAAGATGTAGGGATGATGGGCTGGAAGAAAGAGAGATTGTTGCCACCAGGATTGGTAACTCCTATCCAGCTGAGGCTGGAGAAACAGCACTGAAACAAAGGATTTGCTCCATCCTGGATAATTTTGTTGCTTGCATAAAGCTCCATTTGTGTTGAAGGGCAAAATCTTAACTTGGAACGTTGTGCAATGTCACAGAGAGAGCAGGAGGAGCCTGTGCCCAACGGGAACGAGCACATTCCACCATCATGGGCATGGAGCACCCTGCCAAGGACAATCCCTGCACATGCATCCCTCAGTCCCTGCATCCTCCATCCCCTCCCCAGCCCCTGATAAAACCTGGGATGTTTATAGAGCTCAATACAACATTTCCCACAGTGGCTGGGTGATCCATGAGGATGGAACCCACCTGGCTGGCTCTTCCTGGATACTGGAAATCCTCCACAGCTCAGGCCCCGTTGTCAGTGAGGAAATTCCTTTATTATTCCACTGCCAAGGATCCAGTTATCCAACCTATTTATACCAATGGATTGATTTAGACCTGCAGTGACAGAGGGGAATACAGAAATATGTCACCTTTTGTGACCGAACTGAACCTCATTTAATTTTTTAATTAAAGCCTCTCACCTGCCTGCTTCAAGCACAGAAATGTCCCTTCAATCCCAAAATAAATCCCTGATATTATTGATTGCAGCCAGGACGGCTGAGACTGGGAGTTATTTTCTTGTGCAACCGTTCAGTCTTTGTGAGGGAAAGGCAAAAGGCAGTGCTGGAGCTGCAGACTTGATTTATAGATATTAAACATTTTATAGCAATTTTTTATCACTTTCATTCCTCTCTGTTCCTCCTTCAGATGTTGGAATAAGAAGGGTGGAGAGGGATGGGGAGACAGCAGACTTTAAACTGTCATAGCTCTGGGAGAGTGATGGATCTTTGTGGGCTTGGGCAAACCCAATTTTTGGAAAGCTTTGCCTGTGCTCCCTTTTAAAAGGAGGGCAGCACCTTATCTCCTTCCTGCCAGTCTGCCAGCTGCGCATCCCTGCTCGGAGTGGGAAGCCCTGAGCACCCCCGTGGGGTGTTATCTGCACTCCAGGGATGGCAGATCCCGCTGGAACCCCATGCAAACCCTCCCGGCGCCCTGCCAGGACCACCCTGGGCTCTGGCCACCCCAAACCCACCTCCCCAAAATATGCCGAGCATCCCTCCAGCAACACCCCCCTCCCCAGAGCCACCTGCGGCTCGGCCAGACTTCTCCCAAACACATTTCTCTTTAAAAGCCCAGATTAGCCTAAAATTCAGCTGGAGATAAAACCCGGCCCCTTATCAGCAAACGCATCCAGCCCCCACGCACTCTGGGCGCTCCGCAGGCTCCGGCCGTGGCCAGTCACTCCCGGAGCGGGGCTGTTTTCCCAGCAGAGCACCGAATCCATCATTCCCGGGCTTTCCTGGAGCAGGGCGATAAATCCCGCCCAGGAGAGGGGAAGGTGAGACCCGAATTCCTCTCCACCACCACGCACTCCCTGGGGAATGCACGTCCAACACCGCCTCCTTTTCCAGGCACTGCTCCTCTTTCTCAAGGCATTCCTGATCTTTCTGACCATCATTCGATTTTTTTTTTCACAGCGGTTTTTCTTTTTCTCAAGGCATTCTTCCTGCTCTTCTCTGCTCTTCCTGGCCATCATTTAATTTTTTTCCCCCCTTTTTTGTTTCATTATGCTTCCAAGTGCTTCTCTCCCATCTCCCGTTGAGCTGGGCAAACAGGAGAGGGGATGGAGCTGAATCTCACATGGATGACAGATGAAAATATTCCATGGGATTTAGATACCTTGAGCTATTAAATAAATGAATTAATTACATAAATTAAACGAAGGAATGAATAACTTTAAAAAGGCATTATTCAAGGTGATTTGGCTAATGGGAGAAGCTGGAGTGGCAACCAGGAGACAGTGATGGCTTTGGCTTGGAAAAGCCAAACTCACTTACAGCTGGTAGAAAGAGAAATATATTTAAAACTGAAGCTGTTTTTAAAATTTTACAATGGTGAAATCAAGCCTGGTCTGGCATATAAATATTAAATACAAAAAATAATATATGTGCATTTGTGGCTGGGGAAAGAGATTTGTGGCATAGGAATATTTTCAGGGGCTCTCCTATGATGGAACAGGAACAGGGGCAGAGCTTTAGAAGCGCTGAGCACAGCTGTGAAATGTGGGTGTCCCCAAAATTCTGGATACATCCAAGGCCTAAAAAGCAGAGAAAATCTTTCCTGCATGGAGTTTAAATACAAAATCTTGCCTGGGTGGTCATTTCCAGCTGCTCACGTGCCCCCCCTGATTCCACATCTTTATCAATAAACACCCGTGTGAGATAGCAGCCCCAGCTGAGCTCTGGCAGGGTTATCAGGGGACAGACAGTAGTTCCTCCAGCCAGAACAGCCAAGGTCTCAGGGTTAAAAGCCAAGGGTCAGCACAGCCACTGCCCTGCGTGGCATGGATTAAATCAAAAATTATCTACGAGTGGCATTGCTGCAAAGCAGCCCAGAGCATCCATCTAGGGGCTCAGCTCCGGGCATAAATCACCTTCTCTGGGCTGGGGTTGGGCTTTCAGGGCTGCCTTGGCTCTTCCAGCTCTGCTCCTCAGTGTTGGTGGTGTAAACCCAGAGTAGAAAATCCAAGTGAGGTGCACTGAGTTAGGGGAAAGCGGATTTTTTTTCTGGATGAGGTTTTTTATGGCTGTTGCTGGCTGCAGCTGGAAGTGAGGCTTGAAATCCGCTGAAAAATTTTGCTCAGCTCCATGAAAATCAATTTCAGCCTCTGCCATCCCCAGTGTTTTGCTGATCATTCCCAAATTCACAGCTTTTCCCTTTCAATCAATACAATAATCATGGAAGAGGGAGAAGGAAGAACTAAAGAGCCATAGATTCATTTAGGTTGGCAAAGACCTCTGGGGTTGCCAAAATCCCAGCACTGCCAAGTCCACCCTTAAACCACGACCCTCAAAGGAAGCACCACCTACCGAAGGATAATCCTGAATTTCGTTTCAATTATTTCTCCAGGTTTGTTTATTTTTTTTAAAATTATGGATAGGACCACACTCCTCAGACCACTTTTGACTCCAAAATTCCACTTGTTCACGACTGTTTTAACGATGAAATTACAGCTGAGAATGGATTTTATTTAACTTCTGTCTGAATTCCTGGCACTGAAGGATCCAGCTCAAGAAAAATTCATCAGCTGTCACATAATTTCATTCTGCGCCTGCAAGAAGCAAGCTGGGCTTAAATTTGTTTCCAGTTAACTGCAATGGGCAGGAATAAAAGTCCAAGCAGCTGGAACCGTGTCCGTGGGATGCAAGGAAACATTTCAAGGCTATTCCACAAAAACTCCAGCTGGTGGCAGCAGCAATTTCTTTTCCACCAAATTTTAAACAGAAAACTAAAAGGAGAGGGAAAAAAAAAAAATCCCTGGAAAGGATAACTACACTCAACGTTGTGAAAATCTCAGGTGTGCTGCCCGAAAATGCGATTTAAAATGTTTATTGCTTCCTTAAAANCCTGCTGGATTTAAAGCAACAGCAGAGAGAGCTGATGACAGGGAGCCCTGGGCTGGATGTGTCTGGGACAGAGGTGTGCTGAAAGGGCCCTTGAAAGCTTCCTCGGGGCTATCAGGTGCCAGCAGGGATGGAATGACCCCTGAGGGAAGCAGATTTCCAGAGGAGCTCCCATCTTCCCTCCCTGGGACAGCCCAAACCATTCTGTGGGGAGAGCAAGAGCTGGGGTTTTTAGGATAGATGTGACTCAGAGGAATGCCAGCCCGTGCTTGGACTCACAGATCCACAGAGGGCCACAGGAGGAGATTTGGAAACCAAAATTCCTCCCAGGAGGATGAGGCAGCCCTGGGACAGATCCCTGGGATGTCCAGAAAGCCACATGGATGTGACATCTTGAAGGTGGCATTTTGGCTTTGACCTACACCCCCCTAGAAGTTCCTTCCATGCAAAACCTCTGCATTTATAATTCCTTCAAATCCACCCTCTCTCTTCCCTTTTCCCTCTGTCTCACCTGTAGCATCTCATCCTCCTTGGATCTCCATTTCCAAAAAATCCTGCATTTCCACAACTGAGTCTTTCCCTCATCCTCCAGCTACACCTCCACCACTAAAAAACACCCTGGCATGTTTTCCTACGCAGCCAGGAAGTCTGGGAAGGGCTTACTCCTGGTGGTTTTCCTCTAATCTTTGCATCCCTTTGGGAATATCTCTGTGGAAAAGAAACCCTGCTTTCCCATTGGCACAGTTTCACTCCCAGAGGAGGTTGGAGGGAATTTTGGAGCTCTCCAAACATGCAGGCACAATCACGGCTTCTGTGATTGAGTCGTTTCTCTCTAAATAAGTAAATTAACTCTAATACCCTTATTTGCTATCAACCTTATAAAACGTAATAAAAGCCAGATGTCTCTTCCTTAACCTGATGTGCCATAGATGGATTATTTTTTCCAGACTTTAGGAAAGTGATTTTGCTCTCTCTCTGTGTTGCTTCTGGTGAATTCACTGCAGGATCCGTTGGGAAGAAATTTGGAAATTGATAAAAAGTAGAAAATCTGTTTTTTTATGGGTTCAGGTCCAACCTTCCAGGTCTTGTTCTTTGTGTGGGTGGCTTTGAGCCTGGGATGGTCACTCTGAACTCAAGGAGATGGCAAATTATTGAGTGATTGCAGCTCAAAAGGGTCTAAAAGATGCCAAATAAGAGTCCTCACACCAAGAACCTCCTAAACAGCCTGGTTGCATCAGAAAAGTCATCCAGGCCTGGAGTCACAGCCAGGATTTGGTGTCTGGTGCTCTTGGATGGATTTCAGGGATAGTTTGGTTTGACAAGACAGGAACCAAACACAGGAAAAAATTGCAGTTCTGTCACTTTCTGTGATTTCCTTTTATTTTAGGTGAGCTCAGCTGAATCACAAGACACTTGCTGAGGTGAAGCTGGACTCACGACCACACTGTGCTTTGTTTTTAGTCCCTTGGTGCTCAAATGCAGCTGCCAATTTCCCTCCAGCTCCCTGAAAACCAGCATGGGATTGCTGTTCCACACTGAACTACTCAAATCCTGAAACCTATACCTGGTTACCTCACAGGCCCACCATAATTAGGCACAGGGAAAGCCTGGAAAAACTTTAATCACTCTTAAAACCATGCCTTGGGATTGGGTTTCCTGCACCAAGGCTGCTGCTGGCAGGACAGGAGGGACAGACAGGCACAGGGGGTGACAAAGCCACATCCATGGATCTCTCCTGGCTCATCAGGGGCTGTGGTGGTGGAGGATTCCCTGATGTCATCTCTGAGTCCGTGGGGATTTGGGAACAAAAATTCCCTAGGAAGGATAACTACCAGCAACATTGTGGAAATCTCAGGTGTGCTGCCCAAAAATGAGATTAAAAATGTTTATTGCTTCCTTAAAATGGGGGAAAAAAATCCCATCCCTGCTGGATTTAGAGCAACAGCAGAGAGAGCTGGCTTGGTGCTGGCATGGGGATGGGCTCAGGTCACAGGGACAGCTCAGCAACAAAGTTGGGTATGGGAGAGGGTGGGGAGGAATGAGAGGAGCTGGAACATTTCCCATTTATTTTATTGGCTTTCCTTCAAACCAACTGAGAAATGAAAGGGCCCTGTTCTGCTGAACCCACACTCTGCACCCCCTCTGAGCTACAGGACTTGTTCATGGAGTTGTTTTAGCTCCCAATTAAATGAAATATTGTTTTTACACAAACAGCTTTTCCCCCAGCTGGGCTGATAACACAATTGTCGTGTTTGAGTGAGGTTTCTGGGGAAGCAATTTGGGGTTTCGTGTCATTTGCTGAGAGTCAGGCTGGTTCCTCATCCAAAATCATAATTTTGGATGAAGGACACATTCCACAGAGCTGCTCTGAGCTCAAGGAATCTTCTTTCAGGCACTTGTCTCCAAGAACTCACCCACAGACTGCTCCTGCTTTGGGGTCAGCCTCCTTGGCTGGATCTCCTATGTAATATTCCAGTTCATTCTCCAAATGAAACAGAACAAAGCCACCATGGCTCAGAGCTGCCATTTTTCCAGGGATTATCCAGCATGGATGTCCCTGGAATATGGGGAAATCACTCCTTCACGTGGCCAATTTTAGCAATGTTGAGATGGCAGAAGGTCCTGCTGAACCAAATTGGTTTTGTCTTAATTTAATCTGATAAAATCAAGCAACGAGGCGACCTGGAAAGCATTTGAAGAACCATTCCCAGCTTTGCTCAGCCAACGCTCTAAGACAACCCAAATTTCAGAACCACAACAAATTTCAGGATGTGAATTCCCTTCCTCCTCCACCCTTTTGCTCCAAGAGCACTCCCAAGGCTGCTGGTTGAGTTTCACCCTCCTGATTTGTAGGAATCACGTTGGGTTTATGAGTGTGTCAGATGCCATTAGGGCAAGGCCCTTTGCCCATCTGATTTTTCTGCTGATTTCCCTAATTCCAAACATGGAACGCCTCTGCAGCAGGGCAAACTTTGAAATTGGGTTTTGGGAAGTTCCTTTTCTTCAAGACCAGGGGAGTGAAAGGAGAGAGGACCTGGGATATCCTGGATATTTTTGCAGTCTTTGGCTCTTGAAACAGAGAAGGGAAATGTAGGAACAAACTGGATTTGTGGTCTTGGGGTTTAGCAAGCAGTTCATGCAGATTGTTGTTCCCCAAGTGGGGAGCACGGGCTGGAATTCATTCCCAACAAATTTCCTTGCAATCCCAGAGTCTGTCCATCCTTTGTCCAGCTGATTTTCCTGCTGATTTCCCTGATTCCATTTGTGCAATGCCTCCCCAACAAGCCAACATCTGAAATCAGCGCTGAAATTAGAGGTATCTCCGTGGGATTACAGAGGAATTAAAGGCTAAATCTGGCGAGGAAAGGGAGACACCAAAACCCTGCCAAGCTGGATGTCAAAGCAATTTGTCCTTAAATCCCGGCACGAGGATGCCCAAGATCTTCCAAGCTGGGAGATCTTGGAATTAGATCTCCTGAGAATTAGCAGGAACGGGTTGTTTCAAGCTGTGACCCCTTCCCTCCCTTGAACCAGGGGATGCTTGGCCGTGCCCTGTGGCTCTGAAACACAACATTTTAAACACACAAGGTTTTAAACACAAGGTTTTAAACACAAGATTTCTTTTAAACACAAGATCCCCCAGCCCAGGATCGGGGGGATCCCAGGATGGGCACGGCATCTGGTTCTCATGTTCAATCCCAGCTCTTCCACTTGGGCCAGGGGAGGCTTGGCCGTGCCTGTGGCTCTGAAACACAACATTTTAAACACACAAGGTTTTAAACACAAGGTTTTAAACACAAGATTTCTTATCCCCCAGCCCAGGATCGGGGGGATCCCGGGATGGGCACGGCGTGCTGCCGGCATCTGGTTCTCATGTTCAATCCCAGCTCTTCCACTCGGGCTCGGGTGACAAGGGAACAATGCTCGCCCTGCAGACTGACTAATTAGGCTGCATCTGGAGCTAATTAAGCGTGGAGTCGTGGCGAGGGGAGCACTCCCCTTATCAAACCAGCAGCAGGGGCGAGACAGGAGGGAAAAATCGCTGCTGATAGGGCTCGGTTTTGCCATGGAAGCAATTTAAACGAGGCAATGGAAATCAGAGTTTTATCCCGCGGGAAAAAGGGGAGAGGGGTTGGTCCCAGGATGATGAACCTGGGCTGGATTTTTTGTTTTATGGAGAGGGGGAAAGGTGGGAGCTGGAGATATTTAAAATAATTAATTAAGATTGCCTTTGAACTCTTGCTTCAGTGTGTAATGTATGGGCATGGAGATGCCTCTTCAGCGTTAGTATCATTTAATATTTTAGTTTCTGATACTCCATGGCATTTGTAATTAAATAAACTGACCTTTGATAGGTGAAATACACTCTGATCTCTCTTTTTTTTTTGTGCTATTAAAAGGAATTTCTATTGTTAGATATTCTAATCTTAGTTTTGTTTGGTCAGAACTGGGAGAAATATGGTTTCCATCGCTTTATCAGCCACTAATTAGGATGAGGCTGCACATTTTTTAATAGCTGGACAGTTTTATTTTTTCAGTGAATGAATTCCTGTGGAGGTCCAGAAAATCCAGAGTACAGGGAGTCACAGGAGTTTAAACATGAAGTAGCAGAGTTTATTTTTGATGCCTCTATTTTTCATCGTAACACTTGCAATGCCAATAAACGGAGAGAAATCCTCCAAACTCCACAGATAAATTTGTCATGGCTTGGTTCAGAACAGTAAATTATTTTTAGATGCATTTTAATTCCTCTTTCCTGACCTGGAAACGTTTTATTTCCAGGATGGAAATGGTTTAGCTGCAGGTTCTCATCAAAAATAGGTTTTTTGATTGATTTGTTTTCTCTTTTTTGCTGTTTTTTTTTTTGTCTAGGAGCCATCCCCAAGAACTGCCTGGGATCATCCAGCTTCATACACGGATCCCTCCAACACTGGAATTCCCACAGCCCTGGTGTTCCTTGGGGCTCGTTGCTCCCTCCCAACCTGCACCATTTAAATCCATTTTGGTGAGATGACATCTGGGTTTCTGCCAAAGCTTTTTCAGGATTTAGAGCTCTTTGTGCCTCCTCCAAATTATCCTCTCCATGCTGGGAGTGTCCATCTCTGAACATTCCCTATCATGCTGAGGGGAAAGTCCTTAAGCCAGAGAAATCCCTGAAAATTGGTGATTTTTTCATCTTATGTTTTAACATATTGTTAAAACATCAAACTTAATATTTGGGGTTTTGATCCCACCAGTGGCATCAAGCTCTAAAAGTCCTCTGCTCCCAGCCCACCTCTGATCCCAACACCAGGATTGATTTTCGTGTGTTTTCTTCCATTTGTCCTTCCCTCCTTCATGGAATCGGGGAATTGTTGAGGCTGGAAAATCCCTCCAACATTGTTAAGTCCAGCCCTCAACCTGGTGGTTCCAAGGCCACCATGGAACCTTTCCCATGGGATTTTGGAGCAGTTTAAAGTCCAGCTCCAGCCTGGGATGAGGAGGGGAAAAAAATACAATGATGCTTTGCATCCATGTAAAATGATCTGATTTTTCCTGAATTTTGAGGTTTTGGGAAGTTCTTTTTCTTCAAGAGCAGGGGAGTGAAAGGAGAGAGGAGCTGGGACATCCTGGATATTTTTCCAGTCTTTGGCTCTTGAAACAGAGAAGGGAAATGTAGGAACAAACTGGATTTGTGGTCTTGGGGTTTAGCAAGCAGTTCATGCAGATTGTTGTTCCCCAAGTGGGGAGCACGGGCTGGAATTCATTCCCAACAAATTTCCTTGCAATCCCAGAGTCTGTCAATGTCCAGATTTCAGAATTCTGGTGCAATTTGCCACGTTAAACTCTGGATTTTCCTGATCACAGACCTCAGGGATCAGACAGTTCCATTTCTAGGTGAATGTGTGTGTGTGTGGGAGTGAAAGGTCACCTCAGGCTTATCTCTAAATAAACCCAGGAAACTCCAAATCAGCTCCATTTTTT
>VZRH01001418.1:73064-97918 GCA_013397555.1 Urocynchramus pylzowi
TTTTTTTTTTTTTAATATCCAAATATTCCCCACTGGAGCATGACCTCAAATATTAGCTTTCCACCTAGCAAGACTAGACAGGAGCAGGGCAAAGGCACGTCTGTTCCTTAGCCCTGATGCAGGAAAAACTATTTAGATCTGCTTTTTTTTTTTAATTATTATTTTTTTTCAGCCCCTCCTGGGCTTGTTTACTTTCTTTGGGGCTCATGAATGGCGGCTTCAGAGCCCCCCTCATTGTGATTTTCCCCGAGTCCCTCCAAACATCCCTTTCTCTCCGTGCTTTTTCAAAAAGAGCCTTTTTTTTTGGCCCTCCCTCCCCCGTGTTCCTGCGTGTTGTGATTTCACTGAGGCTTCCAATGGTCTTCAACAGTTCATTTATGCTGGGAGCCTTCTATAAACTGTGCAGCCATGGTCTCCTCACACGGCCACCCACCGACCCAGCCTGTCTAAACAGCATCTGTCTCCATCCCAGACACATCCAGCCAGCTCCAAATGGATTGAATCCAGCTTTTTTCCCCCCTTTTCCCCCCGCTTTGTGCCCTCCTGCAAAGCCAGGGTGGGAGTCAAGAAGGGGGCACCGGGCTGGGGTGGGGTTGGGGTGCTCCTGGTGCACCCCTGGGTTTGTTTGGGGAGCCCTGCAGGAGCTCCATCCCTCAAGTCCCACCAAATCTCCCCACGGGGAGCAGATGCATTATTAGTGACGGGAGCCTATTTAACCTTAATCCCAAATGCATTATCTGGGGAGTTTGACTTGGCTTTTTGACTTAAGGTATTGGAGGTTATTACCTCTGGAATGCAGGAGTTGCTCTGAAGGATCTCTCCATTTGGGGAGAGGGCAGGGATGGATGGGTTTTTCCTTGCTCAGGCAATTTGGACACATTTTTGAAAGATTAAGTCAGATCAGCACTTGAAAGGCTCAGTTACCTCTTAAGTGTGACAGCACAAAACCCATTCCCCTCCCCAAGAGCCTCGTTCAGCTCAGGAAAAAAAACCTGAAAAAATTAAGAGAGGGGTTAATTTTGCTTGGCAGCTTGGAGAGATTTGTGTTTGCTAAACCACTGCTTTTCCTCCTATTTACCCTGCAACATTGTCCAAAAATATTCCTGCCTGGAGAAAGAAACTGCCCTCTGCAGTCCCTGGGTTTATCCACACCAGTGTCAGCACTTTGGGTGCAGCAAAAAGCAGATTTCCAAAGGCTTGTCTGGCTTTCAGGCCTGGGGAGGTGTCACCTCTCTTAATTAGGGGAGCTGTCATTACAGGTAGAGGGTGTTTTAGGGAGAAAAGGTGTTGGTTCTGGGCTGTCAAAAGTTGGGCTTGAAAATAGGAATTGAATTTGTAATTGAATATAGGAAACAGTCATAAAATTCCAGGTTTAAATCTGTTGGAATGATCAGCCCGCCCTGGGTTCAGCAGAGCTGGGATATTGTATTTGATGAACATGTCTCAGATAAGCTTTGATTTTCTTTAATTTTAATTTTTGAGACAAAATGTGAACTTGTAAAGCTTTACCTTTTGCCAGGTCCCTCTGAAATCAAGCAAATGTGATGTTTGATTTATTTACAACCTATTTGAGCTAAGAAAGAAAAACAATACAAAACTAAAGCTAAAATGGGAGCAATTGCCTCTGAGCGAATACACGGGTTTTTAATAAAGCAGGAAAATAACACATAAATTAAGGAAAATAAAAAAAAAAAGAAAAAAAAAGGAAGAAATACCTAATGAAGGGGATGGGAGGGATAAAGTTTTCACTTTGGAAGGTAGGATTAGATTGGCTATTAGGAGGAAATTCTTCCCTGTGAAGAATAAAGCTAAAATAAAGCTAAAATGGGAGCAATCACCTCTGAGCGAATACACTGGTTTTTAATAAAACAGGAAAATCACACATAAATTAAGGAAATTAAAAAAAAAAAAGAAAAAAAAAAAGGAAGAAATACCTAATGAAGGGGATGGGAGGGATAAAGTTTTCACTTTGGAAGGTAGGATTAGATTGGATATTAGGAGGAAATTCTTCCCTGTGAGGATGGTGAGGCCCCAGCACAGGTTGCCCAGAGAAGCTGTGGCTTCCCCATCCCTGGAAGTGTCCAAGACCAGGTTGCAAAGGTGTGGAATGAGAGGAGATCCCTTCCAACCCAAACCATTCCATGATTCCACGATCTCTGGGAGAGAAGGATGTGCCCACAGCAAGGGCCTGGGTTTGGAGCTGTCAGCTGAGCCAAGAGCTGCTGATCCCCTGCACAACTGCAGCAGAGTCTGCTGGCATTCCTGTATTTTGACATTCCCTGATTTACTTCCAATTTCAGGTGCCTAAAGAGGTGCATGTTCTGCTCTCCAGCCTCGTCTCAGCACTGAGGGGATGTGTCCTGAAGCGAGGCCTGGCTTTAGGAATAAAAGAAGGGGATGTGCTTCCCTGCGCTGACGGCACTTCATTGTTCTCGTGCCTCCTCCAAGCCCAATTCAGATTAGATTCACTATCAGTCATGATTATGGAAAAGAAGTGATAAAACGTGGCTTGGAAAAAAAATCATGTTTGGACAAGAATTTGCTGACATATTGTGGAGTGATAACATGATAGTGAAAATAGCCAGATCCTGCCTGGCCTGGCGTCTGGAATCAGTAAAAGGGGGCAGGCAGGAATATTGTAAGCTGACTTCTGTTCTCTTTCCAGCACAAAATCGGCACCTTTTAGGATTTTTTTAGAAACCCACCGATAGGATTTGCATTGAAAACTTGCCATTATTGCCTGATCTTGGATCCAGCCTGGATTGCATTGCAATCATTTCTCACCAAAGTCCTGGGGCAGTTTCTGGAGGTATAAAAGGAGGAGTGGGCAGTTGGGTTTGCCAATCCCAGCTGGAGCATCCACAGCTGGTGCTGGAGGAATGCTGTTGTGTGTGGAGAAGCAGAGCAAGGTGACCTTAAAAAATGAGAATACTGCATGGTTTTAATGGGGATTTAACCTTTGTTAGGTGCTAGGAATTCTGCTGATGGCGGTGGGAGGTGCTGCCTCTCCCCCTCCACATCTTCTGACTTCCAGGGAAATGGGGTGGACAGCTTTCACTTCTGAACCCAGCAGCCCATTCTGGCCAAGGCTGATAAACACAAGACTACTTTATTATCATCACAAAGTCCTACAAATCAGGTGAAAATTGGTGTCTGGGGTGAAAAATAACACAGCTGGGAATGCTGCAGAGCCTGGCCATGGTCAATCTCATCAGGCTGATTGCTGGACACCATGATTCCATAATTCTGGTCTCCTAAAGCCATGTTTCCCCATCAAGAAAAAACTCCTCCTTGAAGTTGCTTTTTCCTTGGTTATATTTCATACACAAAGAGGGAATATCTGGAAGGACCTGGACTCTCCCATGGTGATTCCCAGGCTCTCAGCCACAATCTGGTATTGAATGAGAATTTGCATTCAGAATAAGGAGAAAGGTAATGAAGGAGCACAGAAACTGAGAGATGGTTTTAATAATGGCAGTGGATGCACAGGGTGGGCTGGAGGTTTGTTTTTCACTTGCTGAAAGTCTCCATTGTGTTTGGGCTGGGTGTCCCTGGATCTATTCCTAACCCCAAAAATTATTCATCACGTCCTCTACCCCTTCTGCCAACACTGTGATTTGTGGAGTATTGGATCTCTTCAGTAAGAAGCTTTCAAATTCTTCTTTTGAGGGGTTTTGGGGCAAAACAGGGATTTTCTTTTGCTTAGTTCCACCCCAGCCCTCTTCATGTCATGCCTTTGTACAGCTCAGCAATCACTGCCCTTCCACAGGACGCTGCTTCTGCATGCCTTGGACAACATTTTTCTTTGTGACATCTTATTTGAGACAAAACCAGAGACAACTGACCATTCCAAAAGAAGAGAAGAGAGGGAACAGCTCCTGAAGAGTGGGCTGCAGCGTGGGTTTTCTATAAAATGCTATTTCTGTCGTTTTATGGCGGAGCATGTCTGAAAGAGGGCTCTTTTTGCAGAAGGTGAAAATGCCATGAAACGCCTGGGATCCTCTTGCATCTGGAGGAATGTCCATGTTGCAAGAGACCTCTGTAAATATTTATACCTGATGACTTTGCAGCTGGCTATTAAGTGCCCTGATTGTTCCTGTAATGCTGCTTGCAAATGGAGATCTGGCATTTAAAGGATGCAGCACAAATTGTTCCCTTGGCCCTTCGCTTTTGGTCAGAGAATTTACTCAGGGCTGGTGATATCACTGGGGAAACATCCTCTCACCCCTTCTTTCCATGCCTGCACAACGAGCAGAGATCTCCCTGGTGGAAAATGAGAGGAAAATTGGGAAAAACACCCCCCAAAACCCCCGTTTTTCCAAGAAAACACGTGGTTAGGGGACCTCTGTGGGGTCACCTCCTCATGGTGGGGTGTTGATGGCACCTGGTGTGGGTGTTGCAGCCTCAGTTGCTCTTCCTTTGGTTGGATGCTGGCCAAGCCACCCTGGCAGAGTGGCCTTGGAGGGATGGTGACTCAGTTTTGCCACGGATCTGCTCCTGACAAAGCCTTTCCTGCGTTAGGGGTGGTGTTAACCCCTTGCTGGTTGGCAGTGGGGACGGTGCCAGGTGGGTTGTTACAGCTCAGGGGTGCTCAGGTGAGGAGGTGACAGCCCAAAGCTGCTCCAGTGTGGGATTGGGATTACTGGGAGAGGAAATACCCACTGGGCCAACAGACTTTTTTTTGGGATTCATTACTCCAGGGCTGGGGCAGGGATCAAGGGAAAACTGAAACAGCCACATCCTCGTATTATCCATCCTCACTACAAATTGAATTCGACCCCAGGCATGTGAAAACACCACTTTATCATCACCACAGCCAGTGCCAGTGTCAAGGAGACCTTTGTGGCCTCCTGCTTTATGTAATTTAATAGTTCAGCTGCACCTTTGGCTGGACTAAAATCAATCCTGAGTTTGTGTTGGGCAGGCAGGAGGATTTCAGAGAGGGGACAGAAACCATTAAGAAACCAAACAAACCACAAAGTGCCTCGTTCTGACTTTCTTCTGAAAGGAGCCACTTTCAAACTTCTCCTTTTGAAAAGTTGTCTCATCGTTGGGCCAATTTGGAACTAATGAAAAATAAATCGGCCCCCTCGGGGCCTGCCAGGAGAATCCTGTGTTTCATTCTGCTGAAATGGAGCAAATAAAACCAAATTAATCTTGAAAAGCTGAAATACTGGCACGGAGTCCGTGTTTCTGACTGGGTTTTGGGGACTGAGGGAGCAGGTGATTCTCACTCTGCAGAGCTGTGCCTGGAGAAAATCCACCCAACGCTGCTTTTCATTTCTTTGATCCCTCAGAAAAGCTGCAGGCACCATTCAAAGCTGCCACATTGCCTTTGTTTGAGCAGTTGCTCCTTCAAATTATTTGGATTAATAATTGGGGTGATATTCTCCTCTTCCTGTACCCAATCTCCACAAATTCCTACATCACAGCCCTACAATGAAATCCTTTGTAGCCTTATGACCAGCCATGAAAGTCAATGGAAAATAATTTTTCCCAAGAATTCCAGGAGTCCCTCCTCTCCTCCTTCCCTGCATTGAGGCTCAGTTACCACCTGCTTTCCAGGTAATTATTTTTCTTCCTAATTTTGATTATCCTTTGGGTGTTGACACTGCCAGAAGCCAAGCTTAAAGGGGATCCCTTGGGTGGGCTGGGCTGCAGGATGGGCTCAGGCTGTGGTTCACAGCTTTGGGATCCTTGTGAGTTTATCTTTAGGACCTTTCAACT
Source organism: Urocynchramus pylzowi (assembly GCA_013397555.1). Taxonomy (NCBI): domain Eukaryota; kingdom Metazoa; phylum Chordata; class Aves; order Passeriformes; family Fringillidae; genus Urocynchramus; species Urocynchramus pylzowi. The sequence continues at coordinate 78,792 of VZRH01001418.1, forward strand.
TGGGAAGGAAAAAAATTTATATAAAACCTCACAGCTTGGATTTTAAACAGAAAGGATGTGCTGTGCTCGGTGTAAGTAGAATATTTACAGTTCTAAGGCAGGATGATAGATGCCCCTTACAAATAATAAATAAAGGTTGAGTGTTTGAAGAAGATTCATAAGGATAAAACTAATAATGGAGCAGTCTTTTTTGAGGAAAATGAAGCTGGGACACAAACCCAAAATAAATTTGCTGTTTACTGAAACACTGTGCAGTGGTTTAGATATGGTTATAAAATAATTTTTATTGTCTGTGATGAAGATTTGGGTCAGTGGGGCTGTTCCAGGTTTCCTAGAAAACTTAAACTCAGCCCTAATAGCCACTGGGAGGTCCAGACAACTCCAGCAAGGCTGAGGGAAACCCAGATTCCTGCAAAACACAGCAATTTTGGGAATGGGAGTGCACAAGCTGACCTGGAATTGCTTGGTCTGAATTCACATCTCCAGACATGCCTTACAACATGTCCCAGCTCAGAGTAAAGCAGGAGCTGCAGCACATCTGGAGCTGTGAAAGGAGGGGCTGTGAGGGGCAGGGAGTGCACCTCTGGCAGGCAGAGATCCCTCAGGTTTCCCTGGCTGTTCCCAGGCTCTGAGGGTCATGTCCCTAAATCCCCACTGCTGAGCTCCCAATTGACAGCACAGCCTCGGCCACAAAGGTTTGTATCAGCTTTGGAAAAGGCAATTCCTCCTCTCTTCAGTGCCATGAGGATGCAAAATAATGCTTTGCATTCAAATTCAGCGAAGGGGATGGAAAATAAAAGGCATTGGCTTTGAATGTCTTCAGAAAAGGGGGAAATAAACTTGGAGTTGTCTCCAAAGTTTATGTAGGTTATTGATTATGGAATCTCTGTGCCAGGAAGGAATGTGGGAAAGCTGCTAAAAGAGTCATGTGGGATGAGAAGATAATCATGTGGAAATCAGTCCAAGGGCTGGCATTGACCCGTGCAGGGACGCAGCAGTTCTGGAGGAAAAAGTAATTTTTGTTTCTAGAATGGCATTATTCTGGAAGAAAAGGGAAACCTTAATGTTTCCCAAGGGTTAATCCTGGTTTGCTCCACAAAAAGTGGAGTATTCCTGGTTTTTGTGGAGTTTGCTCTACAAAAAGTGGAGTATTCCTGGTGTTGGAGCCTTCCTGATGCTCTTCCCACAGAAGATACCTACAAACCAACCAGCCCTGGTTCAGTGCTGGCTGTTGCCTCTCTTTAACAGGTGAGATCAATGTGTTTTAAACTCCCAGGACTGGAGCAGAGCTGTGAGCCAGCCCTTCCCTTGGGATCCAGGGTGCTGTCAGCAGCAGATGGAAGTGTTGGAAGAGGGAATGACACTGAGGGAGTAGAGATGTGGATTAGGGAAGGCCAGTGGCAGCTCCAGCCCCACTTCTGACCCCTTGGGGGTTGCATTGGAAGCACCCTGGAATTTTACACAGCTCCAGCTTTCGTCTGGGTGCAAGGGAAATTGAGATTATTTTTGGGGAGGGGTGTATTTGTAGGTGTGGATGGGACTGGGGGAATCCTTCCCTGGGAGGGTGGTGAGGCACTGGAAGAGTTTGCCCAGAGAAGCTGTGGATGTTCCATCCCTGGAGGGGGCCAAGGCCAGGCTGGGTGGAGCTCCTGGGCAGCCTGGGACAATGGAAGGTGTCCCTGCCATGGCAGGGGGTGGCACTGGATGATCTTTAAAGCCCCTTCCAACCCAAACCATTCCATGGCTCTCTGGTTCTATTCTTGGACCACTGTCCAAGGTGTCCCACCTCCATTTCCACAGATGACTCCTTTCCTGGGTCTGGACCAGGCTCAAGTGCTTCAGCAAGAGTTTATTTCACTTCAGAGACACATTTAATATGTAGGACAAACATTTCCTTTGGCTTTGGTGTTTGGGCTGGGCACTGCAGGGCAGGAAAGCACCTCCACCAGCAGGGTTGAATCCAACCCCATGTGCTGAAGTCCACTTAAATTGTTTGTAGACCCCCAACACCTCCTCTGAAGAGACAAAAAGGTGATTTTTGCCCTGGCTGCACAATGCAAATTAGCACAACGTGTTCTGATGAGCGAGGGAAGCACAACCTTCCTTCCCTGAGCTTACATTGCACAGCCCCACCACTAAAAGCGTGGCCTGAGCCATCAGCAACTGTGAGAAATCCCTTTTGGAAAGTGTGTTTGCTCTCCAGGATGCCTGGAAAGGCTTATGAACAGCGAGAGGCTCAACCTGGTGACCGCAGCTGCCTCCCAGCCCAAGTTTGGAGAGAGGACGGGCTCAGGTATGGCCAGAAACAGCAGCAGCACGTCCTGCCCTCCTGCCCTGGGAGAACTGCTGCTGGCAGCCAGGGAACTGGGGCCTGGGGGCACCAGAAAGGCTCTGGACTGTCAGATCCCTGCAGAACAAAGCCAGGCTTGCAGCAGGAGGACAGCTGGACACAGAGCAGGTTTCCCTTGGCTTGCATTGTGCTGGCAGCAGCACGGTGCCACAGAGCTGCAGCGCTGGGCCAAAACAGCAGTGACATTTGGGACATGAAGAGACGACTTAAAATAGCCTGCCTGGGGTGTTTATTCCCCCCTCCTGTGGCAAAGGTATTCTCCTCTTGCCCTTTTGATGTTGTCCCGTTGTTTTTCCCACACTTCTGTTCGTATCTCTCCCTACAAACTTTCTCAAAATCCTCTTTGCCCAAAGAGGTGCTGGAGGCATCACCAGCTCTTGCACTTTTCTTGTGGAACCCATCATATTTGGCTGAGGGGGCTCAGTGGGTGGGAATTGTTCCCTGGGAGGGTGGGCAGGTGCCCAGAGCAGCTGTGGCTGCCCCTGGATCCCTGGAAGTGCCCAAGGCAAACTTGGACAGGGCTTGGAGCAGCCTGGGACAGTGGAAGGTGTCCCTGCCATGGCAGGGGTGGCACTGGATGGCCAAGCCATTTTGAGATTCCATGAATTGGAGAATTTCCTGTCTCCTGTTTGGTTTTTTTGTTTGTTTGTTTGTTTTGTTTTTTGTTTTGTTTTGGTTTGGGGTTTTTCTTGGTTTTTTTTTGTTTTATTTCGGTTTGTTTGTTTGTTTGTTTGTTTGTTTGGGTATTTTTTTTAATATATAATTTTTTAATAATCACGGTTTCAAAGTTTGTACCAGCAGCCAAGGGACAAAAAAAAAGAATTGCAAAAATTTTCCAGGGTGACAAGAAACTGCTGGACCTTGTAGGAAGTAAGGAATTAAGAAGATTGCAAATATCGCAAATATTTTGGGGGCTGCAAAGCTGAAAATACTCTTAAAACTTCTGAGGTACTAAAGAGGTCTGTCCCCCAAGTGATGGGGACACAGAGATAAACCCCAGGCCATGGGTGTTTGGGGTAATTATTATTTATTGTTCTATTTTGCAACTGAGTTAAATAAAAAAGCTGAAAGCTTTATCACTTGCTGGAACCATTTCCTCCCTTTAAACCTTTGAGCAATAGAGATAAAAAGTGAGTGTTACTTGTGATTCTGGGGGAAAGAATGCAATATTCTGTGTGGTACTGTCTGGAAGAGCCCCTCTGCTCTGGCCTTGCTTTCTCCCCCCCAGCCCCAAGCATGGAGACACAAACTCATCTATTTAAGAAGTGGAGGCCACTCATTTTTAACTTCAAATCTTATTTCTTGCCTTTCTCTTTTGGCTTGCTGTAGTGGCTTTGGGTTGTTAATTTAAGATTTTTTTTTAAATTTTGAGATTTCTTGGTTAATGTACTAATGAGTGTGGTGGGTTTGGTGCTGGTTAATTACTAGTGTACTCACTTATTTTCTTTAAAAGAAAAAGTCAAGTCCCATGTGGGAGGGATGAAGAGATACCTTCATCTTAGAACTGAAATCCTCTTGCAAACTGTAAGACAGATTTCTATTCAATTGCAAAAGCAACCAACGTTTGGCATGACCAGATCTGTGCTAAAGGTGGAAACATATCTGAAAAAATAGGATGGGCATGAAGCAGCACTTCCAGTGGGTCTGGTTCAGTGGAAATTGTTAACTTGGGCTGAACATTTCCCCTCTGCCCCTGGAGTGCTAAGACTCCCCTTCCTCTGGTGGGGCAGTTAAACTGGGGACCCTGGGAGGGAAGATAAAAGCAGCTCTGTCTTTTGGGAGGCCAAAGATGCACAGCCAGCATCCCTGAGAGGACGTGGGGATTAGGGGAATACGTCGAATTTCCAAATTTAGAGCGGAGGACTGGCTTCCCATAAACAAAAGCTGCTTTTTAAAACGAGATGTTAGGGAGATAATGCACCAAAAAAAAAAAAAAAAAAAAAAAAAAAAAAAGAAAAAATTTGCTTTTGTTGCAAAATTTTGTTNTGTAAGATTGAGCAAGTGTCTTCAAGTTAAGATAAAAAAAAAAAAAAAAAGAAAGGAAAAAGTTTGCCTTTGTGACTAAATTCTGTTATTTTGCAGCCAACCTTCAAATGGGCTGTTGGTGCAAGTGAACAAACGCTTCCTGTCTGTGCGTCCTCATGGGTGGTCGCGTTTTAAAATGAAATATCCAGGCTGACAAATGCCTTTACAAAGGCCAGATTATAAACTGTAAACCTACTGTCAGCTGGGCAGGGAAAAAAAATCCAAATGCCTCTTATACCATTTAAAGATTTAGTTTGGCTTCAACACTAAAGCACTTCATCTTGAAGGAGAAAGGAGCTTAGAGTTTATAAATTGTTGTTTGGGCTCTAGTAAGCTCTGGATAAGGGAATCTCTCTGCTAGGAAACAAATGACCTTCCCAAAATTTAGGGAGCTCTGGGTATTGTTACGAAGACAAAATGCCTTGGAAAAATGTCCCTGGAATACAAAGGGATTTGAGACAGCTCTGTTACTCTTAACATACAGTTCATACAGCTGCAAAGGGCAAATCCTACAGTTCCAGTCTCTAAAAAAGGGTGGAAAAAAGTTAAACATATCAGGGTAATAAAATAAAAGCTGTTTAGATTGTCCCCCTCTGTCTAAATCTGCTCTAGACCCGCTCTGGCACAGGGCTGTCCAACTCGGGCTGAATATCCATATTATTTTGGCAAACAACTCCCAGAATTTCCTATATTCTCCTCAGTGGTGGTTGCAAAGGGAAGTTTTGTGGAAAATACAGTCATTTATGACAACGTGGTTGGCAAACTCAGCCATTTGAATCCAAAGTGGAGGGACAAAGAAACTCCAGGAGGAGAAGCCGTGGGCGCTGCACACCCTTGCGTCCAGCAAGTGAAATCCTGCAGCTCCTTTGTGCTCTCCTGCTCAGTGCCAGCGTTTCCAATCCACCCTGAGCTCAGAATTGCTCTGCAAAGCTCTGGGCCTCTGCTCTCCAAATGCCATCCGTGATCTCCCTTTCTTCCATGGGTTGTGTTCATGGATTTTGAACTGGCCATAGGAATAACAGGCAGAAAATTGTATTTACTCTGCAAATCTCTTGGGGTTTTTTTGTTTAGTTTTTGTTTTTTGTTTGGTTTTGTTGTTGTTGTTTTTTTGGGTTTTTTTGGGGGTTTTTTGTGGGGTTTTTTTTGCCAGGAATGTTTCAGGTCATGCTGCCCTTGCTGGAGGCAAGCAGAAATTTTGGTGGAAATCATCAGACCCAGGAAAGTTTAGGGATGTGCATGTTGAGCTGGGTGGGAAACAGAAAGGAAAACACCACTTCCATGGGTTTTAATGTTTAATTTTTCTCACAGTCATTTCATGGCAATCAGCACTACCCAAGGCATCACTTCCCGTTCTTTCCCTGGGAATTTTTATTACTGGTGTCCATCCTAATGAGTACAACTCTTTGACACTCTTTCCTTGGGAACCACCACCTCCATCATTTGAGATATCTGCTCTCAATCCTGGAAACCACATTTTTCTTGTGCCTTTCTCTTTTTGGGAGACTGAAAATCCTGCAGAGCATCAAACCAATTATTTGAGATGGCTCTTGGCAGGTTCCAAAGGGTGTGAGGTAGAAACATGTTCAATTTTCTAAGCCTGTTCAATTTTCTAAGCCTGTTCAATTTCCATGCCAGAGGCGAAATTTTGTCGGCACCAAATTCCGTGGGACCTTTGGAAAAGATGACTATTCCTGTGCCCATCAGATTGTTTTAGGGCTTGAATGTGATTCCTGCTGGGGCTCAGGCCCTCAGCTGTCCCTCCTCTCCTACCCAGAGACCCGATGACAGTTGTGCAGCTGCATCCAAAGCTTTTGTCCAAAAGGAGCACAAAGGAAATTGCTGGAAAATCTTCACAGCGGATCTCCCTCCACCCACGGAGTGGTGGGAATAAACATCACAACTTCAGATCTTGGTGAATGCAGATAAATTGAGGCTGAGCTGATAAGTTAATGACACACCAAAAGCAGATTGCTTCAGGGACTGAAGGGATAAGTGGGCAATGAGCAGAGTCCTGGAATCCTGACAAATCCCAGAATGCTTTGACATTGTGTCCTCCCTGTGCCAGGAGGGAACTCCTGCTGTCCTGTGTGGTGGGAATCTGGCTCTCAGCACCAATCCTCTTTTTTAGGCTTCTTCACCCAGGCATGTCCAAAAAGATCCAGTTCTCCTGGAATGATTTCTTGAGGATGTGCCCTGCCCTGTCCATCCACACTGCCGGGTCTTTTCCCTCGAGTCCCCTTAGCTCATGCCTTCACTCTTGCTATCCCAGGAGATCCCACATCCTCGTGTTCACTCAGAAAATGGACTGAAGTGAATGAAGAAAGTGGAAAGTTGGGAAAAAGCATCTTTAAGAAAATATTTTGCGGATTATTCCTACCCTGTCTTTCTCCATGGTGCTCCAGGAGATTGATGTGTGCTTACAAATCCTCTCTGGGCTATCTCAGAGGTCTTTTCCAACCTCAACAATTCCATAATTCTATGCTTTTAACAGATTAAAGTGAGCATGATATTAAAAATAAATCATCAAAATGTCTTGAAGACCAATTCTATTCCTGCATATACCATGGCAGAATTTGTACTTCCCTTTGAAAATTATAATAAAGATTTCATAGCTGAATGGCAGGACCTCTGACCCCTAGACTGAGCTGTGAAATCCAGCTTGATCCTCCTTGTATTCCTGCTGGAATTCCAGCTCTGTAGGGAAGGATCTCCTCAAAACTGTTCCTTGTACACTGCTGCTGACAAACCAGAGCTGCAAGGTCCTTTTTCATGGAAAGGGTTAGAAAAGTTGTGTTAAATTCCAACACCACTTTCCTGGAACAATCAGTCTGTGCTTGGATTGGGTGAGGTCCCAACAGTGGGGACAAGCACAGTGGTTTCAATGGCTATCTGGCTTTAGGGACACTCTGAGGTGACATCTCTTTACCTTCCCTTTGTCAGATCCAAATGATCCCATTCAGGATGGGATGGAGTCCCTGAGGTTGGTTATTTTCCCGCTGCACCCTGGATTTGGGGCAGTCATGGCTGTAAATATGAGGTTACTGCTACTTTGAGATCCAGCTCTGCAGCTGTGGTGTCCTGAGCCACCCAGTCCTTCTAGGAAAAGCCAGAATCTCCCACTGACTTCCCAGGACTCCACAGAGCTGGAGGCAGATCCTTTGCTGGTGGAAAATAAATCCAGCAGCAACATGCACCAGCTGAGGATTCCCAGCATTTCTCCAAGCCCTCCAGGAAGAATCTGCAGGAAGAAAACCAATAAAAAAATACGAATCCTCCTCTCCAAAACATTCCTCCAACTGCCCACAAGACTTTATCTGTTTTCTCTCTGAATAGGCTGTTCACCCCCCCAGTTTTTTTCTTTACAAGCTCTTGCTGCCACAGCAAAGGCTCCGTAATATGAATCCGGGCTGAGACATGGAAATATTTCACATTTCACAGCAGTTTCCTCAAAATCCTGGTGTTCTGCAGCCTGCTTGGGATTGCTGGACAAGACATAGTGCTGAGGAGAGCCCAGTGGCTTCCTCCAGCCTGGGGAGGGGTGGGGGCATTAAGCCAGACTTTTATTTTAGTCCCCTTTTCAAAGGAGTGGAACTCTTGAGAGCACCCAGCTGATAGGCCAGCGTTTGTTTTTCTCTTTCCCAAGGCAGCCTGACACCCGTGGAGGGAAGATGTCAATGCTGGGAGCAGGTTGGTGGGGAGGAACAGGAGGAAGCCCTGATTTATCCGGAGAGCCAAGGCTTGATCCCGCCCGCTTGGGAGAGCTTGGCAGTTCACAGGATCAGGCCGCCGAGTAAATGGGGAATTCATCCAGAGATATCTAGGAAATACAGAGAATAAGCTGCCAACTCGACTCTGAAAGCCAACAGTTCACTAATTTTAATCAACAGCTGGATATTTTTATAGGGAGTGAAGGGATGGAGGGGTATTATGACAGAACAAGGGAGGTGGGATTAGACTAATCTAGCCCAGGCCAAGTGGGCTCTTCCTGCTCAGCCATGTGGAGTGTCATGACTGTGTGATTTAGACTACTGCACACTCACCCACACTGATAAGGAGGACAATTATGGGGAATACACAACTCTTTGTGCAGCCCTCAGCCCCGCTGCGGATGTCAGCTGGGGATCGTCTCCAGCTCCGAATTAGAGAGGTCCCCATCCCAGGGACACAGCTGTGGCAGGCAGTTGCTGCAGGAAAGGATCCTGGAGCTTGCATGGAGGTCACCTTTGCCCTGTCCCTTTCAAAACTTCAAAGCGACCTTTCTGGTGAGCCCCGTCGGCGTGGCGGTAAAACCTGGTGGGTGGCAGCGTCGTTATTCACTCGTCTGGAGAAGGTTTCTCTCTGTTGTGGCTCCGTTGGGTCCCTCAAGGGCAGTTTCTCCGGTGTTAATTGTCATGTTTCCACGTTAACTTCTGGTTCTCTCCATGTCCTTCCTCACCTTCCGCTGACTCATTCCCAGCCCAGCCGCGTGCCAGAGCGGCGCTGCCCAAATGTGACCCAGGGAAAAGGCAAAACCTGCAGGGCCACCTCCTGTACCCACCTCAATCCATTACTCCTCCTAGTAGGAAGCATGGGAATAACAGTTCCGAGCCAGATTTTTCCCTTTATTTTAGATTTTTTTTTTTTAAAAAATTTCTTTTTGGAACAAGCCCCTGATTGGCGCAGAGCAGCTTTTGTTGTTGTTTATTTGTGTAGCTTTTCATCTTAACGAGGATGTACGGAAACAATTACCACATGCTTCATTCACAAGATCAACTCAAGCTTTTCCTGTCTGCGCCATGATTGGATGTAGCCACTCAAAATTATTCAGCTTTGCAAAAATAGTGCTTTTTACTCAGTTTTTTTTAACATTTATTGTACAATAAGGGTGATTTTTTTTCTCCTTGCTAAATAGAGTTTGGGCTTTGCACCAGGTGGCTGGAAATGTCACACAGTTTCTCCCTTTTGGCAGTGGAAAGTCCAAAAGCTTTAAGAAAATGCACATTTTTCAGGAGGGCAGAGAGAGGTCACGATGCACTGACTAATTCAAGATTTCCTCCGCTGGTTTCCATAACAAAGAATCATTTTTTTTCTTTATTTAGCTGCACTCACTGGTAGGTTTTCATTTGCATCAAAGCTTTGTTCTGCTCTCATTTGGGCTGCCTCCAGAGACCAAACAACATCACAGGCTACTCCTGGCATATCCTCCAAAGAAATGGGCCAAATTCTGAGCTGCAAGTTGGCTCCCACGTGTAAATTCTTGCCATAAAGATCCTGCTCAGGGTGAGAGACGTTTGTGGCAGTCAAGAGAGATTTCCATGGAGTTTTAAAGCTAAAACCTGTTGGATTTGGTGCAATCCAGGCAGATGGGGCAGCCATGCCATTGTTAAGTTGATAACAACTCCTGCTCTAAGGTTTTCCATCTTGTCATTCAGAAACGGGTGGAAATCTTACCTCCTTGGGTGACATCCTTCCATATACACATCCCTTACCCCAGCCCGATTTCATATTCCTATTATTCCTTGTGGAATTTCAATCCTAACAACTCAGGAAATGGGTCTTCAAACTCACGTCCGAAAACCGTGGCTGGCTTTCCTGCGTGAAATCCTGGCACGGCGGCGCTGTGGAAATGAGCGGGAATTTGGCAGGCGTTGGCTTTCCAGGGGCTGTTTGCCCTTTTCCTGTCCCTGCCGAGAGCTGCCCCATCACAACCGGGCGATAAGGAGTTGAAAAATTGTGTTTTGCCTGGGAGATCTGCTAGGATTTGACAGCTGACTTCCCTGGAGATGCTGGTTTGGGTTGGGTGTGTTCCAGCCGGGGTCATGGGAGTTCGGGTGGGATTTTCCAAGAGATCCAGGACTCAGGCATGAGACCCAAGAGTGAGGAGATGTTTCTTGGTGCCTTTCAATGGTAAATGAGGTGACCTGGCTGCGGTGTGAAGGGTGTAAGAAAAAGGAGTTGCATTAGAAGAAGATAATAGGGAAAGAAAATTGGTAGACAAAAAGAAAGTAAAATTTGACTGCGGGGGAGATGAGATATTGAGTGAGAGAAACCAATATTAAAAATAAAAAACAAACTGAAATGACAAATCCAGAATTGGAAGGAAGCTTCTGCTCCAAGGACTGAATGTGTTTTGCTGGAGAACTTTCAGTGCAAAATTAATCAAGGAGTCCCACACTGGGGACAGAGCCACGTCCTGTCCCACTCCGCTGCCATAACCACCAGGTTATTCCCTGATTGCTGTGACTCCCACTGAAATCCTTCCAAGCCTCTTCTGATCAATCCTGCCTTTTTTGGGGGTCCAACCATCCACGTGGTCATTCCTCCCCAGCACCTGGGAGTCTCTTCCCAAACTGGCGCTCTCAGGTGATTCCTGAACGTGCAATGGGAGGCAACAAATCCCATTTCCAAATCCCATTTCCAACTTGGAGATCTCCATCCCATCTCCATCTCAGCAAAACCGTGGCTGAGGAACTGCTCCCTGCCCCAAACCATGTCCTTGATTAGTGATCCCTGGCTGCATTTGGCTTTATCTGATGCATGGGGACATCTGTTTATCATACATTGCACGTCTGCTGAGCAACTTTTTTCCTCATCCCAAGGCCCGATTAAAGATTCCGATTAATGGAACTCGCTGGAAGGTCCCGTAAGGCAGCTCTTAAATCAATGTCATGTAAACTTTGCTGGGTTAATCCTGCACATCTGAATCCAGCTAAAACCCAACACTGCAAGGTCAGCCTGTACAAATTGATGGATTTTTATTCCTTTAACCTCAGAAGTGTTGCCGAGAAGGGAAGAGCAGCAAGAGTTGCTTCTTCCAATTGCTTCTTTTTCCTGCACGAGAAAAGACAGATATTTTCCCTTTTCATATGTGCATATATATAATATATTCATATATATCCATAAGACATATATTTTTAAAAATGAGAGGTATTTAAATCAGCAAAACACTGCTGCTCCTTTTCATGTTTATCTTGTTGTTCATTTTTCTTGTGCAGTGATTTGATAAGGGAGTAAAGGATTCTGGCATTATGAATCAGGAAATTAATGAGGAATATCCCTTCTGCCTTTTGAATTTATTTAGTTCTAAAAACAGTTATATCTCTAAAGACACCCCAGGGTATTTTGTGGCTCATGAATGTTGCAAGAGTAAATTAGCATGAACTTGCAGAAAAAATGCTGTGTAATTTATGGACTTTTCTTGTCTTCCAGGGGAAGATTTTTGCAGTGTTTCTGTGAGTCAGGAGTAACAATCTCCTATCGAAGTTCTTTAGTGCCTTTGCACTATCATCAATACATATAAACAAAGGATAAGGGAGCTAATTCCTTGTGGATAACTTTCTGCAGGGAAATGCAGCCTGTGGAACAGCTTGCGGCAGAAGAGCAGTTTTATCAGCTTTAAACCAAGGAGTGCATTTTATTTATGGAATTCAGCACTGCAGGCATTCCTGGTTCTTTGTTGGAGGATATTTTGTGTTTCCCATATCCCATTACTTGGTTTTGTTCAAGCAGAAATGTTGGATAATTATAAAGACCTGCTGGAGGCATTTTGGTTCTTGGCTTGGTGTCCTGTGGTTTTATTTTCTCTCCTTAAACCTGAGAACTTCCCTGGAATAATAATAATAATTACATTAATTTATACGTAACTGATCATTTCCCCTGAGCTTTATCTTTTTTTTTTTTTTTTCTTCCCTTTTAAATCTTTCTTCTATTGTTTAATAACAAAAGTTAAAGCCAGCAGAGACGATTCAGGCAATTCCTCACCATGAAAAAAGCAACGCTGCCTTTGTGCCACTTTGCATCTCCAAGGCCAATGGAAAGCAGAAATTTGGGTCTTGTTCCTTGCTTGAGTGTCAATCCCACCAGTCAGCAGGACCCACCAGGAATGACAACATCCTGAAATCCTGAAATCCTACCAGCCTCTACTTTGGAAAACACAGTCCAGAAGGTTGTGGTTCCTGAAGACAAGGATGTGTCAACACCCTCATCTGTGCCCACATCACTTCTTGGTCCTTCCTCTGCCTGGAGTTTCATCCCACTTTTCTCTACTCCTGAATGTGACTGTTTCACCTTTTCCCTTTGTTCTTTGCTGAGGTCCATAAACTTCATCAGGACCAAATGAGCAGAGCCAGGATTTCAGCTGGAGCTCCTTCTGCTGGTGGGATGATCCCTTTGCACAGAAAAATTCCCCTGCAAAGCCACACAATATCCCTCTCTTTTTTCCCCTTTCTCTTTTTTCTCTTCCCAACAAAGGAACTACATTAATAAAAACAATTAAACATTAAGTACTAAACAAGGAATTGAGATTGATATGTGTCCATCACTTGTTATCCCAGCAAGAGGGATTTGAGTTCTGTGGCTCACTCTAGAGCTGGATGAATCTTCCATGGATTTTTTATCAGCTTCAATGATTTTGCTATCAATCCAAACACTCCTCATGGAAGTGTTGGAGTCCAGAACTGTGGGAATTCATATTCCATGTTTCTTGCCCATTATTCCAGAGTCAGCTTTCTCTCTGCTTAACTTTTGCTGGATGATCAATCCTTCTCCTACCAGATACTTTTGTCAGTGACTTCAGCTTGGAAAATACAAATTCCTGGCAGCCTAATTCCTTACTCTATCTGCCTGGTTATGCTTAAGGATATGGACATTCCTGGACATCTCAGGCACCAGAGATGTCTGTGAGAAGACAAATCCGTGTCAGACACCACCCAGCTGCCAGCAGAGCCATAAACTTGTGATTGGGTTGATAATTTTCTGTATTAAACTGCCAAACCCCAGTCCCCCAGCTGGAGAATCCCAGCAGCAGCTCTTCCCTCCCAGTTACCTTTGGCTGTGGTTGCACTGTGAAAATTTAATTTGTGAAGAGCCATTGTGGAATTCCACTGGGCTGCTGGATTTCCAAAGCAATATTTAAGTCATAAGAGACCAAATATGTCAAATGTCCCAATAACTTGAACTGTGAAATGAACTTTTCTGAAGCTGAGCTAGTAGGATCCTTATAGATGCATAGGAATAATGTTTATGTAAAAAAGAGAGATGTTCTGCAATCAGAAATTATTGCTTTAAGATCTAGGAATATTCCTAATCAAGGAATTTTTCCTTTTCCTTTTCCTTTTCCTTTTCCTTTTCCTTTTCCTTTTCCTTTTCCTTTTCCTTTTCCTTTTCCTTTTCCTTTTCCTTTTCCTTTTCCTTTTCCTTTTCCTTTTCCTTTTCCTTTCTTCCCTTCCCTTCTCATGCTGTACTTACTAAAATCCAAGAGTGATCAGAAAAATTATTTTGCAACTTAAAAGTCCAAACTCCTCCATACCTTGGGTATTTTAGAGTGAAATTAAAGAATAACAGTAAAGCGAGGCTAAAACATGGAGTAATCTCCCAACACACCAGAAATGTTTCCATGAGGCCACAGTTCCAGTGAGGTTGGATCTAAGTGTACAAAAGGGGTTTCTTCTTTTCCAGGAATAAAAGGAAATGCTGCTCCATGGGTCCACCTGGGGAAAATGGGAACATTGTCTGGAATTAAACAGACATAAAAGGAAATTTTCCTTTCCGGGGTCCGGGGCTGGTGCTAGCAGGTGGACACACATCCTCCTTTCTGGGGATGCTTCCTCCTACCCCCAGCAATGCCTGCATCCCGTGGGGATCCCTGTTCTTGGCTTGGGGAGGTGATGCCTGGAGAATGTCATCGAGTCCTTGCCACTGAACCAGTCCCTGCTGTGCATCCCTCACATTTCCCAAGCGTCTCCACAACAGATCAGGAATAAAAAACGCCGTCCCTCTCCTCCATCTGGTGAGGAGCTGCTCCTCACCAGCCACGTTTCTCATGGAAGAGCCTCTTGCTGGAGGTGGCTCCGTGCCATCCTTGACCAAGGCTGCGCTTGAACCGGGCGACCCAGAAGTGAAAGGCTCAGTGTCACGCTGCCAGCTCCCCCAACCATCTGTCCTCCTTCAGTGAGCTTCCTTCCAAATTCCCTGCACACTTCATAAACATCCCAGCCCTCCTCACCCCTCCAGCTGCCCTCTGCCTCTAGAAGAAACAGCAGTTCCAAGGAAATACCACTCATTTTTTTTTTAATATATATTTTTTTTCCAGGCGTGTTGAAGCCGACATCTGGGATTTGGCAAAGCAAAAGCCTTTTTCATCCATCCTGCCTTTTAAACCTGGTGCTTTAAACCAACCATCCTGAGGATGGAGAAGCCGGGGATAAACTGGTGGAGATGATGTGGTGCACGGTAGCAAAACCTTCTTTGAAGACCAACAATAAAGCAAACTTCCATTTCCTTCCCATAACATGGTCATGTCATAACCCCGAGAGCTCCACCTTCCCTTTCAAGAGGCTCGAAAGTAGGTCTTGAGACAAAGAAAAATAGTCTCAGGTGGGTTCACCATGGATCATTTTGACTATAATTTAAACATTTAAATGTCAATGCTTAGTCATAGACAAGACATGATTCTTATCTATCTCCATGTGGCTTCCAGCAGAAAAAAATTTGAACCCGTGCCATTTCCTGTTGGAGAGAGCTTAAACACAGGGGTGACAAGGGCACATCTATTTTGGAGCCCTATTTTAAAAGCCTCCGAGATATCACAGAAATCAACTGGCACAAACAGAGGACTTGGAGTTTCTTTCATGGTGGTGGCAAATTCCGTCTATCAATGAAACACATACTTAGAGAAGCGGAAGTGAGCACCAGCAATACTTCAATCAGCCCTGGCAGATGTGTACATTATTCCGTTTGATCTCCTAGGATGCTGGATTTAGATGATATAATACATTCTGGTTATCTTCCTCGAAGTTGGAGGGACGTAAGGAGATATCCACTTTCACAAGATAAAATTAGCACCTCTTTATTTTCCACATAAACATTCCCCCTTTTTATTTATTTTTTTTTTTTTGCCCTTTTCGCAGGAAAACGCTGATTAGAGTTACAAAGCATACCAAGGGGTATGAGTTTATTCATATTCAACCCAAATCCTATTTATAATATCAAGGAAATAACATTGGTATTACACAGGGCAGCTTGGATAGATGAGATGGGGGAACAGCGAGCTCCGTTCAAGGCAGGTCCCTTCCAAAGCGCCGAAAGCTGTTGTTTTCCAAAGTCATGGTGGGAAAGCAAAGATTTGGCTTAAAACTGGATGATTGCACAAGAAAAATGGTCAGCCCACACCGATTCTGTTATTTTAGTGTATTTTTCGACATCATCCTATGGAAGCCATGAGCTTAAGGTACGAAATATGGACTTGAATTTCAGACAACGCGTTTTCTTCTGTGCCCCGTGATCTCGACTCTCACCTACCACAAATACCTCCAAACATTATCCAGATTTTCATACAAAACTCTTGCCTATGGGTAAATTTAATGTTTCCAAGCAGCCCAGTGAAAAGTTATTTTTGTTAAGGCACGGCGTGGACGTCTTGGGCACGGGAAACGCGTTCCTGGGTAGATCTGTGTGAATAACGGATTGTTTGGTTCTCTTGCCGCTCCAAACAATTGGGGGAGAAAAATGGTTTCCGTTGGATTGAGCCTTTTGTACGGCATGGAAGGCCTTAATGGACCTTTGAACTTTTTTAAAATAAAGGAATCCACGGCATTATCTGCAATGCTTCCATGAATGTCAAAAAGAAGGTGGCGACCTTCAAAAGGCTTTTGATGGGGAGAACAATTCAGAGAAATCAACACAAGTTTTTCCAAATGTTTCGGTCAATTTGAGTCTCCGCGTTGGAATTTGGGAGGAAAAGCACGGCTGAGGTAATTTTGCTGTTGTGTTTATGAAAAATCATATCATGGGCTTGCTGGGGTGGACTTCATGCTAATGGTTGACTGATGGCCAGATTTATGAACACAGCCATGGAATTATGGAATTGTTATGGCTGGAAATGACCTCTGAGATCACTGAGTCCAACACTTGGATCTTGTTTGGGAACAAGACTCTAATATTGCTTTAAATCCATGTTTCCTCAGACCTGGTGCTTGAGGTGAGCTCTGAGGTCCCATTCCATTCCCTCCTTGGGAAGGGTCTACTCAGCAGCACTGGCTTGGCAACCTGACATCAATTATTGGCAGAAAACATAAATAAAACACACCAATAAATTTCTTACAGCGTCCACAGCAACTTTTCCCTCAGCAAATCCCCCTCAGATTCCCATGGCAGATAAGAACTGAAGCCACAGGAGATAGGATCTGTTGAAATATGATGTGAGGCCTTATCAGGATATGAGTTTGTGCTGCTCTCCAACGTGAAGCTTTCCAGTTTAATACACGATGACAGAGTGAGATCCTTTTACAGGGAGAAAGCTGAGATCGTTTTCAAGACCAAGTTTAGCAACTTCTCAAATGTCTGGTGTTGTCTGTGCCGCTAATTGGCCCCGTGGCTGCAGTTTGTGTGGGCTGCCCATTATAATGTCAATAAATCCAGGGACTGGGAATGAAATTCGATGCAGAAATGGGCTGAGGGATTTGTTCTGCGAGTTTGGCCCTGTGCACTGGCCATGGGATTGGGGTGGACAGCGTGGAATAACCTCACACAGTGTAAAAGTGAGGATTTCTGGAGAAAAATCTAAGCAGCAGCTTTTCTGAATAGGATATTACCAAAAAATGGCCATTTAATGGTATCAGCTTTTCCATGGAGAAAAGGCAGCTGGATAAAGTGATTTTTCCTCACTCACCTCCATGTTCCTGAGTCATTGAGGGCTCCAGTGTTTCCCTGTGTGGGACAGGAGCTGATTTTCCTGCTGGCATAAAATTTTAGTGGGAAGATCCCATTTTGTGGTGGTCTCAGCATGCAGAGATACTGGCATGGGGAGCAGAGAGGGAGAAGAGAAGGAATAAATCTGATGGGGAGAAAATATTGTGTCAGTGAGGGGGGGACTCCCTGCTGAGAGCAGAAGGGTTGGGCCATATCTCACTCAGCAATGACATTTCACTTTTGAATCCAACCAGCAAAAAAACCTCAAAACCCAACAAAAATCAGCAGCAAAAAACAGCCCCAAATTTTGCATCATCCTGTCCCATCCCTGAAAAAAATTAATGCCCTGAAAACACCTTCCCTGGAAATGCCAATTAATAGCAGAGATCCCAAGCTCTGGGAGAAGCTGGGAGGTTGCAGAGAGTGGTGTCAAGCACAGGGACACCACTTCGTGCCACCACTCCATAATTATCAGGGAGAGCCCACCACATGCTTCTCTTTCACACCAACAGCAAGAGCTTGTCTTCAGTTGTCCAAGTTTTTGCATTTTCATCTAAAAATTGCATTTTTCTGAAGGATTTTCATCTAAAAATTGTATTTTTCTGAAGGAGTGCACTGTGGAGGAGACTTGGGGGATGCTTCAGTCACCTTAAAAAATAATTATGAAATGCATGAAAAGAGAAGAAATCAAAACTGCTCTTCAGATCAAGATCTTGTAAAATCTGCAGATTTATTCCCCCAGAATTCAAAGTAATAACTAATTCAGAAATCTAGTATGATATGTATGTGTTTCTGTAAGTTTTCAGCCTTTGCATCCCCTCGAGAGCTCGGATTTCCTGGGGATCATGGACCCCTCCCAGCCCCGAGCCAGCACGGGCACAATTAGCTGCAGAAGCCCAATTTGGGGGTTTCCTCATTAACCTGTCATGTCAAATGCTGGATGATAAGATGGTGAAAACCGGGGGGAGGAGTGGCGGTGGAGGGGTAAAAGTTCATTTTGCCAGGCAAACAAACAGCGAGTCACTTGATTTTACTAATTATCCTCCCCTGTGGCTCTCGCAGCCATTATTTTTCCCCCCCATCAGAGTCAGAAGTGACAAGATAAGATAGGAGCTGGCATTTTCTAAACTATCCCGGCTGAGGGCACAGCCAGATAATATGAGGATTCATTTGAAAGAGCCCACAGAAGATTAATTGATTTTCTTCATGTTGGAGTCATCGCTCATTAGAAAAATAACTGCTGGGATTGTTGGGAATGGGTGTCAGGGCACTCTGGGATGTCCCTCTCCAGGCCGTGTCCTAGGAACAGCTTTTGGGGTGAAGAAGGGTGATTTATTTGCAATAAAGGGCAAATTATTTATAATAATGTGGAATTATAAATGCGTTGCTATAAATTTTGTGTCTGATTCGCAGCTCGAGGACATCGGTGGGTGGGTAAGAGTTGGCTCACGTGGTTTATAGATTTTAATGATGAATTAAATTATGAACTAACACCTGTGCACCTCTCAGACCTGCAATTTCCCAAAATTATTGGTTGGGCATAGGATTGACTGGCCGAAAAATCCATGAATTTTTTTCCATGATGATTGTCTAGATCATATCCAACCTGTGTTCCCTCTTTTTGAGGTCAAAGAGAATTTTCTTCCATGCAAAACCCTCAAACCTTATGACAGACGTCCAGTGAGAAATCAGTGTCCCAAAGTCAGCGAAAAAAGGGCAAATTTAATGATTCTGTGGTTTGCCAAAGACTTTACATTAAATCAGCAAATAAACATGAAATATGCACTGCTTTAAACAGATAACTGCTTTTTTTTTTTCACAATTTAATAACTAAATGGCTCTTTGAGCATGTGTTACCTTTTTTTATGAGCTTTTAGAGCTTCCACCCTCACCAGGGCACAGCAACAAGCAGCTCAAAGCCAGCGGGACCATTAAAGACATAAAAATCAGAACTCCCAATATCAAATTTGAACTCAGTAAAAAAAGCATTGTGCCAGAACAGATCTATAAAGCACATTTCAGCAACAAGTTACAGCTGCTGCTGTGTATTTATAGCTTTGGGACAAAAAAAAAAAAAAAAAAAAAA
>VZRH01001418.1:104839-115342 GCA_013397555.1 Urocynchramus pylzowi
ATAAAAATCAGTGACCACTTTCTCACTGCCTTCAGTCAGGCTGGAATTTCACTCTCCCTGCTTTACCTTTCCCTGGTTGCTCCCAGTGTGAAAAGCTTTGGTTGGGAATTTACCAAAGCCAGAAAATCAGCCTGACTCTGGAAATTCTGTTGTTTACTCTAAAGCACATTTTGTTTCCATTTTGCTATAAATATGGATGAAGTGAAAATCTGCTGTTGTGGAGGGCCTGTCACTTGAGCAGCAGCTCCAGCAGGATGTCTCACATGGTCTCTCCAACCCACAGAAAATCTTCCTGGGGGTGGTGGGCACAGCCCTGGGAGGCATCAGCACATCCTTTGAGTTCCTCTGCAAATCAGTGGGAGCTTAAAATTACTCTGAAAAACAAAAAAAAAGGAATAAAATCTCACTTCCTCTTGAGAGCAAGTGGGGTGTGTGTCCCACAGAGAGGAAAAACAGCAGCAAAAATTCAGAAAGATGGCAGAAATTTGTGTTTTCAGCAAATCCCTTTAATTGCAGTGCAGATTCACATGGGATGTGTTTAGATATTGGGTCTGGACTCAAAGCTTGGAGTGGAAGGATTTATTTTAATTCGTATTTAAACGAGACAACACAGAAGATGAACAGAGAAATCAGACTGGTAGGGAAGAAAAACAGAAAATAAATGTGAGCTGTTCACACTTCGCTTCCTGGAAGGGTTTTGTAATATCTTAAGCTCTTGTTTATTCAAATTAAAATGCACCTGACCCTTTGATAAGCAGAACAAGCCAAGCAGGACTGGCACGTGCAGAGCAGGGCCCTGCTTTGGGTTCATGTCCATGAAGGGTTGGAAGAAGTTTTGGAGAATCCTGGGAGAGGAAACAGGGGACTTTAATTCACTTTCACATCTCCCCAGCCTCTCACTGCAACCTCTGAGAGCACTGAGGAAAGAGGTGACTTTCCAGTCCTCATCTCCTGGATGCTCCCTGATAATTCCCAGGACATTATTTTGGAAGTGGGGATCACCTTTCCCAGCCAAATCCCATCCTGCTTCCCAAGATCTGGGGTTGAGGAGCACTCATGCCCTCACTGTGCAACCTGCCCTAGGCTGGAATATTTTATTCTGATTTTAAAGGAAAACCTTAGTTTTATGGTGTAAATTCCAAGCATGTAAAGAACAGGGAAAGTGTGAGGAGATTTGATCCTTTTCCACGCATTTTCTCCTCGCTGCAGATGCAGGAACACTGTGCTGAAAGGCACCAGCTCGAGGCTCTGCCGACATCTCTATGAAAAGCTGCTGTTTACAGATCTGTCAGAGATTTAGCTTTGATGATGTAACGTTGGCAAATGCCACATGGACCTTCCCTGACACTGTTTTTCTTACAAATGGCTCTTTTTCTCTGCCGTGACTTGGAAAAAAAAGAGGACTTTGAAAGGGTTCTGAACCTTAAAACCATTTGAGTTTTGTTCAGTGTCTACCAGATTCAGTTTGATAAAATATCTGACCTCCCACTCCAAAGTTATCGCCTGGATTTGCTATCCCAGTGCTCTCACTTACAGGAAAGAAAAATATCTTTTAATAAATATTGTGAAACCCTGACTAAAAGTAGAGTTAGACAGGAACTGTTTGCTGCATTATAGGATGGCTGAGGGTCTGAGGATGAGCAGGGATTTTTAGGAAGACTTCAGGTATCACAAATTGTGGTTCAGCAGGGATAAAAATATTCTGAAGAAGGGAAAGACACCCCCAAACAGCAGAGGGAGGAATCCAGCTCTGGAGCTGGAAAACTCAGGTAAATTTAAGGAAAAGGAGCACAGAAGAAGCCAGGAAAGCAGGAAGGGGAAAAAAAACCCTAAAATTGTGAGCAGGAGGATTTCTCTTAGGGTTTAGCATCTCTTATTTTAGAAGAGGAGTCAGGGAAATGGGGAAGACCCTAAGACACTCTGGATTTCCAGGAAGCATCTCCAGCCCACAGAATACCTCCCACAGTTGCCCATCTGGTATCAATATTCCCTCCGTGTTTTAGGAGCTGCCACAACCCAGATGCTCCCAGCAGAGCCTGGGGAAGGCTGAGGGGTGGGACAGGTAAATTTTCACTCCTACTTTGCCACCCCTTTGCTGGTGTCACCTCTGCCACCACACCCTGCCCTGGGTCATTGCCGGAAAACCATCCCAGGGCTTGGAGAGAGAAAGAGGAGACTCTGGGAATGGAAGGGGTGCCTAATTCATTAAGGATGTGTGTCATTAATTAAGGGCACAGGGGATGAGTGTCCTGCAGAATTTTTTGGGGTTGCCTGACTGAGCTCAGTAAAGGGGGGGCAGGTTTGTGATGGAGGGAAACTCTCCCCCACGGCAGCAATTTCATGGATTGCCCACAAAATGCAACCCAAGGCCAAGAGAAATTCCTTGGTTTTCACCATCTGAGGCTGTAAATGAGCTGTCAACTTCCAAAAATGCATTAATTTAGCCCACAAAAATGTGCACTGAGCAATTGAGGAAGAGGAGGAAAACACCTCAGAGGTCAGTTTGGAGCACAGCAAACCAGCTGGGTCTGGAAAAGGGGGATGACACTGCTCCAGCAGCATCCAGAGCTCCTCCTTTGGGGAAGAAAGTTTAAATCTGGGGGAGCCACGTGGAGATGTTGGGGTCTCCAATTTTCATCTGAGTTATCAGAGAGGCTCAGGCTTGGTTCATGAAGAGCAGGGCTCAGATTTCTCCGTAGAGATCAGTGCAAGAGCTTGTTCATCCTCTTTTTTTCTTGGATGTGGGGAAAAGCATAATCCTCCCAAAAATTTCTAGGGTTTTGCTGGATCTGGCCACCGGCAGCAAACTCAGCATGAAGCAGGAGGTGCTCCCTGCATCCAACCTCTCCCTCTTTACCTGTGTGAGGGAAAATCTCATCAAACCCTCCCTGTCATTCCTCTCCCAAGCAGGAAAGGTTCCCTGGACGTTGTCCAGAGCTGAACTCACTGGGCTCTGACATAAAAAACAACCAATCTGGGCTCCAATTTTATTTACCACTCAAACTCACTCTCTTTAAAAAGTACATTACACCGTGTTTCTGGCCAGTTATCCAATATTTTTTTTTTAATTGTCATTATTTTATCTAGCTCATCAGTCCTGGCAAACAGGAAATCTATTATTCACAGCAAAGCAACAGTGAGATGCAAACACGTCCCTGTCGCTGCTCCAGCTCTGTGTGGGGTGGAAAAGGACTCATTGAGACTTGCTCATAATTAGTCCTTTCCCCTGTCGTGATCTTGATGACAAAAAATTGCCTTGAAAGAATTTTTGTTGATGTGGATCCTGGTAATTTAAATAGGATGGTGTAAGTGAAGGGAGATGGAAAATTGTGGAGTTTGGGTTTATGAGTGATCTCTGAAAATACAAAGTATCATAATTTCACCACTTAAAAATAGTAAAAATCCACTTTTTCCAGGCTTGAAGTGTCCAAGACCCAGGAGAGGAAAAGCATTTGCTGCTGGGAAGTGATGCACACATCTTTCCTCCCCTGTGTTGCAATAATCTCATTCCTCTGGCACGGCAGTGGCTGCTCCAGGGGCATCACACCTTCAAATGCCCTTCAAATATCCCAAAGTTGAGTATTTTCCTTCATTTCTCTACTGCCCCTAAGCTAAGAGAAGAGAAAAAAGAAAACAATCCTGGATAAATACATTTGTGACAAATGCAGGCTGGCTCTGTTGGTGGAGTCCAGCAGAGGGTGGATGGAGATGTGAGGAGGGAAGAGAAGCCACTGGAATGGGGAATGTTCAAATCCAGCCTCTGCTCCCCAACCATCCCAACTCACTGAGTGCCACATCCAGGCGTCCCTGAACATCTCCAGGGACTCCACCACCTCCCTGGGAAGCCCATTCCAATGTTTAACAGCCATTTCCTTGAAGAAATTCTTCCTGAACCCACCAGAGAATTTACCTTGGGTGTTGCTACCCATCCCAAATTGGTGCTGGTGGGGAAAGGGAAATGGGGACAATAGGGGATAACTCTTCATGAAAATCTCCACAAAATTCCAACCCTTTTGCTGGCTGCCTGCTGGGCAGGATTTTCCTTCAACTTTCTGTGTTTCCAAAGGAGAGTTTCTCTGTGTCTCCACATTTTCCTGGTGCTCTAGGGAAGATGCTGGCAATAAAAGGAGGAAAACAATTCTCTTCCCTCTGCAAGTGGCCTTTCCATGGTGAGCTCATGCTCTTCCCAAAAGTGCATGTTCACTGCTGCTGGGCCATGGCCAAAGGCAGCCTCCCCTCTCCTTCTGGAGGTGGCAACAATGCACATGTGTGTCATTTCCTGACCCCAGTGGAAATTGCAGGATTGATATTCACGGCTGAAAAAAAAAAAATTAAAAAAAAAAAAAAAAAGATCCCATTTGGAAAACCAACGCCCACTCCCCTCAAAAATTCCACCTTCCAGATTGCTTCACTTCTGGGTCAAGTGTCCCAGAAGTGTCCTCCTCTCTGGTGACTCAGCCCCACGTTGTCCTGCTGGTCCCCGTGGGAGGGGACGGAGCCGGCGCGGCGGCGGCGGCGGCTCGGGGGCGTCTTGTGTCCCCCACTCCTGCACTCAGCATCCCCTGGGGACCTCCAGGGAGTTGTTCCGAGTGAGGCAACAGAGCTGGAACCCAAAATAATCTCTGAGTTATCAAAACACATCACGACAGGGCCGCACATCCCCGAAAGAAGCGTGTCTGCAAGGGCCGTCCTGCATCCAAGATTTCCCTGAGGATTTTTCCTCTTCAGATGTACACTCACTCCAGAGCAAATCTGCCCCAACAAGGCACAGTGTTTGGGGTATTGAAAAGAAAGGAAATCTCCATCTAGTTGTCCATTTCCCTGCTGGAATTTCTTTGGGAAAAGAGTTTTGTGTGTGGTTATTTCGGGGCATTGCGCTCCTGGAAACGCTCCATGCAGTAGGAGCCTGGAGAAGGAAAGCTTGAATCCCTTCCAGTTGCTCTATCTTGTGTTGCTGCATCTTGGCAAACCCCAGAACAAATGAGTGGCAGAGGCAGATAAACAAGCTTAAGGTAAACACTATCTGCATCTCTCCCCTGATTTATAACCTACGTGCATCGCTGAAAAATTGTCTCGGGTTGACCACAGTGCTTGAAGTAATGTCATTAAGAATGTAACTTCTTAGGAAAACTCAGCCTGTTTTTAGCCCAGACATGCAATTAGGGGAATTAGTAACACGATACGTCATCCCGAGGAACACACGGATCCAGTGGGCAGGAGCCTCATGCAACCCTCTGGAAGGCAGGGCTGCTCCCAGCGTGTGTGAGTGCTCTCTTACAATCCTCCTAATTCCCACTGAGGAATTTTGCTCTGAGCCAGCACATGGCCTGCCCTGAGCACTCTGAGGCCGTGGAGTGGCCTCCTTTTTCCACGAGAAAGAGGAGAACAAAAGGGGCTTCAAAGTGCTCATGCAAAGCGAGGCGTGGGGAATCTGTAGTGGAAAGAAGGAGACCTCGTAATTCTTGTAATTCCCAGCTCATGGAGGTGAAATCAGGGTTTGGGTCAAGCTCCTTGCATGGATTTTTTGGGTGTTTAGGTGTGAGGACTGACAGGAAAGTCCAGTGTGAGTTTTGGATGGGGTATGGAGGGGTATGGCAGTGCTGGGTTTGGAGGGCAGCACAGTGACTTTGGAATATTTCTGAAACGTGAATCAAATCACATCTGAACCCCCAAACTGCAGCAAACCTAGTCACATCCTCCTCTTTTTTGACCTAAATGAAGGGTGAAGGCTTGGGAAGACGGGGAAAAGAGAGCATTGACTCTCCTGCAGCTCCTGCCCCCACCGTGCAGGGTCTTGGATCATCTCCCAAAACTGCTGCTCTGCAGCTCCTCCACCCCACCCCACCCCACTGCCATCGCTCTGGGACCATGGAAAATTACAGAAAAAAAAAGGCCAAACCTCTCCATCCTTTCTTCCTTCCACGAGTTCCAGAAACTCCAGCTGACTTTCACAAATTCAGGAGGCTTTTGGCTGGTTTGTGTAAGCCAGAATCCAAATTTTTGGTGGCTGAACCAATCCTTGAGACGAGACTTTGAGGTTTTGTATCACTGGCAACAATCTTTGCTTTTGGTTTTGTTTTGTTTCAGGCCTGTGGTGCTACTGGATGAGGAGCTGATCCTATGTGGACCTACGTGAGGACAGCTAAGAGGATTGGGGTCTTCCCAGTAATCACTGCAAATAATAAAAGAATCCCGCAAAAATGCTGGAAAATATGAAAAGGTCAATGAAGCAGGGAAAGAGAGCCATCCAATACTTTTTTGGGTTTTTTTTTTTTTTTTTCTTCCCTTAAGGAATAATGCATTTTCTGGAAATCCCACTTTATAGCTTGGAATTTGTTTTTGTGTTAGTGTCTTTCAGTCACCGAATAAAGTGCGACCACAGAAATCAGACACCAAAGCAACAGCAGTGGGTGGCAGATTTCTCCCTCACCACAAACATCCTTCCATCCTTGACAGTGCAGACTGAAAATGTTTTGTCGTTGTTGAGCATCTCATCTTCAAGCAGGCTCAAAGAGAAATGATCAATTTGATGGGGTTTGGACCCCAAAACGTTGCTGCCTTCTTGTCCCCCAAATGTTGATGGGATTGTTGCAGTGTGAAATACCCAGGGATGTTCTGGTCCATGGGAATGGTTGTGGTCCCTCTCTGTAAGCCAGATTTAAAAGCACTGTTGGCTTCTCTGTGTGGGATTCCTGCAGGGTTGGAGTTTCCTGGCCAAAAATGGGTTTCCCATCTGCTGGACCTGCCTGAAGAAGGTGAAGTGCAAAGTCACTGCATTTTTTTAAAAACTTCAACATTTTGGCTGAAAATATCCCAGTCAGGGAAGTGTTTTTCCACAGTGAGGGTCCATATCACCCCCAAACCCAGATTTCTACCTCCAGCCATGCAGAGCTGCACTATTCACCACATTTATTTCTGCACCATAAACTGTGTCTGGGAAGACTCTCGCCAGGTATCCCCACAACCCCCAGCAGTCTCCAGCCCTGATTTCTGTCAAGATTCTTGCAAGGCATCAAAACATCATCCAAGCAGAGCCACTTGGAGCTCTGCTGGCCCTGCTGCCTGCCCACAACCTCTGGTTTCCACCCCCAGCCTCCTCTGTGACAGAAAGCATCTCCCACTGCCATTGGCTCCTGCACAACGTCAAGGCTTGCCCTTGGAAAAGTTGCTGCAGAATGAAAAAGCTACTGGGAGCAGCAGTTTGTGACAGGAGCTGTGATCCAGCCCTGCTTCCATCAGCTGTGTGCCATTCCAGTGGATTTTGCTGCAAACACTGGATTTTATGAGCCTGACCCAAGACTAAAGGGAAGCAGCTTACTGGGGGCCAACTGTAGATGACTGAAGGGGGAGTAACTTCCCAGAGCATGAGGCTGTTGCTTAATTTGGGATTTTTCTCGAAGTGGAGACATTTTGTTTTAAATTTGTCCTTTTCTCTTGGTTGGAAAAGGCGCATTTTTCCTGGCTTCTCTTTGTGGGTTTTGTGTTGAGCTCAAAATTGAATCTGAGTGGTTAAAAATGTAATGGGATATGTGCTGTCCTCAGCTCTTCCCTTGCAGGCTCTCCTGCCTTCCCTGGAATTCATGGTGAGAACAGTTTTCAGCTTAACAACATCTCTCTGCAGTCATTTCTGCATGTAATTCCACAGAGTGTTGGCCCAGCTCTGCAGCTGCTGGGAATTCCTCTTCCTTAGCAAAACTTTGGATTTTCCCAGCTCTCAGGTGGTCCCCTTGTAGTTATTTCTTTTTTTTTTTTTTTTTTTTTTTTTTTTTTTTTTTTTTCCAGATGACAGGCAGTTAAATCCGGCACAATAATTTATTTTTCCAGGTGAAATGACATTTTTGTGGCCCCCCAGCTGAGTGGGAAGCGTGGTCAGCCCCTCAAGCACTAAAGGTTTACCACTATAACATCCCTGGTTGTTTTAGTAATCAGCTCAAATCACAATAACAATAATAATTTTAAATATCACAATGTGATGAAAAACCCCAGAGATCTGATTCGTAGCTCTGTGGAGCATGGAAAAGGCTGGAATTTTCACACCAACCAATGGAACAACTTGATTTTGTTGTCTAAAACAGCCAGAAACTCTCCTTGGTCTGGTGTAAGTGCTGTGAATTGTCTTTAGGGAAGCATCTCCATCCAACAGAAAATATCATTACGTCAGGATTTTTCCAGAAAGTTCCATCCTCTTCCTTTTTCCTGTTTCTCCTCCCATCTTGGATGAGGGCAGGGCTGAGAAGCGAGCCCTGGGATGCTCGGGGTGTGATGTCTCCATCTTCAAAGAGGAATTTTGGAAACAGCCCTGCCCTGTTGGCAGAGGGGGCTCTGCCCTTCGCCCTGCCAGGAAAAGCCAGGAGAGCTTTGTGGAAGGCTCCAGCACCAACAGCCCCAGTCTGAGGGCTGACAGCTCCCACCAGGCACAAAACAACCCCAGTAATTACCCAAATGACCCAAATGACCCTTGCCAGCACCACGCTGGGATGCCCTGCCTCCCTCACACCCAGGGGACAGCAGGGACATCGTGGTCCCCACTCAACATCCTTTGCCATCCATGGATTCCAGCATCCCATTTTGACAGAGGTGTGGAAGAGCTCTGTTAATTCCCCTGCCAGTTCAGCCCTTTTTTGTTGTTGTTTTCCATGAGAACAGGATATGTTTATCTAGCTTTGATTTCTTTTTTTTTTAAAATTTTCTCTTTGTAGCTGAATGAACTGATTATTGCTTTCATCTGCTTCCCTCTGCAGGGTCAGCTGAAGCCCAAATAATCAGATGGGATGTGAGTGTGTGTGTGGATTTGTAATTAATAGGTTGCATACTGAGAGATGTGGGGTCCCGAAAGAATGTGTAAAGAGAAAATGATCTAAAACTTGATCCTGATTTTGGTTCAACCTCAACAATTTCCTGCAGAGAAGTGGTGAGATAATTTGGGGCAGATCAAACCAAACCCTGATTCTCTTCTGCTTCCCATGCCAAATGTCATCCCCTTAAGATGTGCTTTTCTCCATCTGGTGATTTTGGCTTCTCTGTGCTCCCTGTAAGTCTCTGGACCTTGTGCTGGAATGTTTGTGAGATGACTCAGAGGAACAAACAAAGCAGGCAGGACCTTCGTGGAGCCGAGCACAATGCTGGCAATAAATGGAGCTGGCTCCACCAGAGGCTTTTATGGACACCCCACTAAAACCCAAAAGAGGATAGATAAATCAGCAAGTGATGCTTTACTTGAATTTTTTTTTTATTTTAAAATTTTTTCTTTTAGAGAAATCAGAACTGTTTTTCAGCAGAGCCCGAGCTTCTCCATGTTTTCACCAAAACAAACAGAAAGCAGGTGCGTGCTGAAGGAATTTTGGCTGGGAGAGCACAGAGAAGTGCACATGGGCTTTCCTGTGAGAGTTTACACTTAATGGGCTCGGGTTTGTTTCTGTCAATGCAAGTTTTGCTGCTCCCTTCAAAGAGAGCAGGCACAGCTCTGGAGCCATGGAATTCCTTAGGGAAGAGAGGGTGGGACGTGCAAAGGCGCTTTTCGGGTAGTCTGTGTATTTTAAGGCTTGTCACAATCCCATCCAAGTCCAGATGCAAAATGGTGCTCAGCTTTTACTCCAGAAAATAGAGCATTTCCTTCTTATTTCTGGAGAGAACAGGAACTTAAAGTGGTCCCATTTCCCAGCAGTCCTCTGCCACCTTTTTTTGGCAGTGGTTTGGGTTTTGCTTTGCTGATTCAAGGCTGGTGGAAGGTGGTGCTGCTCAAAGCCACGTGGGTTTTTCCAAGGGTTGGAAGCTTCCTCCTGGGAATTCCTTCCTTTGTCCTGTAAAAATTTCCTGTCATTTTCCATATGAACCCAGGCCATCTTTGTCACTGCCACGATTACCTAAGGACTCAAACCTGGAACTGGAGGCCAGGTATTTCTTAATTTTTGGGACAAACCAGGACAGACCTGGGTGAAGATCCATTAGTGGGAAGATGATGGATGGCACACCCCAGGGCAGGCAGAGCCTCTGCTTTGTGCCAGCCCTTCTGTGTCCTCTCCAGAGCACCTCTGAGGGATATCTGAGCCAGCACCTCCTAATGCACAGAAATCTGGAGTGTTTCAAGCCTCCTGTGTCCATGCCCATAAAAGTCCAGCGATTCCGTGAGCGCGGATGCCTCACACGTGTGCCTGCCTGGAGACAGGATGCCAGTTTGGCACGTGGCAGCTGCTGCCTGACATGGGCATTTGTCACCCAGAGCCACATTTAGGCTGTGTTTATAGAAATCCTAAAGCCTGGCAAATGGGTTTTCCTGGAGTGCTCAAAGGGTGTAGATGGGATAGCTGGCACTGCTGCCGCGAGGAGAGGTGGGATTTAGGAGCTCTGCAGAAATCCCCTTCCAAAATCCAGCCTCCCCCAGTGGCTTCCTGCAAGAGAAAGGATCCCTGCCCTTTCCTGTCCCAGTCCTGTCCTCCTGAGGTGGCCATTCCTTGGCTGGGGGGGGGGGGTCACATCTTTAATGTCCTTCCCAGCAGGAAGAGG
>VZRH01001418.1:131060-201087 GCA_013397555.1 Urocynchramus pylzowi
ATATATATATATAATTTTTTTTTCCTTTTTCTCTTTCTTGTGAGCTCCAGAGCCCTATTCCAGCCCAGCCACCTGCAGCAGCACACGTACACATCTATTCCCCTGGCTCTTGTTAGATGCTCACCCAAAAAGAGGAGCCCAAACCCTCTGTGCCCATCCCTCTTCCCCTGAGCCAAACCCCTGTGGATCCCCTGGGATGGGATGCAGTGGATCCCTTGGGATTCGAAGTGGATCCTGCCTGCTGCACCCCAGGACAAGGTGGGGTGACCTTCACTGTCCCATTCCGTGCCTTCCCCAGCTGCTGCCACCTCCGTGCTCCAGGGCGGGATTGATTGGGGTTTTCTGGGATGGTACCTGCTGAGCAGCATTCCCCTCTGGCAAAACCCCAAACTGCCCCTGGAATAAGGATATGGCTCCTCCAGGGAGGGCTCCTTTCACCCCCCTGTGGGTGAGGATGGCCACTAAGAAGGAATATTTTTATTTTTCCTGCCTTCTCCCCATGCATAGAGAATAATAATTGTAGGAGTTTGCAAAGAGGTTTGTTCCCAGGAATTTGTGTGACCTCCAAAAATTCCCCCTCTTGCCTCAAATGATGCTCTCAAATTATACTGACATTTTAGGGGGGCACTTGTAAACATTTTGCAACAATTTTTTCTTACATTTTTTTGGGAAACTTTTCACCAGAACCTGGAAACTCCGTGGCACAATTGATGTCAGATGGCACAGGCAGGGGAGTCACCTCCTCCCTCCCATCCCCTCGTCCCTCCCGTGCAAACCAAAACAAGAGGAAAAGCTTTTAGCCCCAAGTCTTTGCTAATAAGTTGGTGTATCCATAACATGGAATTATGCTCGGTGTCTTCCAGCTGAGCCTGGACACCCAGCAAGGGCTGGGATAGGATTCCTGGCAATTACAGCACGAGATTGAGTTTGCAGTTGATTTGGGAATGGAGAACCTCGGGTTTGTTCATTTCCTTTCTGCTGGAAATCAAGAGCTGAGGGCAGAATGTGGGGTGGGATCCCTCTCCAAAGCCAGGTATTCCAAACACATCTGATGCACCTCCGGGGCCCAGAGCGGTTTTGGGGAAGGTGGAAACTGGGATTCTTTATTTTGGGCTGCAAACACAGAATTAACTCTTTCCCTGCTCTGCTGTACATCAAGAATCTTCTGCTTGTGTTCTGGAAGATTTGTGGAAAATATCCCTGCCCACGGCAGAGGAGATGCTCTTCAAGGTCCCTTCCCACCCAAACCATTCCAAACTTCTGTTTTTATCATTCCAAGACCCTTGCTTTTGGTGAGCAGGGAGTAAAATTAAATTAAAATTAAAGCTTCCTTTGCAAAATAGCTCAAGCAAAACTGTGGCACAAATTGTTATGAAATGATTGTTGAAAGTGATAACAACAATCTGTATGACAATAACTCGATGTGCCTGGGCTGGCTGGGTGATAAGAGCGTGATAAGAGTGATTTGTGTTTATTTTGGTGCTGCCCCTCCGTGCTGGGAGGGTTCTAGAGGTGCTGCTGTTTGCCCAAAATAAAGTTTTAACTCCCTGCCCTGCTGGAGGAAGCACTTCCAGCCTCGGCTCCTCCCGAGCTCGGATCCGAGCGCTCCGGGCGGCCGGGACTGAAATCCCGGGAGGCTCGGGGCTGCCTGCGCTAATAAATGAGGTATCCTTTGGAAAGCAGGGGAATTTGGACAGGACTCGCCTTGGCTCAGCCCGGCTCCTCGCATTCCAGGCGCACACGGAAGATTTATGCATTCCACCAGGAGAATAACCTCCTGCATATTTATTAACACACAGCCTGGAGATAGTTGGGCTTCCTTCCCCTCCACGCCCTGAAGGCTGTAATTGCTGCAAGGCTGAGCCCAGCCAACCTCCCTGCCCGAAATTCCCATTTTAATGTGCTTTTCCATCACCCAGGTGAACGTTGCTTTGGTGTTTCTTCCAATTTGTTTGCTCCCAGCGTCCCAGATTTGGATTTGATAATTCTTCTCCTAATGGCATCTCTGCTCGTCACAGGGGTTTGCACCTCTGCTTCTTTAAAAATAATAAATCTCAATGCTCCTAATAATAATAATGATGATCAGCTGAGTGCTAAAATTCAAGAGAAAGAAAGGATGAGTTTCTCATTATTTAAAAATCAGCCCAAAGCAAGCTGCTCTGTTCCTGCAGTTTTTGGGATGATGTCACAGCAGCAGATCCCTCTGCCCCAGGAATGTTCTTTAATTTGTTCTTTAAATAACTGGACCTCGACCAAGCTCGGGGGGAAATGAAAGAGAATCCTCGATTTCCATGTGTTTGGAACAGCGTCCTGATGAAGCTTTCTTCTTAATTAATTAGAAAAGCTAAATGAACTGTCAGTGTCCTGCGTCTGCTTCAAAGTCCTGCTCAGGTTTTTATTAATTCCCACTCTGTGCTTTTGGATTCATCTGTCTAACTCAGCCTTGATTGCAAACCTAGGAACAATTTGTCTTTTCGATCCCCCCCTGACAGCACATTTGCTTCCTGCCAGGATTACAGGGAATTTAAGAGTGACTTTCACACCCAGGTTGTGTTTTACCATTTACAGAGTCCAGCTTTGACCTCTATTTATGGAGTTTTTAACTTAGGAAATGTCATTTTTGAGTTTTATCTCTGGATACCTGCTGTGTGCAGTGTTTGTGCTGTGTTGATGCTGCAGCTATTCCTTAGAAAAAATAGGAATTTTAAAATTATGGCAGCGTGATTAAGAAAGATCATAATGATAACAGAAAAATAAAAAGTTATTTTCAAAAAAAAAAAAAGGAAAAAAAAGATAAATTCTTAAGTTGAATACAAAATTAAGAGATCAAGAAATATCTTGATAGCTCTTCCTCTCTACTTCCCTCCTTGGAATATATTTTCCAGACAGAGCAAAATGGTTTATTTGAAGGAAATTAGAAATACATTTAGGGCTGCTGGGTTATTTCAGTTTTGATTTGCAGCGAGACATGATCTGAGGGAGAAATGCTGCTTTTTGAGTGGAAAAAGGGTGAGCTGCAGCACG
The DNA here is from genome assembly GCA_013397555.1 of Urocynchramus pylzowi. Lineage (NCBI taxonomy): Eukaryota > Metazoa > Chordata > Aves > Passeriformes > Fringillidae > Urocynchramus > Urocynchramus pylzowi. The sequence continues at coordinate 134,085 of VZRH01001418.1, forward strand.
GAGCTGTAAATGAAGGACTGGGCAGCCAAAGGGGGTTTTTTACTGTTTTACAGGCAACAACATTTAGGGCAAAGAGGAGAAAATTCCCACATCCTCAGGCAGAGAATAAGCAAGGAATAAGACCTGGATTTCCTTTAAAATCTGTGTACAGTCAAATTTTCGTTATTATCCTGAGTTTGAATTTATGAATTCTTATTTATTCCACCACAGTGCATGAATAAATTAATAAATTGACCTGTACCTGCATTTAGATGTGTTCTTCCATAGGTTTTTATTTTTCCCTGGGTTTTTGTATTGTCCACTATGCACAGAAGATCGAGGTGAATTAAATATTCGATATTTAGTAGCACCAAGGGGAATTTGGAGCATGCAAAGAGAGTTTAGGTCCTGTATTTCACTTTATAAAGGTCTCCTTTAATTTCTGGGGAGGAATCTGCCACCTCCCTGTCCTAAATCCCATTTTAAAGGTTCAAACCCTTCCTCCGTGCTCCGTCTTCGGTGACAAGGATAACCTTTCCTTTAAAATAAAGCAGGAGAAGCCGTGCCTGGCCACGGGCTGCAACCCCTGGGATCCTCAGCCCAGCTCCAGGAGCTTCCCTCACCCTGGAGGATCCAGCTCCAGATGTGTCCCCGTCCCCACAGCTGTGGGCAGAGATAAGGGACAGAGCCGGGTGGATTCCAGGTCGGAATTTCACCCCCTTATCTCCCTCTGCTCCAGCTCTGCTTTTGCTGGTGTTTCACACACTGGGGTTGTTCCTGCAGCAATATTAATTAATAATTACAGCTACTTATGATCTGATTTAATCTTGGGGTTATATAAATAACAATCCCTATATGAAGTGTTGTAATTCTTGCAATAAAATTAAACAAATTTTTTCATTTTTTCCCCTCTCTCCAGAGCAATTAAAGATGTAGAGAATTTTTGGACAGTCTGGAAGTTCAGCTTGGAGTTTATTAAATCAGCCCCAACCTTATCTAAACCTCCTTGGAATTGTGTGATAAGAAAATCTTATCACTCAGAGTTTATAGCCCAGCCAGAGGAGCCTCTTATTTTCTTCTCCATTTCCTGCTGCTTCTGCTGCCCTCAGCTGAGAGCAGCAACACCCCAAAATTTTGATCCCCTTTTCTGGAGGACAACTGCAACCACAAAAAGGAGTTAATTGAAGTCCTTCAGCCTTAAAAAAAAAAAAAAAAATCTATTTTTGGGGTCGTCTTCTGGTAAAGAGGTTGATGCTTTTATTTGATCTCAAACAGGTTTTTCCCATCTGCTGAGACAGAGTTCAACTAAAAACCCTCGGACACTTTGAATATGAAATGTTTGGCAAAATCCAGACATTGGAACATCTGTTTCAACCTGATTTAAGTCCTCCTTTCCCCCGAACCTGCTGCCCCCAGCGCATCTGGGATTGCTTTCTCCCTTATCTCCCCGACCCCAATTCCAACACCCTCCCGTCTGTGGTTTCACTCTTCCTTAGGAAATCGAGTTTTATTTTCCAAACCACCACAAACAAGACACCAGACAGGGGCTTTGCCCCTTCTTTACCAAGGGGTGTGAGAGAAGCTAATTTATTACAAAATACGAAGCACTGAAAGCAAAATATGAGGGTTTTTTTGGGGATGGTGGGGTTGTTTTACCCGGTGTCTGTCACCGCAGGCTCCTTGCTCTTATCAGTTTATCCCCAGCTTTTATCCTAGAGAAGAAAAAACCCTCTTTTCTCCTAGAAATACAAAATATCCTTCTCCAGAAGGGAGCAGTGGTGCGCGCCGGCTGCATCCCGGCTGCATCCCGGCTCCATCCCGAGCACCCCGGGAATTCCGTGCCCGCCGGGAGGGAGGCAGAGCCTGCGGGTGGCTCGGGGTGGAGAGCCAGCACGGGAGGACTGGGAGCCACAACTGCCCCAGGACGCTGATAAATGACCCGATTGCTGCTCCCTGCGGTTTAAAGGGGAAGGGAAAGGGCAGAGGGAGAGATAAGGAAGGGGGATGAGAAGGAGAAGAGGCCAATAACAGGTCCAAACCCGCTGCGATTTTGCAATCTGGCAGCTTTTGCTGAGTGCTACTTTCTTGTTGCTTTTTTTGTTCCTGCTGGGTTTGTTCTCTGTGCTGAATCTGAGGGGGGAAAAGATCTTCAAAATCCATCTGAAATTCTTATTGCACAGCACTGGAGCTGGGAAGGAGAGAAAACTCTTTACAGGGGTGAGTTGCTACAGCCATGCATCAGGGAAAGTGGCTCCTAAACACACCCCAGTAAACCCAGACCCTTTTGCTCCCGATTTATCCCAACTTTAAAATGGAAACCGGGAGCAACCCAGGTCCCAAACCTCTCCCTGTATCAGCTTTCCTCAGCCCCACGACATGAAAACACAGCTAACAAAGATCTTTTGAGGGCAGCAGATGGAGTTTGAACCTTGGAGCCAAGTCCAGCCCCAATCTTAATGAGGTCTAGAGGAGGTTTACCTCAGTTTGGGACTCATAACGGGGTCTTTCATGTGCGTCCCCGCCTGCGCGTGCGTCTGGATATCCACAGGCACACCGGGCTCATCCCTGAAAAAACTCCCTGGGTATCTGAGATAACAAAATAACCTCACCTCACTCTTCCCCTGGGAACACTTCAAACGCTGAGGGAAGGACATTTATTGACCTAAGGCAAACCACTGGGTGACCACTGCGGGTCCCCGCGTGCGAGAACAGCCGCGGCGTTTGTTGCCTCTCTGGCTTGCAGGAGATTTTTGAAGGTGAAAGGAGTTTAAAAGGACATGAATCCCTTAAAAATGAGCTCAGAATATGCCAGGCATGATCTGAAGGAAGTTAGAGGTGTGTAGCTGGTAGCTGGATCTGATTAATGCATAGCCAGGAGGAGACAGCCGTGAGGAAATGGGGTAAATGGTCTTCAGCTGGAGCAAGCAGAGCCAGCAACGCTCACCAGCTTGCTCTGGACATGGGCTGTGGCTTTCAGGGATGCTGTTGGAGACCCAGTGTCCTTTGTTTCAGCTTTTAATGCATATTCCTTCACACAGAAAAAAAAATATATCCCTGTGTTCCCAGTGTTAACCAGAAGGAAGGGGGGTGGCACAGGTTTGTCTTTGTCCCAGTGTAGGTGGAATGGAAACCTTGGGGAGGAAACATTTGTCCTCAAGTGCCCTGGAGATGGCCAGAGCTGCCAGAGGAAGGGGGATTTAACACAATTCCCAAGGCTGTTTTGTCTCCACTGAAGGAATACCCAGGGAAAAAGGCACCTTGGCTGGAGGATCTCCAGAACTTGCAACCTGCTGTTATGTCCTGTCCTCACCCACGTCCAAAGAGAATGTTTGAGTGTTGCAGGTCCCTTTTCACCATCAGAGGGGAGGAAAATTCCCATTCCCAGCTGTGACCTCCATGTGGGATGGGGGATGAGCACCCAGTGCAGTCCAAGGTCAGCACATTTGGGATTGAGCTGTGTGTCCATCAGTGGACATCAGTGGATGTCAGAACAATGCTGAAGCAGGAGACAAATACAGGACCAGGCAACTGCAGCAATCAGATCTATGGAAATGAGGCAAAAAAAAAAAAATAAAAGAAAAAATACAGAAATAATATTTTTTCCATGTTTTTTTATCAGGCTTTTCTTTTAATTTTTGGGCATTCCTCTTACCCATTCATCTGAAATTCAGTATTTTGCCTGGAAAGCAGAACCAGTGGAGAATGGGAGAGAAGCTAATTTTGTTATAAAAATAATCTTTTATCTGTGCACGACAGCAATATTTATTCAGGAAGGGTACACAGACAGCAGGAGGTCAGCACTCCCACTGCTTGGCTCAAAGGCTCCACCACACTCTTTATTTTGTTTTATTTCTCCTTTTCTATTTTTTTGACAATTCGTTCCCATAGATATTTATTTTTCCTGAAAAGCCTTGAGCTGATTTCACCCATCCTCAATTCAGACCAATAAACTCATGGTGGCTCCTTGTGTTGGGTGTTTTAGGTCACGATTTAGGCTCGTGCTTGATGGTCCCACACTGACCTATCTCCACAAATAACCTCCCTGAGCCTTTCCACAACAAACAGACTTTATTCCTTCAATCCAGGCTCCTGGAATCTGTGGTGGCTGCAGTTGTACACATTTTCCTTGAACTTGCTGAGATGTTGCAACTCTTTTTTATTTTTTTAACACACAGCAATATTTTTTACGCCTCTCCTTTTCCCCATTCCAGTCCTGGGAGGTGTTGGTGCCTCCTCCAGCGTCTCTCCAAACACGTTACAAAAACACATCAGTTAAGAGCAACCTTTCTGTCAGCACAGAGATGCCAAAATCTAAATAGAATTTGTCATCTCTTTAAGAAGGAAGAGAATTTGGTGTTGCTTCATTCCCCTGACGTAGCTTCAGGATGCTCCTCTTGGTGGGTGACGGAGAGGAGCAGGGAGGAGATGAAATCCAAGGGAAAGGAGAAAAAATTGGGTTGAAAACCCAAGAAAATCCTTATGTTTCAGGTGAACAGCTCTAAACTTGAAGACTGTGTTTCAAACTTATTAAAATCCTGCCTGGGCTCTGATGAAACATGGATCTGTCAGTGGAGGAACTAAAGGAGGATGTTATTCCAATGTTCGCTGTCTCTTTCTATCCATTTTCATCCCACGTCGTGATATAAGGCTTTAAAAAGCCTTTAAGCACCTGTAATAACATTCACCTTTTCATCAAAATCTCCTTGGAGCATAAGAAATGGTGTTTATTTAAATTTTGAAACGGGCTAACGATAAAGTCCCGTCTCTATTTTCCTGCTTCTGTGATTTGCACATGAAAAGCTTTAGCGGGGCTGGGTTTCGTTTAGGCTCCTCTCTCCTTCCTAAAACCACTTTATTAGGGGGAACACAGCCTCCCCTCAGACTGGAGTGGTGTGCTCCGAAAAACGCTGCTGAATACAATAAAATAACTTAATTTTGGTTTTATTTTGTCCCAGCTAACCCAGGCAAAGCAGGACAACTCCCGCCTCCCGGCAAAGATAGCACTGCAATATTATTTTAACTCTTTCTACAGTGGTTCTGACGCAGCAAATTTTGCTTGTAGAAAGAAAATAAATCCCTGGAAGATTCACCAACCAGGAAAGCAAAAATACAACCATTTTAATTCCTTGTTTAGGTGTTTTTTTTTCTGTACAGCAAAGAACACCTCGCTTTGCTGATGGAACACGCCTTGAGCGCTGCTCGGTTGTGTCAGCAGAGAAAGGGGGAGTGAGAAGAAGGAGAAAAAGATCTGAGTTTGACAGACTTAATCTAAGCCCTGCTGAAAGACGGGGCTGACTGAGCGCTCCGAGCGCGCCCGATCCGTCACCATCTTCTCGCCTTTCAAACCTCCACGGGGGTGTTCCCTCCTGGATTCCCTCCTGGATTGAGGCACAGGCTCTGCTGAGCCTCCAGCCCTTCCTGGCTCTACCCCACTGCCCCAGGCAGGCACCAAGACTCTCCTGTGCTGTAGAAATTTGGGATAAACCCCCAACTTTTCTTCCTTTTGGAGCGGGATGGCTCCGATCCCTCAGAGCCGCTCCAAGCAAGATGCTTCCCTCACACAGGGGTGATTTTTGTGAGTGCCAGAGGCTGAGCAGCCCTTGGATTTCCCTCAGCTGAGCCTGCCAGGGTGGTGGAGCAGAGGAGACGTTGGAGATGGCTGGAGACAGACGGCGACAGTGGGAGGAAGCGCTCGGTTGACATTAGCGCGATGGGAACAACAACAATCCCGGCTGCTGTCATGTTTTGTTTTGTCTTCAAGGCACCATGGTGCTGGAGAGCTTTGCAGAGGGGGCTGAGGAGCCTGGAGATGTTTTGCAGATGTTTAAAGGGGGACCCCTCACACCCAGAGGAGGAGCCTGGCAGGAAGCGGGGAGGTCCCGATTCTAAATGCAAGGCAGGGATGGCGGTGGGATCACGGCAGGTCCAGAGGCCAGGACTTAAATCTGAGGGACACAGGAGGGCAGGGGTGGGGATGGGCTGCGAGGGGAGAACAAGGAGGGGACATCCAGTACCACAGAGAAGGGCCAGAGCAGGAACTGCACACAGAAGGGAGATGCAGCCAAAGGGGCAAGCTAGGAAAACATCCTTGGCAGAGATATCCTGGAGGTGGAGCAGCTGGAAGTGCAGGGATGTTCCCTGACCAGGGATGAGAGCCTTGGCACAACTTCTAAATGTGTCTTACCAGAGAGCCTTGTGCCCGAGCTCATATGTTGGCTTCAAACTGAAAAAGAGCAGGTTTTTTTAGATTGGATTTTAGGGAGAAATTCTTCCCTGTGAGGGAGGTGAGGGCCTGGCACAGGTTGGAGAAGCTGTGGCTGCCCCTGGATCCCTGGAAGTGCCCAAGGCCAGGTGGGACGGGGCTTGCAGCAGCCTGGAATAGTGGAAGGTGTCCCTGCCATGGCAGGGGTGGCAGTGGATGGGCTTTAAGGTCCTTTCCAACCCAAACCATTCCATGTACAAATAGACACATGAGCATTTTCAGGATTTCTTAGTGGACATAGAGTTATTTACCTCCCCACAATTAATTCTGGGATCACTGTGTGCGCAGGCATGGGGGAAACAAACCCATTTTTTAGGTTTGCCTCCTCCTTCCATGCAGACATTTTGGTTTCTTTGAGTTTTCTTCAGGCTTAACCTCCCTCTTTCATCACCATTTTTCCTGTTGCCCACAAAGCACCCAACTGGGAGCCATCAGAATTGCGAGGATGGAAAACTGCGGGGGAAAGGCCATTGAAACAAATTCATCTGCAATTTCTGGCTCTTTTTGTGGCTGAACAAAAGGCTGTCAGCACACTGGGAGTATTGATATTTCCATTGGGAAGATCTGGATTTAGAAAGGAAAATTGCCGGTTGCATTATTACTGTTATTACTATTATTATTGCCAATATTAATATTATTCGTATGATCATTATCATTATGGCTTTACCCTATCATTACTGGTTTTCATTATGATTATGATTATTTTTATTATTATAACTTTTAGCGTTACGCTTTGCTCTGCTTCGGATGCTTTGCTCTGGCTGGTCCCAGAAACTTTGTCCTTTAAGATTTCTCCTACAACCCCTGGAAATCCCTGAGGACTGGGAACCAGGAGGAGCTGGTGGGGCCATACCTCTCTTTCCTGAGCCGTGAGCGTGTCACCAAACCCTTCCCAGGAAACCCTGATTGTAACCGAGCCCTCCAGCAAAATTTCACAGGGCTCTCTTCCCCAGCAGGATAAAATTAGCTGAGCTCTCCCGAGATGACAGCTAAGAACTCCAGCTTCCCTCAGATGACCTCAATGGAGTCATTTGTTGCTCAAATGACAGACAAACGCAGTAATTAGGTCTATTTAGTAAAGGGGAGGTGAAAGGTCAAACTACTGGGCAAACTGTCTCCAGTGCTTGGCGTGGGGACCACGCCGGGGCTGTGCGGGAGGTGATGTTTGTACAACAACCTGACACGGGCAGCAGCAGGTCCCTGCTCGGCCCCAGGCGCTGCCAGGCGTGTCCCAAGCCTGAAATCCCCCGTCTGTGCTCACAAACCTCGTTTGTGTCCTGAGGGATTAGAGGCAGAGGAAGGAAGAGATGAGGAAGAGACGGGCGGTTGTGTTACGGGTTTGGGGTGGGTTGGGGGATGTGGGATGAGTTAAGTGGGAAATCACCAGCATTCCCCACTTCGTTTCCCTCTTTCTCCCTGGCAATGCTCCCTTCTGTTCTCTTTGCTTGTTTGTTTCCTGAACTTTGTTGTGTTTTGTGTTACCAACCCAACACAGACAAGCCACACCTGGATTTTTCTCTGCTGTTTTTTTGGTTTGGATGCCACAGAATGGAGGCTGAACATCATTCCTGCATGAAAGCATTGCTTGCCCAAATCTCCAGAAGATCCCTGAGCCAAAATGTTTAGCAGAAGAGGCTGTTTTTGGCAGTTGAGCTCCTGCTGGCTGCCCATGCTCAGGGCTCACAGCAAACCCAGCATCCTTTCACCTATGGATTTCCCTCAGCTGTTTCATAAAGGAGGGAAAATCTGTAGGATTTTTAAGCAGTGGAAACTGTAAATGAAGAGTTCCAATTTGCAAAGAGAGGTGGTAGAAGGTGACTAAGGTTTTGGTTTTGGAGTTCTCCTCACCAAAAAAAAAAAAAAAAAAAAAAAAAAAAACCCCCTTTTTGTTTTTTTTTTTTTTTTTTTTTTAAANTGCAAAGAGAGGTGGTAGAAGGTGACTAAGGTTTTGGTTTTGGAGTTCTCCTCACAAAAAAAAAAAAAAAAAAGCAAAAAAAAAGCCACATTTCTGGATTTTTTCTCTGCATTTTCTTCAAATTCCCCTGCCACGATTTTCTTATGTATTTGCGTACAGAAGAAGTCTTGTCCTTTCTGCGGTGCTTATAAATCCTGAAGGTGACCAGGACCTCTCCAACGGTCCATCCCTGTGGTGGTCACTGCTCTGAAGCACATTTGGGTGTCTTGGCATTTCCCTCCCCCTCATCCCGTCCACCTGAGCCCCTGCCTGTCTCCTCCAGACCCCTGTAAACCTCCCTTCCCTCGGGAGGCCTCTTAACCCCTGTCTGCGGGGCCCCGGGAAGAGGTGCTGGTGATGCTGCTGAGAGAGAGGGTCACGAAGAGCCCGACGTGAGAGTGAAAAGAAAATTAGAAAACAAACAGAGGGGAGGTGGAGACGCGCCCGCCCTTGAAGTGCAAAGACCTCCCCGTCCCCCCCTCCCCGAAAAGGGGCTTATCTTCAAAAAAGGGCCCTTGCGATGATACAAGAAAGAACAGACTTCTCACACCTTGTCTTCACTTCCCGCAGATCCTATCTGCCCACAAGTGCCTGTGATCTCGGGCAGACCTCTCTCTACCTTGCCCCTCGCCTTTCAAGTCTGCGGCAGCTGTTTTGCTAAGCCCGAGACTTTCCCACTTCATCCTTTTCTCCCTGGCTGATGGCTCGGGAGAAGACAGGCGGCGTTTCTGACGGGCTGGGGCAGCGGGAAATGTCATCCCAGAGACTTTCTTTTGTATATTTTCTCCTGGATGGATTAGTTTGTTTGAAGAGCATCTCCTATTTAACACCTCATTGAGCAAAAAAACACGTAGGGACAGGAGTTTTTTAACGGGCTGCTTGTAAGGAGCTTAAAGTGCACACTGAGTGCTTAAATAATTTGCTCCAGTTTCAGGAATACTGATCACACAGGAGTTGGAGTGAGTCATGAAACTTATATGTTTTATAATGATATAATCCATATTTTTCCACTGTTTCTCAGTCCAAAACCAGACAAATCATGACATTCTGGATGAACACACGGGGTGTGAGTAAGGAATCCCAAACTGGAAATAGGATTTGTTATGCTGGTTTATTCACCTCAGGACCTGGTTGGAGTCCCATGGCTCCTGTGTTGGCGTCAGCAGGAGGGATGTCCCTCAGCCAAGAGCAAGGAGTAGCCCTTGTCCACATGGATTGAGTCATTCCTGCAGAGTTATGGTAACATGTTGCTTTTGCACTTCTCCATCGACAGCAGTGACCTCCCACTCCCAAAAATGCTGAGGTTGTCTCAGGAGACCTCCCTTCATCTGCTCCCTGTCTTCATCTGACACAAACCATCCAGCAGGTCCCCTGTAATGGGATTACATGGGTGAAATCCTCTTTATCGGCAGATCTTGGAGTGTTTATTGGTCCTTTGTGACACTCCTGGGAGAGAAGTGCCCAATTCAGATTGATAACATTCCTCCCTGCTCTGCTACCCCTCCTGAAGGAGCCTTTCCCTGGCTGCACAAGGACTGCCCACGGGATAAAGTCCAAATCCCTTCCCATGGAGCAGGTCTCTTTCACAAAGAAGGCAAAACTGTTTCTTCCTTGGGGAAAAATTAGCTCCAACAGCCATCTCAAACCCTTCCAGCCCAATCAACTCTTATTCTGTGCTTTGTAGGTCACTGCAATTTCTTATGAACTTGAGGGGAGATTTTCTTGGGAAAAGCTCTTTTTTTTTTTTTTTCCCTCCTCTCTGTAACTATTCCAGCTGTTGATTTTCCCCTAGGAAAGTCAAATTATACTTGAGCATTGTATCAGCAGATGGATTAAAAAGCAGATCTGTCACACAAGAAAAACCTGAACTGAACAGCTTCCTGCATTTCCTGGGCTGGGAACCTTAGAAAATAAGACCCAGACTATTTTTCTTCTCACACAAAACATCCAGGACGAAATCAAACCATGACCCCAGGGACTTGGGAGGACATTTGGGACTTGGTGAGCTTGATGTACACATTCTACAAGGGAGGGGAAGCCATTGGCCAAAATTTGAGTGTTTCAGGGAGCAAAGTAAATTGTAACCACGTTCCAGGGAGCTTGCCAGGGAGGCTAATAGACTGATCTCATCCACCTTGATGTAAATCCAGCCCAGCTCCAGGAAAGCCAATAGCATTATCCTGGCTCCGTGTGGAGGTACTGCTGAGATCACAAATGACACATTTCTAATGAAGACAAAGCTAAGGGAGCACGTGCCCTGCATGGAGAGAGAGGGTGTAGCAATGTCCCAGGCTCTGGATCTCAGAGGAAGTGGAACTGGCTCAAGGATAAAGGATTTTGGAGGTGCCCTTCCATGGATTTGCTGTGTGTGTGCCCTTTGGGATTTGCTGCTCCTCCTTGCTGAACCTTCCCCCTGGAGATCTCTGAGGACATCTCAAGATGTCCTCCCACAACCTGATTAAACTGAGGCAAGGATTTATCTGAAGTGTCTTGCTTGAGTTCAGAGAGACTCAGTACGAGCAGAAGTAAGAAAGGAGCAGTGCCATGAACTCATTTTCCAAAATTTTAGTTGAACATGTTTAAAAAAAAATAAAGCTATGAGGAGCCTGGACAGGCTCCTTCCTCGGATGCACAGAAAAACTTCACTGTGAGCTCCCCAAGGATGCTGCTGCCTCTCTGGTTTGAAATCTCATGCAAGAGAGAATAAATACAGACCCCTTCCCCCTCCTCCCCTGACATTTCAGTTGTGATTAAGGCACCATTCATCGCCCCTCGTCTTCCAGAGCCTTTACTATTTATGGGCCTGCTGTTTTTCCAGGGGTTGACACTAGCGTGCATCCAGCTCCGCTCCTCTCTCCCCGTCCCATCCTGTCCCCCCTCTCCCCTCCCTGCAGGCATTTCTCCATTTCAGTAGAGAAACCACGAGTGACTGGAGTGTCTGTGACCTCTGGGCTGTCAAACTCCCACTGACTAAATAAAACCAGCCCAAGAGGGAGAGAGTTCCCATAAATCACCTCCCGTGACAGAGACCACCTGGGATTTGCTCCCTGCCAGAGGTACCCGGCCCACTCCAGCTGCTGAGCTTGCACTTCCCCGCATTTTTATGGACACCGTTGGAGAGATACGCCGTGTTTACACAAGGAATGGAAATTTCAGCTTTACTGCACGGAGCTGCTCGGCTCGAGGTGGGCAAGCTCTTTGATTAGGGAAGGGGTGAGGCCTGTCGCACCCCAGAGGTGTGGGAAGAGCTCGCTCCCAGGTGGGACGGGGCAAGTGATTCCAGCCCTTGGGCTGCTCATCCGCGTGAAAGCCTTTTCCAAGCTGAGGGAAGATGAAGACGTTCATGCCAGAGGAAAGCGGGGTCAGATCCAGGTCTAGACAGGCTTGGTTGTGGCCAAGGGTGGCATCTGCAGCTTCTGGGTCTACTTGAGGGCCCCCAGGTCATCATTCGCCATGTCAGGGTGCCCAGTCCCTTCAAAGTCACCCTGAGCCACCACGGAGCCTTCAGCCAACCTGAACATCAGCAGGGATAAACTAAAAGGGATCATGGAATCATGGAAAGGTTTGAGTCGGAAGGGACCTTAAAGCTCACCCGGTTCTACCCCCTGCCATGGGCAGGAACGCCTCCCACTGTTCCAGGATGCTCCAAGCCCCATCCAGCCTGGCCTGGGACACTTCCAGGGGCAGCCACAGCTCCTCTGGACAACCTGTGCCAGGGCCTCACCACCCTCATTGGGAAATGTTTCTCCCCAAAATCCCATCTAAGCCTGCTCTTGTTCAGTTTCAATCCATTCCCCTGTGTGAAGATCAGCTGCAGATCTGCCCCTGCTCAGTGAGGAGCCATTTCTAAGGTCTGATATGACCATTTCAAATGACTTCCCTGAATCCATGTGTCTGTGACAAAGTGATTTTGGGATTTGCCCCTGCCCTACACATCTGGCAACGTTGCTTTAAATTATTTCCAGCCTGGATTGCAAAGCTCATCTGTTGAGGCCTCAGCATTTGTTAATAAGTAGCATCACCATTTTTAAACAAAAAGATGTATATTCCAAGCAATGTTTATCAAAAAAAAAGACTTTCACTAACAAGAAAGGAATTTTGTTGATGGTCTTCCCTGAACAAAGAAAATGGGGCCAGGAAGGTGAACAACCAGAAAGGTCAGGAACATTAATCCTGTGAAATGAAGCTTTAAGTGGAGAAATTAGGCTTAGATAAAGGTGATCGAGAAAGGAGGATAATTTCCCAGTGGTTTCTGAAATTTATATATATATATATATATATATAAATGGTATTTGAAAATAGCAACTAACAGGTGTGTGAACTATCTTCTGCTTGCCTTTTTTTTTCTGTCTGACAGTACAAATTTCAAAGCAACTTTATTTCAATTTTTTTATTTCATGGGAAGAGTTCTTCCTGTCAGGATCTTGAATGAACAAGAGGCTAAGACAGATTTCAGGATAGGAACATATTTTTCCATCTTGGAAGTTGTTCATCCAAAATTCAGCTTGGGAAACTCTGAAGCCAAGCTGATAAAGTGAAACCCTAGGACTTGGTGCACAAATAATTTTTTTTCAGACTGAGTCCAAACCCAGGTAACTCAGAGGAAAAGCAGTTTGGAAATAACCTGGGTGATATCAGCCAGCAATGATATTTTGCTTTTGCACGGATAAGCAAAGGCAGAAATCAGAGTTGCAGTGAATGAACCTGCTCATGGTGAACCTGCTCATGGTGGAACCTCCCCTTCCAACCCAGTCCTGCTGGCCCTTCCCATCTCATGCTGTGCCTGACTTGGTTTTCCCAAAAAGCTGAGGATGATGTCCAAGGTGGGTCATGAATGACTCAGTTTGCAGAGGAATGGTGCTCCCAGGCTGTCCCTCCACTCTTTTCTAGCCCAGCCTTGCCCCTGCTACTGTGGAGTTTCCAAGCTCCCTGCTCTTCTGGATCTCAAAGGAGAAGAACCTGGTGAAGAGAAGCTGGAGAGAAGCCTGAAGAGAGCTGGGAACTGCTCAGCTGGAAGTTGGGCAGTTGGAAGCTGGTCTGAAGTTCCTTGATATTTAAAATGATCTAATTTTTGTGCTCCTTTTCGCTTCTTTCCCCCTTTAACAGAACCAAGGTCTTGCCATGGGACACTCCATGGGGTCACCAAAATGCTGGAGACCTAAGAGAGCCCCCAGCTTTTTTTGTATATATTGGAGATGTTCAAACATCTCTGGACCAAGTGAGATCATGCTGGATCTGGCACTTGGAGTGAGCCATGGACACCGTGGTCCTCAGCACATGCTCTTTGCTGGTGGCTCGCACAATTTTGGGACCAGCCCCTCATGTGCATCCCTTTTCCCCGTGCCAGGACAGGGAGTCTGCTTTTCCCTGGAGCCCCTTCAGCCATGGGATGCCAGAGAACATGCCAGGAGGAGAAAATTCCTTCCTGACATTCCATGCAGGAACAGCCCTTGCTAGTGGCACGTGTGCTCCCTGCCAGGCTGAGAGGGACTGGGGGTTACTCAGAACAGCGTCTCTGTGTCCCTTTCACACACAAAAAAAACCCTGAACCCTTTCCACCAACTCCACAAATTTAATTTAGGAGCGTTGCACGTTCTCAGATAAGGGTTTGGTTTGCTCAGGTTTACAGAGTTACATTTAATTGGAGAGCTCAGCAAAATCTGAGAGGTCTTCATAAAGACTTGGGCAGCCAGGACATTAATTGCATTATTTTCTTTATAGATAAATCTTATTTGGTGGAGCCACCATAATCAGATAAAGAATAGATAAGATCAAACCTTGCCTTTAAATTCCAGATCTCCTGTCTTGAGAAAATATGGAGCTCAGATTACGGTGAAACTTTTAATGGGCTTCAGAGATTTCTGCCCAAGCGGGATGGGAAAAATGTAGATCCTGAGATCCTGGAAGGAGCAGATATCCCGGATTTGTGCAGCAGTCAGCAGTTTCAGATAAGGAACAGAGGATTTTCAGGTCTGATAGCTGGTGTTTTCCACGTAAAAGCCGTGTTCTCCTTCAGGAAAAGGACCCGAGTCTCTTCAGCAATCACGAAAGCCAGCCCTGACACCCTGCCTAGTTCTCCTTGTTGGCTTTGATCCAAAACATTCTTCTGAGCAGGAGAAGCCTGGGGAAGGGACCAGGGGGAAGACTGAATAAGGGAGCCAAGAGGCTGCTCTGGAAAATCACGGCTGAAGTTACAGGAGGGGAATTAATCTTGAGAGGCCGCATGTAACAGTTCCATCCATCAGCATGACACCGGTACCATTATTAGAGGAGATGGAAAATTAAATTGCAGAATTATCTGTTCTGTTTCATTGAGGGTTTTTTTTTTTTGTTTTTTTTTTGGTTTTTTTTTTTTGGTCTTTCTTTCTTCCCCCTTTTCATTCCAGGCATCCCAAGCAGCAATACCACTGGCAGTTGGCAGCGGGTTATTAAAAGCACCTGGCCATGAAAGGAAATCAGATCCCAGGGCACGTTTGGTAGCACTGCCCTCGCAGAGCTCCTGGTCCAAACCTGGCAGGAGAGGGGGACCCAGCTGGGAGGAGCGAGGAGGTCCCACACGAGGGGCCCAGTGTGGGATGCCCTGATGTGCCAAGCTCCTGGGCATCGTTTTCCCTCAGGATCGTGGCTGAATGCCAGACTCCAAGTCCTGCCCATCTCTAAACATGGGAGAGATGCTGGAGATGAGAAACCTTCGTACTGACTAGAGGGCACCCATGTTATTATTCTCCTCTTCTTCTCACTGATGTTCCCTACCTCCATTTCTGACTTTTCAGGGTTTTGCTGCCCCTTTCCTCACATTTTCTTCCAAATTTCCCACTGCTTCATCTTCCACAATCCCTCCTCTGAAGCTTCCAAAGTCTATTTGAGAGCAGTGGGAATAAAATAATTTAAAACCATAAAAACCAGGAAATCCGCATTGGAATGTAATTTTAAACACCCCACTCCCACCCAAACAGCCTTTTCTTTGGCATTCCAAACACAGGGACACCCCAACGTGTGTCCAACACCAGGTTGGATGGGGCTTGGAGCAACCTGGGATACTGAAAGGTGACCCTGCCCATGGCAGGGGATGGAATGAGATGAGCTTTAAGTTCCCTTCCAACCCAAACCATTCCATGACTCTATAAACCTAAAAGCATGGGAGTCCAAGAGAAGAGGGATTAGCAGGGAGCTATTCCCAAAATTCAACAGCCCAATCTGTGTTCCACTTCCAACTGATGTGCAAAAAGTAAATACGAAGAATAAAGCATAAAAATGATTTAAAAACCTAAAAAAATGGAGTATCTTTGTAAATCATAAGGGAGAATTTATCAAGAAATGTCAGGAGTGGATCAAGCCCTAATGAGTGGAAACCAACCTAACCTGGTTGGTTTTGACTCTTAATTGACCATTATCTCATAATGAAAATAGGGAAAAAGAAGCAGCAAAGAGATGACCTGAGTATCTCTGTGTTGTGCTGGTGGAAAGATCAATCCAAAAAAGGAGAAATGGAAATAAATTGTCCATCTTGGTAGGAGCTGAGCCCTGGGCTGCCACCAAAGAGGATTTCTTTTTGTCTGTATGTGTCCATTTATGTTTATTAGTGTTTTTAGTCATGTAGTAGAATTTGTGGGCATTTGTGGGGCAGTACCCTGGTGAAACTGCATTATGTGAAGACTGAATTATGCACAGCAGTGAGGTTTGTAGTGCACAAACCTTGTCTCCCTTTTTTTTTCTCTGCCTGATTCCTGGCTTTTGCTGGCTGTTGCATTGATGAGCAATTTGTAGGGGTCAAGGCATAAACTGCAATTCCAGCACTGTATTTTATGCTGCTACTGTTTCCCTGACAGCGGAGACATCTGTAAAATAACAGTAAATAGAAATATCCAGTTCCCAAGAAGCTCTTTAATCAGAGATTCTCAAAGTATTTTGCAAAGGGAAAAGGCATTGGAGTGATTACTCAAATTGAGAAAACTTTTCAGCATCTTCAGTCAGGGGTTACTGCCAGTCCTGATGGAGATTGTGTGGCTTTTGTGGGTGTCAAACTCACAGCTCCTGGGGGAACCTGAGCATCCAACTCCATTAAATATTTTGATAACATAGTCTTGTCTTTAGTATCAAAATATCTCATGGAGGAGGATGCTCAGATCCCCCGGGAGCTGCTGTGACCAGAAAACTCCCTCCATTATATGATTCAGAGATGGAGAGGTTGAACCCAGAATTTTAATTTTTTTACATTTTTGTGGCCTGTTTTTTCCATCAAACTTGGAGGACAGAGCTTTGCATTGGTTCTCTCACAGTGATAGAGAAATTCCTGAATCCAAAGAAAGCAAAGTGACCTAGCAGAGCTTGTTGCTCCATCTCAGGAACTGGGAGAGAAGATCCTGGTGGAGTTTGGGTTTCCTGACTTGGATCTTTGCAAGTTTGACAGAGCCCTCCTGGGTTGCCTCTGGCAGAAAATGTCCTGCTGACCAAAAGGTGAAGGATGGATGGATGGATGAATGGATGGATGGATGGAGGAATGGATGGATGGAGGGAGGATGGATGGATGGATGAATGGATGGATGGATGGAGGAATGGATGGATGGAGGGAGGATGGATGGATGGATGAATGGATGGATGGATGGAGGAATGGATGGATGGAGGGAGGATGGATGGATGGATGAATGGATGGATGGATGGAGGAATGGATGGATGGAGGGAGGATGGATGGATGGATGAATGGATGGATGGATGGAGGAATGGATGGATGGAGGGAGGATGGATGGATGGATGAATGGATGGATGGATGGAGGAATGGATGGATGGAGGGAGGATGGATGGATGGATGAATGGATGGATGGATGGAGGAATGGATGGATGGAGGGAGGATGGATGGATGGATGAATGGATGGATGGATGGAGGAATGGATGGATGGAGGGAGGATGGATGGATGGATGAATGGATGGATGGATGGAGGAATGGATGGATGGAGGGATGGATGATGGATAGATGGATCGATGGATGGATGTATGGATGGAAAAATGGATGATGGATAATGGATAGATGGATGTAGGGATGGAGGAATGGATGGATGTAGGGATGGATGGATGGATGGATGGATGGATGATGGATGGATGGAGGGATGGATGATGGATGGATGGATGGAGGGATGGATGATGGATGGATGGATGGATGGATGAAGGGATGGAGGGATGGATGGATGGATGGATGGATGGATGGATGGATGGATGGGGGATGGATGGATGGATGGATGGATGGATGGATGGATGGATGGGACTCACTCACAACTCTGCTTGCTAAACTGGAAGAAAAGAGCAAAGCTTAAGCAAAAAAAAAAAACTCTACCAAGAGAAAGTAATTCCTATTTTCCCATTTTTCCCAGACCTGCACATAACCCTGACCCAGCAATGATGGTCTGGTGTCCAAACCAAGCTGGCCCAGAAGAGGAGACACAATGAGAGGGTGGTGGTCAGTAGCTGCCTCTGGGGCTACTTATCTGTGTCTGCCTGGCCCCCTCAAGTGCCTCCATCACCATAAAGAAGTCAGAAATGCCCCTCTGCCCTCACCCCAACCTCTGGCAATAAATCCAGGGAAATGCAACATAAAGCACAGCCAGGGCCTGTGCCAGAAGTGTCTCTGGAGCAGCACAGCCAGGCCAGCAGTACCAGGAGAACATAAATTTCAGCCTCTTCTGCCTTATACCATGAAGGCTGAGGGAGAGGAATGTAATACAAGCCTCTCCCAGGCCATTCCCGTGCCAAACAGCAGCCTCTCTATCATTTGGTGGTTTATTATAAACAGGCTCCCACTGCAGTTTTGAAGCAGAAATTTTTTTATGAATAAACGTGGGGCTTTTTTTTTTTTTTCCTTCCTTCCCCCTGCAAAGCCGTTGCTTGAAACCTTCACATGTCACTGTGAGTGCCCCTGCAAACCTTGGATGTTTGACTTCTACAGGGTTATTTTGGGGTTACTCCTGGAAAACCCTACTCTGAGATTGTCATCATTGGCCTTTCCCAGAGCAGCCTGTGCTGGGAATGTTCCTTTCGGGAATGATCAGCAGCAGGTTTTGTGTTCAGCCCCAGATTGCCTGTTTACTACTTATGCAAAGGGCTTTTTTTTTTTTCCCCCTCAGTGTAAACACAGTTGATCACTTTATATCCTCTGTATATTGTTTCTTAATATGAATGAAGTGAGGCAGCCTCGCAGCCGTCATCCAGATCAGGGCCTAAAATAAACTTACAGCAACTTGGGGAGTGTTTGGCTTTGCAAACTGTGAAAATGGCTTCAGCTCTGCAATAAGAACATGGGCATATTTTTAGCACTTAGCATTTGGTATTTTGTAAAAAATTAGGGTAAGGTATCGTAAATTTGATCTGTTTACCTTGCTTTTGTTGGGTTTTGGGTTCTTTTTAAACAACTCTCACTGGACAAATGTTTTATCTGCTACTGCATAATCCAAGACAAACAAACCTGATGGGAGTGCATTAAAAGAAGTAGGTCCTTGAATTCAAATGAGGTAAAGAGAAAGAAATATTTGACCTTTTTGCCAAAAATATTATGGCTTACATTTGTTTTATATTTTCCTTTTATTAAATCACTCTTCTAAACCACTCCGAAGTCTCAGTTCATTCGGTGACAATTCGTTTATGGTGTTTCTGAAGTGGATTTAGATTGGAGTGATAAAATTACAGGCCAAAATTACAACCATCATGGAAAATACTGGTTCATGTTTGGCTTTGCATGCCACAACTGAAAGATTACCAGGCATTGCCAATAAGCAGGAGGAAGTCAAGATAATAATATATGCATTTATAGACATGAGCTGGGTTCCAGGACAGGCCACAATAGATTTGTGGAAGGTGAACTGGAATATTTAACTGTGTCTCATTAATGGGGAAAAATCTGGCAGGTTGTAAAGAGGTAACTATAGTTCAAACACTGGATTTGTAGGATCTTTCCAGGAAAAATGCAGGTCTTGCAAACCCTGAAATTAAACACTTTCTGAGTTGCAGTTCAGCTGATGACATCATGGAGTAATTCCCTATTTTCTCTGTGCTTTCACAAAAACCGCTGAGGTGGTCGGGGTGTTTTCTTGGGATGGATCTCATTTTTCAGGGAATTTTCTTGGGATGGATCTCGTTTTCCAGGGAATTTTCTTGGAATGGATCTCGTTTTTCAGGGGAATGCTTAAAAAATGTTTTGCTTTACGTGATCACATGGAAGTGCAGAGCCAAGAAAAGAAGGGAAAACCCCAACCCAGAATATTAATCCTCCACAGGTAACCATGAGAACAAAGCCTCAAAATCCTAAACTTTCTGATATCACAGAATCATTTAGGCTGGAAAACACCTCCAAGATCATCAACTTTTGGCCAACCACCACCCTGTCAACCAGACCAGAGCTCTGAGTGCCACGTTCAGTCATTCCTTGAGCATCTCCAGGGATGGGGACTCCACCACCTCCCTGGGCAGCCCCTTCCAATGCTTAACAATTTAACCTTGAATATCAGATGCTCATAGGTCATTTTCTGGGTCTGAAACTTCCTGAATTTTGTTTATCCAAAGTACATCCACGATGAAATTGAGCCCAGCTGAGCTCTTCAGTTTTCCAAGAGTTTCCAAAGTTGTTGTAATACAGGAATTATTACGCGGAACTCAATGATCTTGTGGGTCTTTTCCAACCTAAATGATTGTACGATTTCTAGGAATTAACAGAGCCCTCAGGCAAAAGGAAAGGCAAACAAGTTACTCAGGCCATGAGAAAGCTCTGGGGAAGAAATTCACATTTAATGATCCCAGGTAAGTGTGCTTTGATGGATGCAGATGGCTCAGAATCACTGCAGCATCCAATTAGCCCTGGAAGGGGGTTTTATCTGATTATCCTTGTGAAATCCTTGCTGCTGCCATCAACACTGCCTAAAACTCCTTCTTGGAGAACTTTGAGGAGGGTTTTCTAAAAAAAAAAGAAAACCACTCCATGCTGTTGAGAAACTGCAAACATTAGTGGTCTGAAAGAGTGTCATTATTTCTGCTGTAAAAATGTAAAAATGTACGGGGTAGTTTGGCATCTCTGGCTGACATCTGCTCCTCATTGTCTTGTGCCAATGCAAACTCATCAAGTCAGAGAAGATGAAATATTCCCCTCTGCTCCCAAGCTCACCTCTCCTCTGGCTTGCTCTGCAGCTGTCAGCAGCTCGGCCACCTTGGTTTCATTATGGAGCTGTTCCCCCCGGGCAGCCACTTCTGCTGCTGACAGTTCTGCTCAGAGTCCTGCTGAGCCTCCTTAAGATGCAGCTTCCCCACGGCTCTCCACGTGTCCTTCCCTTCCAGCAGAGTCGTGAGGGACAAACCTCCTGAGAAAATCCCCTGTCTTCATGTAAACCCATGCTGGAGAAGGTATAAGTTGAGAGTTTGGACTCCCCTTCACTGGGGAAAACTGAGAAATGTCGAACATAAAATATGCCCAGAAAGATGGACAGTGTAGAAATCTAGCCGTGAAAGAAAGTCAGAGAATCCAAAGTCTAAAGGAGAAGGGGGAAAAAAAAGCAAATATTGCAAATTGAAATTCATTCAAGCCTCTGAGATTTGACACAGCTCATTGTCTTAGTTTTGCTTGAGAGAGTGTTTTGTTGCCAACTGAATTAACAGCCTTGAAGTGATCAAAAGGGGAAAAGGTTGGAGGGGAAGGAAGGTCCTCAGGAGATGCTGGAGAGTTGTGTAGAAGTCCTAAAGCAACAGGAGTTGCCAAGAGAAGAGTTTGGAGGAAGCAGGAGAGCTCAGGAAGTCAATTTGTGCTGAAGAGCCATGGCTGTGCTTTCAAATCCAAAATAAACTCGCTTTAAAACAACCCAAAGACCCAGTGGATCCAGGCTTCTGGATACAGCATTTGAAATTGTTGGCCCCAAGCGATGCCTGAATGGATTGTAAATCCCTGGGATTGCACACACACAGAGCCCTGCTCACACTCACGGGGGGGCCCATAAAACCCAGCTTTGTGGGGGCTGAGCCTGAGCTCAGGAGCTGAAGGAGGCAGGGAGTCTCTCTGGGCCCATCTGCACGGCCCAGCCGGCTGCTGCCGCTGCACCAGCCAAATGCAGCTGCAAAACAGCTGTGCTGAGCCCAGCCTGGGGTGTCTGCAGGGCATTTGGGGTACCTGCTGGGGTGGGACCTGCATCAGCTGGGCTGAAACACCACTAACCCAGGAGCTCTTCACCCCCCAAGCTCTGCAGGGCTCCCAAGTCCAGCACCTGAGCCCAACCATTTTCCTGAGGAGCTCAGGGCTCTCAGTAGCTGCTGGCTCCTTCTCCCCATCAGACAGGTGACCCAAACTCATCATCCCTGCATTCCTGGGGTCTGTTTTTATTAGCTCAGCCCTGACTGCCCTTATTCCCCTTGCCCTGGCCACAGCTGCTGCCTCTGGGAATGGACACTGGGATGCTGCCCAGCTGCACAGGCACTGCTGCTTCCTCACCTGGGTTGGGCTCCTGGCTCTGCTTCCAGTCCAAGTTGTGGATGAGTAGCACCTTTGATTACTTCAATTCTTCACTTTTGTTATCTCTGCTGTTGGAACCTGGACCTAAACATGGCTCAGTCTGCTGAGCTTGGCTCTTGTCTTGGTCAAGATCCTCCCGTGGGCTCTGTTCCCAGAGTGCTGTGAAAGCCGTGCTGGGCCGGCCCAGCACATGGAAATCTGTGCCCAAAAGGTGAGCCTGGCCCTGAGTGTGGGTTCATGGCATAGTTAAGGGCTCAGCAGGGCTTGTAGAGCTCCATTCAGGAGCTCTTTGGGATCACTGCCCCACTGAATATTTGTTTTGGAAGGAAGGAAGCATTGCTTGAGGTGCCTCTACCAGGATCAATCTGACTTTTTTTGCACACCCTGGCCACGTGTGCACACAGCAGCCTGGGGTTAGGAAATGTGCAGCCATGGATCTCTGAGATATATTTTAAGACCTGAGCTTTGGGGAGCCAAATTATTGAGCTCCTCTCTTGGCAGAGAGCTCCTTAATTTCAGATTTTTCACGGCTGCGAGCATTTATCCTGGTTTGGACTTTTCCATGTTCTTACTGCCATGGAGTCAGAACCATTTCTGGATTGCAGCTGAGAAATGCAGTCTTCCCCCAAGATTTGCAAGCAAACCAGCAAAGTGTCTCTTAGTTGAAACTGGAATATGTCCCAAACCTTTCACCACTCAGCACAGGGTATTGACAGCTCCAAGTGTTTTCTCTAAACTGTTGATGTTGTTGGGATGGTTGTGATATTTTCTCCTCAGTCTCAAACTGTCGTGCCTCATTTCTTTGTTTATACAAAACCTCACAGTGTCCTTTAGGAAAGCGTGGGCTGGAAAAAATGTCTCGTGCCTAAAGGAGTTTGCTGGGGGAAGGAAAAGCAAATGGAAGGCTCTGCAGTGGTGGACCTATAGGGTTTGCTTTATCCCAAACAACAGTTTCTTGGGATGCTGATGGAAGGACAGGCTCAGAGTCATTGCTGGCTGAGTGGGGGGCACAGCTCTCCTGCCCCTGGAAGTGCAGATGGAGAAGATCTCCAACATCTGGAAGCGGGCTGTGCTGGTAGGGCTGATGACTGGAAATCCTGGAAGGCTTTGCAGAGACTCTAAACATGTCCAGATCCAGGCTTTTGCCTGCGTGGGAAGGCTGATTCCACAGTCTGTGGTTGTTAGCTCCTGCAGTCTGTGCAGGACAATTGGACAGAGATCCCAAATGAAGCTGTCTCAGCAGTCCCAAACGGAATGGTTTGGTCTGGAATGGTTTTCCAGGTCTGGGTTTGCAGGTGGCTCCCTGACCTTGGCCAGACAGACCAAGTGCCTGGCCCCTGAAGGCTTGATAAAGTGGAGGTGCAATGCCCAAGCTGATTCTCACCTGAATCCATCCACAGAGGTGGGAAAGGGGGAGTTGTGCCTTGTAGATGTTCCCGGAGCAACTTTGGGTGTCCCACCAGATCTAAACCCCTTCTCCAGGCTCTCATGTGGCAGAGTTTGCCATAACCCTGTAAGAGCTCTGATTTTTTCTAAGATTTTTGTGTGTCAAAGCCAGTGCTGGGCTGGATATTTCCTTTCTGCTCCATGAGGGCCACTTGTGTCAGGCAGAGATCTCCGGAGGGGTTAAGCTCCCTGTGGGAGATGCTGATTTCATTACAACCCCGGGCTATAAACACGAACTGCTGGGTGTTACTGGCAGATGGAAAAGCCTGCGTGGGCCAGGAGATCAATTCAGCCCCTCGCTGCCTGCCAGCAAGTGAGTTATCTCCAGCTCAAGTGATTTTTATTTCGCTCCTTAATCTCATTTGTAACTGCGATCCCCGATGACACACGTCTGAAACCTTGGCTTGCAGCACAACGTTGCTGGGATGGAGCTGGAAGGAGCTCCAAGATCCATAAGCTGCTTTAAACATGGGTTTGAAATCCTTCTTTGATTTCTCCCTGTTTGGACTTACTTGGGCTAAGTGGGTGAATGAAAAGGGGAGATGTTACCTTGTGATTTAAAGGGGTTGGGGATGGGGGGAACACCCCCTGTGGCTGGATGAGGAACCAGAATCCTGGTGGGAGTTGATTTCTTTCCCCAACTCTGTTGTTTTCCAAGTGCAGCTGAGTGGGTCACTCCTCGCCTGTCAAAGATCTGACCATGAGAAATTGCAAGGGTGACAGAGAGAATGATTTTAGCTAAAACTTGTTAAAATTCTTGTTCAGCTTGGTACTGAAATACTCTGCTGTATCTTGGGGTGATGATATGGGGAGGAAGGATTCTGTGGCTTTCCTTAGCTTCATGCAAGGATGTGTTTAATTACAGAAGCTTACATCTAATTCTGCATGGGTAAATAGATATTGAAAGTGCTGCTTCCTCTTCAAACATGTCTAAGTAATGCTTTGATCCCAGAGGGAGCTACAAACACCAATCTAGTCTGGATCAAATGTGATTTCACCTCACCTGCAGTCCTGGGGTGAGCTCAGGTGGGCAATTTTTTTAAACCAGAGGAGTGGTTCTATGTCATTTCAAGAGTTTTTGTTCTGGAGATGCTGCTGTTGGATACTGAGGCTAAATGCCAGCCATGGAATCATCAGAGAATCCCAGAACAGTCTGGATTGGAAGGATGATAAAGATAATCCAGTTCCAACCCCATTCGTGAGCAGGGACACCTTCCACTATCCCAGCTTGCTCCAAAGCCCATCCAGCCTGGCCTTGGACATTTCCAGGGATGCACCCATGAGTGCATCCTAGACAGGACTGCTGGGTGGGATCTGCCCTGAAATCTGTTGGGAATGGTGAGCAGAGAGGATCCCGCCCTGCCAGGAGGAAGAGGGGCTGGGGGCAGCATTGTGATTTCCTGGGAAATCCCTCCCAGCCTTTCTCTGAATTCATGTCCAGATAGGGCTGGGAGATAACTCCCTCCACCATCCAACAGCTAGGATTTCCTCAGAGCCTGAGAAACAGCCTCTGTATCCCTCTGACCTCGCTCTAAATTTGTTTCCTTTTAAGCTGCTATTTAAAGGGAGGGGGTGCAAGAGCAAGAAGGAAAGTTTGATTTCTTTAATGTTCATGGAAGCAGGCGATTGATAACACTTGCAAGGGCCAGGCAGGGAGCCAGAGGGATCCTGCTTGAGGCAGCTGTGCCAGCAAAGCTCAGCCTTGCTGGCTGGGGATGCAAAGCCCTGCTTGTTTACGACTCCAGGCCACCCTTCGAGATGCTCTTGCCAATCCCTTCAGACTGGAGGGGAGCAAACACTCACCAGGGACCGTGGCAGCACCACCAGGGTCCTTCCCAAAGGCTGCAGGATTCCTTCCCAGCTGGGAGGCACAGGGATTAACTCCTTCCACCTTGGCTGCTGCTCTCATGACAGCTCTGGCTTCAGGCAAAGCGCTGGGGTTTGGATTTTTCTTTTTAAGAAAAGAGGACAAACGCATGGGAAAAAAAAAAAAACAAACAGTGTTGCGTTTTTGTGAGTAGAAAATAGAAAATAGTTCTTATCACAGCTCTGGGAAACTATTGTTCTGATTTTTATAAATATGCTTGTATTCCCCTTGACTTTTTTCCTCTCCCTTCCCACTTGCTATCTCCTCTGCTGTGTGCCCTTGGCTGCTTCCCAGACACTTCTTGATGCAAAAGGAGATAAACCCTTACAAGTTATAAACCTCAGAGGTGCTACACATCTCACACTCCCCTAAATCAAATCCTTGCCTGGATGCTCCCACAGGCTCAGAGTAAAGCCCCGTGATTCCCACTGGGACATAAATGATCCCAGCCATCTTCTCTCCTGGTTGGAGAGTGGTGGATGAGCCTGGAGTTGGGAATCTCGTGTTCCCTGCCAGTGAAGGAAGGCTGAGTGACCTTCCTGACATCTGCTCTTGGCCAGGTGCCCTTTCCAACAGCCTTCAGCCTCGTGCTGGGCAAAGCCTGGAGGTTAGAGGGGAACAGGGATCAAGACCCGCCAGGAACAACAAGATTTTCAACAGTGATAAGAAATTTGGGGGGAGCAGGTAGATTTTCAGTAGTTTGGCAAGTGCAAACCCTCTATGGTGTTTTGAAGGCACTTTTTCTGCCATGCTGCAGACCAGTGACAAGGGAGGGGGGAGAAACTTCAAGGGTATTTGAAAAAACAGGAGGGGAAAATCCCTGGCAATGCTGTTTCCGAGCTTTGGCCCCAAGGATTCAATTTTATTCTTCCGGTGACTCAGAGCATGACATTGGCTCTGCTCTCCTTCCTTGGAAAGGAAGTAAGGAAGGCTAGCAATCCATCTTCACTGGATTTTAACAGCACAGATCGTGTTCCCTTTTGCAAAGTGGAAGAGCTGCTTGGGCTGGAAGGTGCTGTGCACAAGCCAGGCAGGTTCAGGGGGTGTAAATCTCTGTGATGGGGGGAGGTTTCTAAGAATCCCTGGATTCTTATGGATTTGTGATTCCTTTTGCAAGGCTTGGTCCAGCTGCTCTTTACAATCTTTATGAACTAAGGGAAGATGGGAAGCACCTTCAGGGCAGCTTTGGGGGACTTTGCAGGCAGTGGAAGCGTTTGGGCTCCCAAAAAATCTCAGCGTGTGGAGAGACCCAGGACCGGGGGAAGGAGGCAGAGCAGACAGGGTTGGGCTGGGAGGGCTGGGAGGGCTGGGAAGGTGGGGGGGTTGATCCCTTGCCGTGCGAGGAGGAGGAGAGGAATAGGAGGAGGAGGAGGAGGAGGGGGATGTCNTTTCTAAGAATCCCTGGATTCTTATGGATTTGTGATTCCTTTTGCAAGGCTTGGTCCAGCTGCTCTTTACAATCTTTATGAACTAAGGGAAGATGGGAAGCACCTTCAGGGCAGCTTTGGGGGACTTTGCAGGCAGTGGAAGCGTTTGGGCTCCCAAAAAATCTCAGCGTGTGGAGAGACCCAGGACCGGGGGAAGGAGGCAGAGCAGACAGGGTTGGGCTGGGAGGGCTGGGAGGGCTGGGAAGGTGGGGGGGTTGATCCCTTGCCGTGCGAGGAGGAGGAGAGGAAGAGGAGGAGGAGGAGGAGGAGGGGGATGTCACCCCGCGGTGCCTGCTCTGTGTTAGGGAGGAGAGGAGCGCTCCCGTGGCTGCTCGCCTCTCCCGCAGGGCTCTGCCTTGCCTTAAAAGAGGCACAAATCTAAATCCCTGCCTAACTTCAAAGTAACTCAGGGAAGATTAGGCTCTCCCAGAGTCAGAGAGAGAGGGAGGGGGGATGTTGAGGTTCAAATGCTGCTGAGGACCCTTCGAGCTCCCTCTCTCTGGGGAGGAGGGGGGCTTGACCCCTCTGCTTTGGAGATGCTCGTAGCAGAGCAGGACCTTGTTATTCCCTGTTTCTATTTCCCAAGCTGCTGGCTCTTATTTCCTTTCTAGCTGCTCCCTGCTCCTCTTCATTAGCAGCTCTCAACAGTGCAGAGGAATCATAGTCAGAAGTATGAGTTCATCTCCTAAAACTTTGTACTGGTGCCAGCGGGTCAGTCACTTTGCAAAAAGAAACTTCCCTTGGAGAAACTCTATCCCTTTGGAGAAAAGGCCAACAAGCCAGAAAAACAAACTCTCAAAAACACTGCCTTCAAAAACACTCCCTAATTTGAATTTTTTTTCTGGTGTCATCCAGTGGGATGGGCGTTGGGAAAAGCAGAGCCTCCTCTGCTCTGGCAGCTCTGCCAGTGACCTACAAACCTGCTTCTGGTGGGTGACTGAGCCTGGCCACCCCTACAAAGGATGGGCAGAGGTTTCTGGAGAGGCAAATCAGAGTTTTGCACGGTTCCTGTCCTCTTAGAGAAGCACAAATGCTGTGTAAATTATTGATCACCCCCATCCATGTCTCAGCTCCTCTTGGCTTTGGGCTGAGGGCTAGCTGGAGAGGCTGGTGGCTACCACAGGATTGTTATCCCTAGAAGGGGTTGTGTGGAATTCTGGCCATTGCCCTGTTTCCAGGAGCAGGATACTCCAGGGTGTGCCAGACCCACCTGACACTGAACACATCCTCAGCAATTCCAGGTGGAGCTTTCAGGATCTCCCTTTGATGGTGCCATGGTGATGCTCAGAGCCAGAGTCTCCTTGGAAGGAGTTGTGGTGTCAACTTGCTCCTCTTGCAGTGGCTGAACCCTCTCAGGAACAGCACAGCCTGGCTAACACCCAGTTTGAAACGTTCTCCACGTCTCAAACCACCCAGATCCCAAATCCCAGCTTCTTCTAGTGTGTGTCCCTTTATTTCCTCACAAAGTCCTCTTTCTGCTGGAAAAGATTTTTCCCACTGAGCAGCAGCAAAGGCAGCTGAAATGTGTTATTCCTGTAGTGAAATAATGTTTTCCTAATCTCAACATCTTTTCTTAAAGCATGTCCACATGTAGTGCACTTCCAGAGCAAGTCATGTTCCAGGCACAGCCGCAGAGAGCACTGAGAAAGGTTTGACTCCATGATCTTGGAGGTCTTTTCCAACCTTAATGATTCTGTAACTGCTGGCATGCTCCAGCCCTGCTCCTCTCTGTGCTGGACACTGTAAGAAACTAAACCAACTCGCCTGTCCTGGTGCCTGAATGTTTTTAATTTGTGTTTTTTGGTTATTTCCTTCTTGCTCTCTTGAACATGAGCCAAGGTGGGCAAAAGGAGGAACAAGATTAAAAAGGTGTAATTTGGATGGCAGCACTTTCCCTTGGGTTGATCATTCTGGCTGCATCAGAAAATCCCTGGCTTGGAAGTGGAGGAGATCCAGAGCAGCTGCAGGTCAGGGGGCTCAGACAGGGAGATATTCCTTGGATTTCCAACTGCTGGATGAAGGTTTGGGTAAAAGGGAAGATGCACTTCTGCTTTTAAGGCTGGTGACTTTCAGCCAAGTCTCCTTTGGGTTCTCCCTCAATCCTTTCTCTCCTCCAACCACACTGGTCTGAGTCACACCAACAGAATTCCTCTGGGCTGAGCTTCTCGTGTGGGCAACAAGGAGGGGACTCTTGATTTTGGGCTTGGGACCCGAGCCTGTCAGCAGCCAAGGTGGAAATCCAGGGTTGAGGAGTTCAGTCAATCATCTTCTGCATCCCTGCTGATGCTCTTTCCTTGTTTCCTTTGCTGGATTCAGAGATAATCCTCTGTGGAATCTGGAATGATCCCTGATTTTCATCCCAAATAAAACCTGGCCATTGCCATGGCAGAGGGCTGGGACATGAGGCCACATCTTTGGGCTGCTGTAATTATTGGATGGTCACTCTGCTAATGACAGATTCAATTAAGCACCAACAGATTTGTCTGATACATTCCCAGTAAGAAATAACTACTTTTGACTCCTCAGCTGCTTCTGGACTGGAGAATCACCCTGATGCCACTGCCAGCTGCCCTGGGCTCTGGATAAGGATGATAAATCCCAACAGATCTGACCCCAAGCTGTGAAATTGAGTCCTTTACTGTGCTCAATACATTAAATAATTCAGTGTTTTTCTTCCAGATAACTACTCTAGATCAGCCTTATCTACTCACTTGTGAATTGTAGCCTGTAAAGCAGCCATAAAAAACAACAGGGACCACGGATTTGGTCCAACATGTCCATTTATTTTTTCCCCACAGGCAGAGATGAAGATGCAGCAGTCTGGGGAGTGTGCAGCACATGCTGCTGTTTTGAGCCCAAGTAGACTTTTAGTGTCAGCCCTTATCCCCTGCTCAGTTTGGGCTCTGAGGCTGATGCTGTACATCACAATCACACTTGAATCTATAGGGTGCCACCTCATTTGTCAGCTGCCACAAAGCTTTTTTTGCTGTCAGCCAGCACAAGGTCCACATTCAAGCCATGATCAAACCTTGGACAGAGCGTGAGCAACAGCTCCAGTGAATTTTCCTGTCAGAACATGGATTAGAATCTTCTCTAAAGCACCTCCTGCCAAGGGGCTGATGTCATCTGTCTTCTCGGAGCAGGGAAATGGTGTGAATTCAATTTTTGTGATGAACAAATCCCTTTCTGTGAGTGCACTCAGGCTTGAGACCAAGAATTCAACTGATTCCCTTTTTCCCTTCTCCCCTTCCCCCATCCCCACCCTGATGAGGTCGATGCTGGCCTTTGCTGGGGCTGCAGGCACAGGAGGAGATGTTGGTTTATGTCATGACAGCCTCTCCATGGACAAAACCCCTTGGAACAGCAAGGACTGGGCTCAAGATTGAAATTGGGAATTTTTGATGTTGAAAGTTCAGAAAACCTGGAGGATATTGTGGGTCCCATCACTCTCATCCAGTCGTGAGCATAAGCACCGAGTTTGGGTTGATCCCAAGGGCAAAGAATCCTGCTCAGGCTAGGCTGCACCTCAGGCTTTGCTCTAAAATGACCTGGCAGAAGTGTAGGTGTTGATTTCCTTGAAAACTTGTGCCAGTGCCTCCAGCCTTGCCGGATCTGTGTGTCAGGACCTGCACTGACACCTGAAAACACAGTGAAAAACCTTCAGTCCCAACCAAAGCTCTTTGCTTGGCCTCACGCTCTCAGAATTATGGGCCAAGTTGAAGACTTGATTTAAAGTCAAGAAAGAAGACTTGATTTCAAGTCAAGTCAAGAACTGAAGATTTGGTTTAAATCACACCCAGCTCTTCGTGCAATGGACTGGAAGGTGGAATGTGCAGGTTGATTATGACCTCCCTAAGATCCCGTTGCCAGGCACCAAAGCAGATTTCTCTGTGTCCTCACATCTTCACACTCACCTGAAAGATTTTCCCAGGAGCTTGTGGATGACTTTCTTGTAAAACTCACCAGCTTTATGGGTTTTATTCCTCTTTGGGAACGATGTATTGGATTAATGCATCTTGTTTTCATATTGTTTGTCACTTTTTATCCCCTTAGTACTCAACTCTCTTGAATTTTTGTGTGTGAATGAGGCAGAATTTCCAGCTGACAAACTTCTGCTGAGATTTCTTGGGAACACAGCTGATGTTGTCCCATCCAAGATGGTTTAAACCTCGTGGCTCCAGCAGAGCTGGAATGTCAGCTCATGTAAGGGTCTCCCCAGCTCCTTGGGAGGGATTTGCAGCTCATTTGTGTTTCTGCACAGAGCTCTCCTGATTTATGTCCATCCTGGACATGCTGACATGAAGCACAGCATCAGGAGATGCCCAGAGTTGATTTTTCCAAGGAAAACCTGGCTCACAGCAGCACAGCCTTGCTCAGGTGACAGGCACAGCCTCCCCCAGAGCTCAGGGCTCTAAACCCCAACTCAGAGTGGGGTTTGATGACAACCCTTGAGGATGGATTTGAAACCTCTTCTTCAGGGGTGTTGCCAAATATTAAGAATCAATTTTCAGTGTTTGGTCCCTTCTCCTCACTGAAAAGGTTTAACAGGACTGGGATTGTTACTGAGCTCTCAGTGAGAGCTGCTGAAACACAGGCAAAGGAACCCTTTATGAAATAATCCCCCTGTCTTCATTCTGTCACTGCAATCAAGCTGAATAAAGCCAGGAATTTAGGCCTTGATTCTGCAAAGCACTTA
This sequence comes from Urocynchramus pylzowi, assembly GCA_013397555.1. Taxonomy (NCBI): domain Eukaryota; kingdom Metazoa; phylum Chordata; class Aves; order Passeriformes; family Fringillidae; genus Urocynchramus; species Urocynchramus pylzowi. The sequence goes on from VZRH01001418.1 coordinate 165,190, forward strand.
AATGAGTGCTCACATTTTAGTGAGAACACTTGCCATGGGCAGAGTCTGTTCCAATGTGGCCTTTCCAAAGGATTACTAGCTATTTTTTAGGATATACCTTCCAAAAGAAACTCCTTCTCCTCCTCCTCCCATAGTGCTTAGCCATCAATCTGTACCTTCTGCAGCAGAGCGAGGTCCAGAAATGCATTGTAAGGACATATAAGTGGATTTTGAGAAAGCCTTTACTGAAAATGGATTAATTTTTTAATAGGAAACTGAGTATTTTGTTCTATAGACTGAAATTTGAGAGGTGGTTTGACTACAATAACCAAGATATTGCAGAAAATTGAAAGCATCTTTGCCAAACTTTCAGCTTGGATAATGTTAATCTAGAAATTGATGAGTTAAATAAGAGTAGAGGAATAGAAATAGAATTAAGGAAAAAAGAGGCAGTGTCTAAATGAAGTATTTTATTTCTTGACTGCCCAACCCAAGACTCTCCAAACTCTCGTCACAAGTGGTGGCTGCTCCAGCAGTGTGAGGTCTGAGGAAGCAGCTCACAAGAAACTGCAGAGTGACTGGGGGTGAAGCAATGTTATTTGTCATAATAATTACTAATCCCTTAAGAAAGCAGAACAATGTTTGGGTTGGATGTACGGAAAGATTAAAATTTCAGCCCGCACTTGAGCTTAATTCTTTTGATTCCAAGCTGTTGGTGTTGAGAAGCCTAGAGGACACCCAAAACTTGTCCTTTAGCAGACCCTTCCCCATGTGAGCACCCACCCAGCCCTTGGAGGGAATGCCCTCATCGGAAGCAGATAATCCTTCCCCAAACAAACCCTTCCTTCCCTTCTTCTCCTCTTTTTCCCCGCCTGGCTCTGTGCTATCCTGCCCTATTGTGTTACATTATCATATCAAGTCGTGGCATGGCACAAAGCAGCTTAATGTGCTGAAGGAATGCAGCTCTGTCTGCAGTAATCCTTGTCAGCTTTGCTTCCCAGAGCCTCTTCCATGGATTTTGGGAGAGGTGTGATCCATCAAAGCTTCTCATTTTCATATCTACCTGGTGTCGTGTTACGTAACCCGCCAAAAAACCCCTGTGAGCTGTATCAAAGAGCAGCCCTGATGCCCAGCAGTGTTTTTGTTGGATCATCAATGCCTGCCTGCAGCCAGAGGAATGGCTTATCCCCAGTTTTCCCTTCCCAGAGATCTGAAATGTGTCAAAGAGCTCCAGGGCCTAAATCCTTGTCCCGTCCCCATTGTCTCTGACAATGGAAATGGGATCCCCCACATAAACCTGGATGGTTTGCAAAACCTTTACCCAGATTTCAATCCCTATAAAGAGTTGGGAAAGAAGCACCAGTGAGGTTTTTTTTTTTCTTCAGACCAGTTTCTCCCATAAACATTTCTCTTCTACTTTAATCGCACAGGAATTCCAGTGACATCTTTACTTCCCAGTAAAGTGCATGGGGAGGAATTCCTTATGTAACTTCCCAGCCTGAGTTGCATAAAAATTAATCCTGCCAAGAAAGTGAGTGCATTTTGCATGCATTTAGATCGGTTTATATGGCTTTTATTTCCCTCGCTGGACCTGTTATCACATTTCATCCTCAAAAGTGGTTGGACTTCTCCTTATTTCTCCCCTTGGTGGTAGAGATGGTAACAGGAGAAGAGTACATTCTATTCTGGGTTATTTTTAGGTCCTAAAATCAGAACATTTGAAGTCATAGCCCGAGTGGACTAAACAGTTCAGAGTAGAGCAGGTCCCATTTCTGTGCTGTTTGTACAGCATCAGGGTCCTGGCAGATAACTACAGGCATTGTGTTAACGCAGATGATGACAAAAGGGGCTTGTTCTGCCCACTCTCAAACACCTCAAAGCTTTGCCAAAATCCCCATTTCGAAGAAAGCTAGGATATCAGATTTACAGCTTCTAGAGGGAGAATGCTGGGGCTGAAGGAGGTAAATTAAGGTCAGCTCAGAGAAAGAAGAAAGCCTCTTTCTGCTGAGCTGTGTGCGAACATCCAATCCCAGATTCCTGCCTGGAAGAGACTCCTCTGAATTAATCCTATGGGGTGCTCGGAATTATCCCCAAGCAATGCCTCATCCCAGAGTGGATCTGTGGGTGAAGCATTCAGCCTGTGCTGTCAGAAGAGCAGGAGGTGCTTTCCAGGTGCAGGAAGACTCCCACCCGCCGTTGGTTTTAAATTCAGTTTTTCAGCTGTGTGGAACCATTGATTCACCCACATAAATTCCTCTAGGTACTGCTTCAGGATGGGTTTTGCAGAGCCATCCTGGTCCTTCCAGTGGGAAGCTGACAAATTCTCCCTCTTTGGCTCTGTTTATCCACAGGACAAGTGGGTCCAGTGCCACTGAGCCAAAATGGAGATGGGGTCTGGAAAGGAGTGAGCTCAGATCCCACCTGCTGCACAGCCAGATGGGATTTCCACCTTCTGGAGCCAGGTTGAGAGAAAACCACCTGCAGAAAACCAGGATCTGCTGCTCCTGGGCCCCAGTTCAACAGGGAAACTCCAACAGAATTTCTCTGGTAGCTTTACGGACATTTCTTGGCAACCCCACGACATCAAACACCCAGATTTATTTTTTTTTCCCCCCGGAATAATTCCCCCTGGAATAACATCAGCCCAAGTCTTTCAAGCCTTCGAGACAATTTAGGTTGCAGTTGCCCAGAGAGCAACAAACACTCAGCACTCTCCTTCCTGCAGCAGCTTTCCCTGGACAGGGAGCGGGGTGAGCCCAATCCCACGCACGTGGCAATGTGTGCAGGGGACAGAGGTGTGCAGGACTTTGGTGCTGAGGTCCAACAGCTGAAGTCATGCCTGTGGTATCACAAATATGAGAGCCCAAAATTGTTTCAAGGGTTTCCAAGCCAAACACTCGAGCACATTTCGTAGCCTTTGAAATCCATCTGGCCAAAAGCTCCTGACAGTGTGATCTATGAGGCTGTGGAATAGTTTCCCCAGGGAAGTGTTGGAAGGGCTATCATTTGAGTCATTTAGTGCTGAGGGGAATATACCATGGGGAACAATCCCTCATTAGCTGGACTAATGGAGCTTTCTGCTTCAAACTCTGGTGTTCCTACAAAAAAAAAAAGATCCCTTGTCTTCTCCTTGTTCTTCCATATGCTCAAATTGGCAGGGATGTGGGGCCGTTGGCTATTTTGTAGCTTTTGTTTATAAGGCACATAAATTTATCAGAAGAGGGGGGTTTCATGTGTCAGGCAAAGTGCGGAGTGTCAAGAGCAATCTGAAGGAAAGAGTCCTGGGGATAAATGAAAGGCACATCCGTTATTTGCTAAAAAGCAGGGAGACGTGTGGGTCCTTCCTGAGGAGCTCTGAGCAAGTTTCAGGGAATGAAGATGTGGAATCTGAGCGGAGCTGAGCCTTCAGTGCACCAGCCATCCATGGACAGCAATTGTCTGCATTTGGCTGGTGGATTCCTGGGACACCTCATCCTTCAATCAGATTTTTCCTGGGATAACACAATTCCCAATAACACAATTCCAACCCGTCCTTTTCATCATGTGCTGTTTCAGATCAGTCATTTTTATGCCCTGGGTGTGGAAGGATCCCAGGTCTGGTCCTCTGGGAACATCAGCTCCTGCTTTTTGGATGACAACTGCTTCCCTCCCTCATGACCTTCCTGTGTAACCTTGGGAAGGCCACTTGGATTTTTGGGATCACTTACTCCGAGGTGTAATTTAGCATCTCTGATGGGTGAATCACAGTCCCAGCAGGCTGGATCCTCACCAGCTTTGCCTTATCTATGGGGAACATGGAGAAACCATCCCAAACTTTATTGCTAAGACCTAGGACGGGTGTTATGGCCTTTCTCCTATGGAATGCATAAGTTTTCCAAGATCTGGTCACTCCAGAGAGCACCACCTCTCTCATTGCTCCCTTGACTTTACCTGTCGTAGGTGCCTCAGTGGCAGTGTGGCCTTTCAGTGACTGACGTCACTCCAGGATTTGCAGCGGATTTTTTTGGGCTATTTTTTCGCTTCCCAAACTCTTGAATATTTTCCAGCCATGATGATTTTCCCTTCTGTGCTGCTTTTTTTAACAGTAGATTTTCCAAGTGGACAATCCCAAAGGTGGCCGGCTTCACGGGCGGGAAAAAGAAAAGAGTCATAGAGATATTTTAAATGCGACGTGAATTTTATGCCAAAAAGTGTCTTTTCCATATTTATAAGCCCCTGTCATCCCCTCTCCCTCCGCCTCCTCCTGCTTAAAAGGAAACTCCATTACAAAGGCAGGAAAGAACATCAAACAAACCTCGCTTGGCAGCCATGTCTATATGTGAAATTACTGTCAGAGTACAAAGGAAGACTCAAGATTTAGAAGGTAACATGTGACAAGAGAATGCCGTCCTTCCCAATGTCTTTACCTTTTGTTGGTGAGAACTGGGAAGGGGCTGGTGGTGGTGCTTTTTTCTTCTGAGAAGGACTGTGCCAACTATAGAAGGACACAAATCACGGCGAAAGCCCCGCGGGCTGAGGGCGATTTGGCTCGCTGGGAGCCCCTGATCCCAGCAGTGACTCCAGCCAGGGCTGTGCAGGCACGTGCTCGCCCTCAGCTCCATCCTTCAGGGCCACCCGAGGAGCAGCCCTGGTGTTTGATCCTGCAGAGCTTTGATGGAGCCACTCTGGAGCTGCTGGGGGCTCTGGATGCCCTCAGCTCCCCTTGGTACGAGGCGAAATGTGTTGGGTTGAAGTGACCACGTGTGCTTTCCGTGCAGCCTTTAAGCAAATGGCTTCTAGCAAATATGTTTTATTTCACTAGGGGAGCAAATTCCTGCTCTGGAATGGAAGTTATTCCTGCTCTGTGACTGGAAGTTAATTAATGGGTCAACGTAGCCACGGTCTTGACGTAGATCTTTGTCTCATCTTTCTCTTCATCTTGGACAGTGTCTTTATTAGCTCTATTCTTATCCACGCTCTTGCAATCCTGCTTTTTCTGCCAAAACAATACTCCTTTTCCACTTTCCCAAACGCTGCAGGAGAGCAGGGCAGAGAAAGCAGTGGAGCAGAACAAGCTGCAGGTCCCCAGCCCTGACAGGTGGGACAGGAGACATCGAACCTGCTGCCCTTACCAGCCTTGGCTGCTTGGGCTCTGCCCAAAAATTCAGGTATTCAGTTGAGAATTGAATATTCAGGTGTTTATAATTAAAAAAACTCTGTGGTTTTATTAAAAACCACAGGGTTTCTAATTAAAAAATCACCAAATCATGGAGTTGGCTGCCTCGTTTAGGTGTCACCTTGTGGATTGAAGCATCTGCCCTGTTTCTCCTCTACCCCACAGTCTCAAATGAAAGTTAAGCTGAGAACAATTCCCAGGCCCAACCCTAAACTTGTTTTCCACTTCTGCATTTATGAAATGCTCGTATCTTTAATCTGCTTCCTGCCCTGTGTGGTACCAGGGTCCGTCCCCTCCTGGTCCCCTGTGCCAGGACCTCTGCAGGAGAAGCTGGTTCATACTTGGTGTGGCTTGCTCAGGTGTGAATCTCCCCCCTTTGTTCTTTGAAGGAACTTTTTTTTTTTTTTTTTCTAAAGGAATAGCTTAATGCAAGAGACACTTTTAATCCCTTTTAGTTTTGAGGGCTATTGAATTTACCCGCTGTAATCCAAAGGTGAATTTAACTTTTCAAAGAATAGGAGCTTTCTTTTTTGGCTGCTGTTGAAGCGTGGGTGCTGCAAGGTCTTTCCTCCTTTATTTTAGGGACAGAGGCATTGTTTGCTTGGGGTTTTTTTTTAATACAGAGTTGATCACGAGCTGCAGGTGACATTTGTTGACCTCAGGCCAGACATGCAGAAGCACCACACCGACTGTGTCTTGCATCTTTGGGAAGAACCATTGCCCTTCCTCCTCCTCTGAGAACAATAAAATTGAGCCTTTTTCATTTTCCCTCATAGGAAAAAAAAACCTTTTAAAAATCTGTGTGGGGAGGCACGTCTGCAGACCTGGTTTACAGCCCCTTTTCAGTCTCATCTGAAGTTTTTTTGAATGAGGTGCAAAAAGTGGCTGAGAGCAGGGGGAAGGGAGGAAAACTCAGTTCTGTGCACACACACACACACACAAGATGGAGACACTGGTTAGCAACATAAACAAAAGGTGGGTGGTAACCCCTGAGCTTTTTTTTTTTTGACAGCCAGTGGTGGCAGTGATGAATTTGGGAAGTTATCTAATTTTCCCCTTTTNGGTGCAAAAAGTGGCTGAGAGCAGGGGGAAGGGAGGAAAACTCAGTTCTGTGCACACACACACACACACAAGATGGAGACACTGGTTAGCAACATAAACAAAAGGTGGGTGGTAACCCCTGAGCTTTTTTTTTTTTTGACAGCCAGTGGTGGCAGTGATGAATTTGTGAAGTTATCTAATTTTCCACTGTTTTAATTAGAGGCCTGGGCTATGAGACCTAACAGCTGGGTTCTTTGTACTGCTTTCTGTTGCCTGACAGAGAAAAATTTCTGCTGTATCTTCAGCCAAGCTTTCAGTCTGACCTGAGCAAATGAAACTTCTGGGACTCATAAACTGTGGTTTCTGGGCAGATTGCTTTTTGAACTGCTCCTTAGCCCTCCTAACATGCAAAGAACACAAAGGCTCACAGAGTGAACTCCCTTTGTACTCCCGAGCTAATGGGGATGCTCATTAAAGAGGTAGGAGGGGAACAGGAGGGGAGGGAGGGACTCTCCCTGGCATATTAGAGGACTTATCAAGTGTAAAGTTTCTCCTGATCGGCCACAGCGGAGTTGGGGCCAGTTGGGAAGTTGTAAAGCTCAAGCCCTTGGAAGACAATGGCTTTGGTTGCAAAGCACGACCAGTTGAGTAACTTAATTTATGACTCAGCTCCTGCCAAGTGATTTTTAAAGCTTTACATTAGGCTGGATGTGCATCACAGTTCATCACCCCTCTGCTTCTCGAGGCATGCACTATAACCACTTTCTTTCACTGTAATCCAGGAGGAAAAAAACGTCAGAGGAATTTTTAGACCTGAATTCAGCTCAGCCTAAAGCCTTTGCTTAAATCCCATCGGAGTCAAAGGAATTAAGCAAGGCTTTGACTTAAAGCACATACTTAATTGCTTTGCTGAATCAGAGCCCATATTCTGATTTTCTTTCTCAGGAGCTCTTCAGAGTCAGAAATGTGTTTTCATCCTCCAAAGGCCATTGCCCCCTCTTTCCCACCTGCTCAGCTATGGCAGATTTCCTTGGGGCTGTTTTGCTGCAGGAGTCAAAGGGACTCGGTGATGACAAGGCCACTCAAGCCAATGCAACTTCAATAAACCAGAAAGTCATTTGATTTGCAAGGAACTCACTGAAAATAGGGGTTTTTTTCTGTGCAGGCAGCTGAGTAATGACCCATCACTCAAGCAGTTGTGAAAGGAGAGCCCTTTACAACTCGGGGGTGAAGAATGGTGCCTTTAATTGCCACGACAAAAATTTCAGTCATGTCCAAGTGCTGGAGCAGATGGATTGTGCAGCACAGGGATGGGTTTCAGGCTTTCCACCCTCCACACCAGGGGTAGGACCATGGGCTGCAGCCCCACCAGCTCCAGGAGCAAGGGAAGGGGACTGAGGGGGCAGCTCTTGTCAGATCCATGGCCAGAGAGCAGCAAAGCAACCACCCAAATAGACTTGGGAGCTGGGAGAGATTTTCCTCCTTGGGTGGAGCAGTGTCTGGACCTCATCTACCCATTCTCCCTCACCCTTGAGACAGGTAGCCAAAAATGACAGTGAACTTGGTCAGAGAGTATGGATGAGCACAGTTTTGGCCAGAAATACCAGTTCAAAATTCTTACCAAACCCAGCTACTTCCAGTAAAAACCTTTGTTCCCTTCTGGTAGGAAGTGGGACTTTGTGACAACATGGTCACGCTCCCTTGTGATGCCTTCCCTGTGGTTTGCTCCATGAGTTTGGATCTGGTTTTATTGGATGAATCCATCACTACAGAAGGGAGTTCAGGATGTGAGGAGTGAGAAGGGAGACCCCAGTGCTCCTCTGTCGGGGAGAATCTCCATCTCCATCTCCATCTCCCTGATGGGCAGTGACAGCTCCTCACACACACTGGCTGCTGCTTTCCCTTTTATGTAAAAAGAGAGGGTGGGAGAAACCCTCTTGTGACATTCCCTATTTGTCCTTGGGTGGATTCTCCCATGAAAAAAGTGGAAATTTCATCTCCATCCAGTTCAGAAAGGTCACAACTCCCTCTTTATGAACTCTGGCTCTGCTGGGCAAAAGTTCTTGTATTTTGCCCTCGTGACTCTGGATTTGTCCCTCATGTGTTGGGTGTGGTCTGGGCACGGCTGTGCCCACGTGAAGGCTTTGGGGAAAAAGCAGGAATTGTGCCTCTCCTGAGGCTAATTAATGGGACAGTGCTGAGTGCATTTTAATGGAGGCCACTCTGTCGCCCCATGTGGAAACATCTGCACTTTTCTCTGGGATGAAGTGACGGCTGACATTAAGCAGTTTGCAAGTCCCAGGTGCCGAAAGTCCAACTAAGATGGGATTTAAGCCAAATTCAGGTTGCATTCCAGGCTGTGATGAAAGGGAATTTGGAAACGTTTGACTTCCCTGCAGAGCAGAAATTCCATTTCCCAATCAGCTCTAAATAATCATTTAAAGATGGACTCCAAATTGGGATGGTTTTAATGTGTCATCTTGGTTTTAATTGCTTCGAGTTCTGAGTAAATGTTATCAGACCATCAGAGCCTGAGGATGGAGCAAGAGCCGGGTGGTGATTCAGATGGAATTGCCTGTTGCCAAAGAGGAAGTGCTGGGATTGGGATGACTCCTGCTCCAGCAAAAGACAAGACAGTGAACTCTCTGTTTACAGTGGGCCACTGAAAGAATGGGATAATTGCAATTATCCCAGCGAAGCGGCCTTTTAATGACTGCTTCATTTAAAAAATACATATGTAAATCTCCCAGGAGGTGGAGAGGTGCCAATTTGTCCTGGCCAAGCTGGGGACATTTTATCTCCTTCAAAGAGCTGGCAGCTCAGCCGTGGCAGCAGAGTCCAGCATCGGGGCAGGCTGTGCTTGCTCAGCTCGTGAGTCACAGCACCAGCGTGCACAGACCACACCAAGACTCAGCTCATGGAGCAGCAAAGAGATGGATATTGCTGGTTTTCCTTCTAATAATCTCTGAGGTTTTGTACAGTAAGCAGAGTTCAGCTCTAGGAGTTTGCTCTGGGATGATGCTGAAATGTGGGTGCTTCTCATCTGCTGCATTGAGTGGTGAATTCTTCTTTTCCTACCCCATTTTTTACCTGCTTCCCCATTTCAGTGGTTTCCCTCTCCAGGGTTCAGGGTACATGTGATCCATCTTCCCTGAGATGAAGTGATCCCATATTTATCCTGTCAGTCCAAGATACTCAACTCTGTGCTCCAAAGAATCTCTGTATTTGGAAAGGAAAACTTCACTTATACTTTGTTATAATTCCCCCCTCTCAAAAGCTCCTGATGCTGAATTTCTGAAGAGGCCCAAGGAATCAGGAGCCAGCACCCTCTGGGTTGGAATTTTTGGACCCTTTAAGGACATTTGAGTGGAATAGTCTCTGTCTAACATGTGGTCAGAGGTATCCAAAGGATCAACAACATGTTGAGAAATCAAGATTCTTGAAGGGATAAGACCTTCCCATGCAAATTCTGGCCAAATTCTGTGCCGTGAGTAAGCGAACAGGAGCTGTGCTCTTAATGCTGAATTTATTGGTCTTTGTGTTTCAAGGTCTCCAGTAATTACCATCATGTGACTGGGGTTCATGGACTTGGGAATGTTACACGTCCCACTATCTGCTGTGGGAGTGCTCAGATGCACAACCCAAAAAGGCTCAGAAACCACAGATTTATGAGATCAGCCTTTTCAAGTGTGCCCCTGTCCAAGAAATAGGAGTTTCTAAATCACTCCCTCTCTCCCTTCTTCCCCACCTATTGGATTGGCTTTGCTGCTCCGGGATATTAATTGCTGGATTTAATAAAATGTATTTGGAGAGGGTTGGAGATTTGCCACATCAACTTTCTAACTCCTCCTCTCTTCTCCACTTGAGGGGAGGAAGGGAACAGCCACCTCTGGATGTTTGCCAGGCCAAGGGGATGGATCAACACGTTGGAGAGCATGGAAGCTTTCCATGAAATATCCTAAAAACACTTCAGATCTCTGCCTGAGCTCGGGTTCAATCGTTTCACCCATGGTCAGCATCCCTCTCCCACCTTAACGTTTCCCCTCTGATTTCTTAGGGCCCAAAAGTGACAATGGTGTGGTCAGATGGGTCCCAAGGAGCAGATCTTCATGGTAATTGAACACAGGTCCTCCAAATTTAACACTGTGAGGAAAATTTCTACCAAAAAAAACCAGCCCATCCACCTGTTAGTCATGGAGAGCTTTCCTCATCAATCCTGTAGTGCTGGGAGCCCACAAGAGACTTTGTGTGAGGTGAAATTCCATTTTTTTTTCATTCCCCAAACCAATAAACCCATCCATTACTTGCAAAATCTGCTTAAAAGGGTTCATCCTCTGGTATTTTTGGTTTTTTTTTTCAAAATAAGGTTTCCAAATTGGCAGTTTGACTGTGAAGATGAAATAAAAGATACAGAAAAAAAAAAAATTACCATGGAGCATCCTGGTACCTCTACTCAAAGTACAAATTGTCTGCTACAAAATTTATTGGAAATACTGACTGACTCCTGTCTGTGGGTGCAGAGGGGTCTGTTCTGCTGGTATTTTTTGGTTTAGGGTGCTGATATTTAACAGAGGGTTTAAGTGCTGGGGGCTGTTTGTGTTCATTAGGGTGATTAAGCAGCTGCCTGAGCAGGACACATGGTTGAAGTTAAATCTGACTCTTGCTGCTTTGGTTCGTGGAGGTTTGGTGGTGATGCTCGTGTTGATGATGTGTTCAGCTACTCTGTGTCCTCCCCTGACTCAGTATTATTAATTTGAGATCCTTTCCCAGCCCTCACTGATTCATTCCTTTGCTGTTTCTTCCTTGAGTTTGATCTGTGGAAAATAAAACCCTGAACTTGGATTTTTCCTCCGTTAACTCCTGCAGAGACTCATCCTTCAGGGAAGCATTTGAGTTTCTCCATAACCTTGGGATGATTTGCAGCCATAGGCAGCAAAATCAGGAATTATTTGGTAACCTCATGTCAAAATACTGTGGATACAACAGTGTGGATTAATCTCCATCACTGCAGTCCTGCCTCTTCCCTCCTCTTGCCACATTATTTCCATCCCTTCCCTTCCGCTGGCCCTGGGACTCATCTGACCTGGCTGAGCCTGAAACTGCTGTGAGAGTTTTGTTGGGCTCATTTTTCTTCTGATTCAATTAATGAGGGAGTCAATTAATCAATGAATTAGGGAGTTGGGGGAGTTGTTCCTAGGGATGAGTGGAAAGGAGCTGTATCCTCACACCCCCTGTCATTACTGGGGTTCAGGTGCTGAGCTAAAAAGCTCCAGAGGGTTTTGCAGTGAATCTTGTTGTTCCTGGAGGGTGCCTTTTTAAGAAATATCCAATGGACTGGGATTTCCCAGCTCTGGTGACCCAGCAGGGCAGGGCCATGAGTGACCCTGGGGTTTGGCAGAGGTGGGAGGGAGCAGAGTGGCTCCTGGTAAGGAGTTTTAGGGCTAGAGCAGATTCATCCAACTTTTCCTGCTAGAGAAGCTTGCAGAATGCTGAACTTTGCACTAAATTGATGCATTTGCTGATAGCTGAGTGTTTTAAAGGCTGAGTGAATCCTGGCTAACTGCCTGTTTGCCTTTTTATTGTGGTTTTTTGTTGGTGGTGGTTTTCTTTTTTTTTTTTTTTTAATTTAGACTTAATTTTACAAAACTCCCTTCCGAAATTGCCAAACCTCTGTAAAGTTCAATATTCTGCTCTATTCAATTTACAATTCCAAAATTCCTATTTCACCTGCCATTGCGAGTTCACTTCCATTTTTATTGGAGCCTTTCAATTCTCCAAAATTTTATCCCTCCTGAAGTTCTGTGCCTGAATGCATCACACTGAGTTAAACACAGGAATATTTCTGCCATGCACCTTCAGCTGAGAAACTTCCATTACTCCTGAGAAGAAACCCAGGACTAATTCCCTCCCTGTCCTTAGCCAAGACACATTTTCTGCCTATAGGACACCTGTCAAAGAGGAACAGACTTTTTAATAAAATAAACAAAAATCATTTGGTGAGAAAACTCAGGGAAGAGAAAGAACCAGCCAAGTCCCGGATATCCTGGACAGCAGTTTTCATGCTTCCTTCAGCTGTCTTGAAGAAAAATGTCATCTCTTTCTGGCCAATTCCAGTTTTATTTTCAGCCTAAGGAATAGCTGGAGAGCATAGATGAAATTTTCTTTCTTGCCTAATGTAATCAAAGGCTTAGTGGACAAGGTAAATGATGGCACGAGCTACAATTAAATGTTCCAGGGCTTGAGGTGTCTGACTGATCTGCATGTCAAAAGTGGGGTGAAAAATCAGCTGGAACGTGGGCAACAGACCTACATGGAGATGTTCCTTCTCTCCAGGAGGGACCAGGAAGAAAAGGTCACATTCCAACAGCCCCAAAATGAGGTGGTGCTGGGGCTGGGCTTCCAGGGGCTCTGTGAGGCTTAGGAAGGACTTTGGGCTCTGCTGGGGCAGTGCAGGAGGATGAGCTGAGCTCGGCTTTGTGGGGAGGGAAGTGCTGAGCAGAGCTGGGGGATCAGCCCATGACCTGTGCTGGGATCCTGGCTCAGGGAAGTCCTTGATGTCCCAGACAGAGTTTTGGCATCATTCCTTTGTGCCTGTTCGGGTAACTGTAAATGAGCTTTATAAAAAGACCCTGTGAACTTGCCCTGGACCAAAACCTCAGCCATGCAGGGCTGGAAATCTCTCTAATTACCTCTGATACTGAGCATGGGCATCCAAAATCTCACTTGCAGCCTGTTCCGAGGTCCCTGGCCCTGGGTCTCAATCCCCAGCACCAAATGAGGCAGAAGATGGATGCAGGCAGGATTAATCTGGCGTTTTTTGGGCACTCTCTACCCCTCTTTAGTTCCTACTTGGCTTTTTCTTTCTGCCTTGACCTCGGCGTGCCTCTTTCCCTGCCTGCTGCTCTCTGAATAACACTGTCCCCTAAAACTGCATCTTAAAAAATAAAAACATCCCAGATTCCCTGCTCCTAATTCAGAAGCTCAGCTCAAATCAGGCAAAGAAATTGAAACAAAGACCAGAGCAGCTTAGACAAAACTGAATTGCTGCTTATTTTAATTCACCGCAATTTTCCTGCAAGCGGCTCTGGATGTTTTATTTGTGAAATTTTCAAGTGTGAAATTACTGTAGTGCTGGGAGGCAGAGGCCAGCACTGGAAACTGTTTACCCACAAGTTAAGAAAATGTTTTTGCAGTTGGCTGATGTTCAGTCCCATGAATAATATTTTTCAGAGGAGTTTGCTCCCTGATTAGCACAAAATGCTCTGTGCATGGCTAGGAGCAGCTTTCTGGTGGTTCTGCAGGTTTTTGAAATCCCTCCTGTTCCTCGGAATATCTGGGTTTGTCTTGGAACCCAAGCAGTGCAGAGGAGGTTGGATGGGCAGAGGAAAAGTTGTTTTATCCTGATTCCGAGCAGGATGTTATCTCTGAATCAACTCTCTCATTTCTCAGAAAAAAATTAAAAAATATTTAATTACTCAGGATGTTATCTCTGAATCAACTCTCTCATTTCTCAGAAAAAAATTAAAAAATATTTAATTACTCGTGGTTGGGTGGAGCCACTGCTGCACTCTGGCTCTTCTCAAGCTTGAAGCCCTTTAGTGCTCAGTCTTTCCCCCCCTCTCAGAAAGATTTTTGCTACTTGAGCCTAAGCCTGGTTTAATCTTGGGAGAAATCAGCAATCCATCCCTCGATTCAGTGGCTTTTCCAGTGATTTGTCAGGATTCAAATTTGAGTGGGAATTTCCCATCCTATTTTTCTCACCATTAGAGAAAAGCTTTAGGGAGAAATTTTAGGATTTTTTGCTGTTCTTCAACACTTCAGAAATGGCTCCTGTACATCCAAGAGCCTCCAGGTCACCAATGAAGGTGAGCCAGGGTAAATGCAGGTTTGGAACCATGGTCATATTCAGATTTCATGGAATCACAGATTATCATGGAATGGTTTGGGTTGGAAGGGACCTTAAATCCCATCCCCTTCCAGCCCCTGCCATGGTTTATATAAATTTTATTATATTATTATTATTATATAGTTTATATTTCATATAAAATCCAAATCAAGCTGGAGCAATGCATTGATCAGGCTTCTATTTCCTGTCTTTATTTTATCCACTGCTCTTGAAGGGTAGAACATTTCACTCTCTCCCAAGCAGGGAGCCTGCCCAGAAGATATCTCAATTTTATATCCTTCTTGGATAAAAATATTTACTTTTTCTGCTCAGAGATAACAACTTCCTGCACTGTTTTACACTTTCCCCGCCTTTCTCTCTATTCTTCTCATCACCCAGTTTACCTTTTAGCTGAGAAATTAATTCTGTTGCAATTATTAATCCCTGGTCTGAATGGAGCTGGTGGTAACACAACTGAGGGACCTGTACGTGGAATTTTTGTGGCATTCTCATCGAGGGAACCTAAAGAACATGAAGAGGTCTCAGGCTGAGAGAGATTTCAAACTTTCTGAGCATCTTCAGCATTATTTGCAGTGACAGAGGCATTCAATGTGTAGTTTAAGAGAATGGAGGCATTTTTTTGGAGAGTGGTCAGATAAGAACAGTGAGAAATCAGCAGGTCCAATATTTTCCTCGAGTCCAAAGTCAATCAAACAGTTGTCAATAAAATTCCCTCTAGTTCTTTAACTTCCTTTACCTTTCTGGAGGGAAAGTGATCTCTGGAAAAATGGAATGAGTGAGGAACTTTGAAAAAAGGCATCAGATGGCACTTGGGGATGTGTTTCATTCTTCAAATTTCCACTAAGAAAACAAAATAAAATTTCTAAGCATTTTGACCAGATTTCTTTGAATTTTACTCTGATCAACCCACAAATAGGATTATTGATAAGTTTATTGATATATTTCTGATTGTTCTGTTTTTCCAGCAGCATACAAAGCATGCCTTGGGTAAATCCTTGCAGGAGCTTTGGCCAGGGTATCCTCAGCTGTGCCCTGTGCTTCCTGCAGCTCCGTGGGGAGCCCAGGCTCCTGAACAATGGGCTCCAGCCCTCTCAGGGCTGCCCATTCCATGGACAAACACAACATCAGCTGCACTTTCTCAGCCCCAATTGTTTGGAGCTGCCCAAAAACTTCCTATGGAGCAAAAGGATTCAAATGCCCACAGTGGTTTTCCTCCCCCCCAACACCTGCTTTGGGTCTACAAAACAACCCCATCAGTGCAATTTGGAAAAAAATCTCTACAATGGGGGCACCTTGTTATTTCCTGATGGATTTGCACTCCATGCTGGCTCTGGGAATCAAATATTTTTGAGTTTATTAAGATGGTTCATTGGGCTGAGCACTGAAAAGTTTGGGGTGAGAGAGGGGCCTGAATGGGCACTAAAGGATGGCAGAGAAGCAGGAGGGAGGAGATGGGAGTGAAAGCAAAGGGATCAGAGCAGGGAGGCAGCAGCAGCAGTGGGAATGTGCTGCTGAGTCTGTCTGTGCCATCTTTGGGCTGGGATCACCCTCTGGATGTGCCCATCCTCCCTGGCAGTGATCCTGCTAACTTCACTCCTACAGAAAGCCTGAGCTGGGGCATTTGCCTCCTGCTCTTTGCTCCATCCCTATTCCAGCACCTCTCCCCAGCTGGGCTTTCCAGAGGGAATCTGCTCTTTCCAGTTTCCAGAGGTGCAGGGATTGGGTGGAGGAAAGGAGGATGAGGAACAGAGCACCACGGAGCCATTCCCTGGGAAACACCCACCTCCTTCCCCAGGAAAGGCAGCTCTTAATTGGGGCTCCTCTGAATTAATTAGGAGCTGAGTTTCTTCACGAGGACAAATAGGATTTCAGGGAAATGCAAAAATCTGCAGAAACATTCTTGGCTGAGCAGAGTGGGGATGCTCAAGGTGTGCTCCAGTCATGTCCATGGAGTTAAATTGGAAGATGGGATTTCTGCATGGTCTCTAAAGCTGCAGATAAATGGCTAAAAGAGAGAATTTGCCTCACTAGTTACCAGATTTTCATCACTTACTGTAATTCTGTGATTAATCAGACAGAAGTGGCTCTGTCCTGCACAAACCTTCCTTCTCTGAGGCTGCTCCTTGTCTAAAGCATCCTCAGCTTGTCCCTGCCCATCCTGTGCTGAATCCAGGCGCTGGTTTCATGTTTGTTTTCCCTCCTGTTGTGAAGGAGCTGCACAGCTCCTTATTTCTGACTTTTCCTGGCTCGTTTGTGCTCTTTGCAAAGCTTGTAATTAAGATGGCATTTGATCAACTGGCTGAATGTTTCCTGAAGCAGAAGCAGGTCGAGGTGCTGATATATTTGTACTTTGAACAGTCTGGGCAAGGCTGTTTTCTCAAGGCTGGACCTCTCTGACAAACTCTTGGAGGTTTGGTCCATGTTTATAATACACAAATACATTGAAAAGAAACAAGAAAAGATAAAAAAAAATACCCTCCAGTCCTCTGTGAAATTGAAAGCAGAAGGTGTGGGCTGTCTATGAAAAACTGGAAGAAGTTTTCCTCTGGAAATGCCAGGCAGAGGCACAAAGTGGTGCCATCTGCCAGCCCCAGCTCTTCCAGGAGCAGCCAACCTGCAGCTCCTGCTTCCCATGCCAGCTCCCAGCTGCTGTGGCACTGAGCCATCAGGAGCTGCTGGGTCAGGCCCTCGGGTCACTCCAGGATCTGTCTGCAAGCTCAGCCTGGCCTAATCCTGCCTGGAGCCCCTGGGAGCTGCTGCAATCCCCCCGGGCTCCCATCTTCCCATGTTTTTCCAAAATGGGAGAGAAGTCTTGGCCAAATGAAGTTTTCCCTGTGGTCTGCAGCACTGGGCAGGTTGAGTAACTTCTATTCCTGCATTCCCACCTCTCCTCTTGATCCCTTAACACAGGGATCCACCTGCTGTGATTCCCTGTGGATCCTGCCCCACCTGGATCCATCTTTTCACCCGCTGAGCTCTTCGAGCCGGGATCTTTGCTGAAGAAACCTGGGATTATCAAGATTTGGATTAGCAGGCAGTTTCCTGAGTTTCTCAACATCATAAATGAGGTCAAAAAGGTCTTTTTGAATGGAACCCATTAATCTCCTTGTTGTTAGCAAGGAAATGTTGAAAAGTGCAGGTGTTAACAGTCGCCGTGTTATTTTTGGGAGAATGTGAACTGAAACACTCACAGGAAGCGTAGTATTCCCCTGCCAGCATCCTGGAGTATTATTTTAGGCAGCAGAACTGAGGGTTATGTGCAGGATTATGCTTTCATCACACCTTTAGGGCTCAAGCACTTTGTGTGCAAGAATTTTTTGCCTGGAGCGTTTCTTTGCTCTGTCTCCTCTGTTTTGGAAAAATGAAAATAATCCCCGTGGTGGCCGTCAAGCAGCAGCATCGTGGTGCAACTCCTGGGTAAAAGCAGGACAGAACTGAGTCCCTGGATCACAGAATGGGTCACAGGAGGGATTTGCTTCAGGGATCATTTCAGCTTTCTCCAAAATACAGCGAGGCGTGGGCATCTGTTCTCTTTGAAAGGCTTCTTCAGGAAAAGCCTTTTTACAAATACACAGCTGGAAATGAGCCCAGGTGGGAGCTTTGGGCTCTGGATCCAATATCCAGCCTGTTTGCTGACTTTAGGAGCAGATTCTGCAAGGGGGGCAATAAAGGGATGGGGAAGGATCAGGCACGTGTGGAGGTGAAGTGATGGGATGAGGGTCCCAGAGAAAATCAGAATTAGGGAGAGTTTAAACCAGCAGCTTTCTGCTGCCTCCTGCTCCACATTCTTCTCCTAATTGAATTCCCAAGCCTTGTAGCTAAAGTAAGATCCATACCCTTATAGCAACAACACAAGCTTGTGTTTCAGGCACACATCTAAATATGTTCACCACTTGAAAGGTTTCCAAAACATGGCAACTTCTCTGTGTGCAGTGGACAGAGCTGCTATGTATTCTGGTGGCAAAGAAAAGGAGAAAATCAGAAAAAACCACTCAAATTGCCATGAAGGGCAATGGGTAATAAATAAAATAATGTGACTGAAAGCTGGTTTTTGCAGGTATTGCTGGTTTGCTGTAATTTGACGTGGAATTGTTTGCTCTGGCAAAGAATGACCTTATGTGGATGGCCAGACAGAGTTAACAAAGCCACATCACAGGGGAAATGTCAGCACTGGTGGCTCAGTGAATGTGCTGGCTGCAGAAACTTTCCCCAGCGACATTGGGTGGTTATAAAAAGCAGCATCTCCACAGAGATTCAGAGGGAAACCATCCAGGATCCCTGAAGAAATTAATGACCCTCGAAGATGAAGGGCTTGCTGTTATTTTCTGATATGAAAATGGTGAGTGAAGGAGCAGAGTCACCCCAAAGCTTCCAATTTTTTTGGTTTGATTTCTCCTCCTTTTAAAAGAGTGATTGCTGGAGCTCTCCAGCCAATGGAACTGATGAGGAAAAGCCACCTGGATCCTGAGGTTTTCCCATCAGCTGATTAAAATCCAGAATAATCAAAGAGGAACCTCACTGAACACGGAAGAAATTCCCTTCCCATCCCCACCAACCTGTTCTGCACTACTGCTCTGGCAGACCAAGCAATTTTCCTCAGAATATCTGGAATTTGAGATGGGTTACTCATAGCCAGGCACTTTTCCAAGCAGCTCTTTATCGGCTACGAGGGGTTTTTTGGGGGTTTGTGGAGTTCTGACCAACAAAGGAGGCAGAGCTTTTAAATTCTGCAGAAACATTCTTGGCTGAGCAGAGTGGGGATGCTCGAGGTCTGCTCCAGTTGTGACTTTAAAGTGGGAGATGGGATCTCTGGGTGGTCACTAAAGCTGCAGATAAATGCCTAAAAGAGAGTTTGCCTCACTAATTAGCAGTTACTATAATTCTGTGATTAATCATGTGTGTGACAGAACTCCCTTGGTTTTAGTGCTGACATAGAAATCCCAGGAAAAGAAAGATTTTTGGTAATGTGTTAACCAATCAGGAGAAAAAACCCAGAATATAATGAAGGCAAGTGTACAACACCAGCCAAATCAAAGGTTTTCCCCTGAGAGCAGGTTAGAAATGACTCCAAATTTTCAACCCTATAATTCCTTAGTGTTTTAAATGTTGTTTCTGATATTTAGGCTGAGCAGGATGATAGGAAAGGATCCCAGCCCACCAGCACTGTCCTGTTCCTGATAGGGAACCACTGATTGCTGCCCACAATCCGAGGCAAAGGGAGGATAATTTCCCAGGAACCAAAGCCATAAATACTCTCTTTCACCTTAAATGGGATTAATAAAGATACTCCCTTCTCTTAAATGCACTAATTCAAAATAACACACTCACTCCCCAGCAGATTTTTTCTTTTTACCTGACATCTGTTCCAACATCTGCTGAGCAGGACAAGAATGAATCATATTACACTGATTATATTTGCTTAATTCTACCATGTAGTCTTTGATCCACATGAGGTGGACATGCTGAGCCAGATACCACGAAACCCAAACTTCAATCCGGGAGTTCTTGCACCAAACAATTACAAGGCCCAGATTTTGATTCTTGGCTGCATGGACACAACAAGGAGAAAAGCAATTTCTTGTTCACAGCCTTCCAAATTCTCTCTCTGCGTGTTGAGGGGAAGATTTTGCCTCTTGTCAAGTTTTTCCCCATAAAGGAAAAACTGCAGTGGGCTGGAGATTTCCTCTGGATGTGGACAGGTGTTCCCTGCTCCCAGGTTTTGCTGATTCCCCAAAGGACACCCTCGAGCACATTTGTCACCCACACCCTGCTCCCCAAGGGCTGTTCCCTCATCAGAGGTTTCAAAATCCTCATTAAGACTTTGGAAGGGGGGAAAAAAATCTTCTTTTCCCCATGGCACCGTTCTGAAAGGGATGCTGCAATGAGAGGAGGATCACAAGCAATTTGATTTTTCCTGTGTGCACCATAACCTTTGGCATTCAGTCTGAACAAGCTCTAAAAAACTCTCCCCCCCTTCTCTGTAGCATTTCCAGCAGGTGCCCTTTCCAAGGGGCTGCTTGGAATAATCCCCTGACTCCAAAAATTTCTTTTGATTGAAAAATAAAAGGAGGAGGAAAGAAGAATTAAAAGTCACCTCAGCCAAACTCTTTCATTCCATGGTTTTAATTAGGCAGCTGGGAAGAGACCAAAATTGAGCTCCAGCACATTTGGAAGCACCTCAGGCAGCCATACAAATTACTGAGTTAAAACTAAATGCTGCAGAAATCCCATGGATTATGTGGAGGCCCAAGTAAAGCTTCATGGAACGAGCGAGAAGAGGAAAAGCTGTTTTTATTTACATTTGGTGAAGTGCTCATTGGGGTGGGATACACAGAGCAGCCAATTAGAATCTGTCTGTAGTTTTTTAGATGTGTGGACGCTGATTTTTTTTCCCCCTAAGATGGCATCAAAACTCTCAAAGTCCAACCCAGAGAACTTCAGAACTGGAAAAGAAAGCTGGGAGGACCAAAGTGAGCTCTTTCTACCCAGAACATCTTGGCTGTTTCCTCCTGGGATTGTTGAGGCAGACTGGAGATCCTTCCCTCAATTTGCTTTTACCTTAATTAAGGCACAATTTCTTGCCCCACAGGTAGATCAAGAGGTGGAGGAGATGCAAACCATGGGTTAGGGCAGATTTTGAGAATTTCCTTTTTGAGCAGATATGTCCATAGGCAGGACCTCAAACCACCCCTGATCTCTCTAGGTTTCCTCATTTCCACACAATTTTCATTTTATTACTTTTTTTGTTGCCCAGATTTTGAGGGATGCTTCCACTCTTTCGAAAAAGATCAGCTCAAAAATGGTTAAAATTAAAATTAAAATTAAAAGAAAGACAAAGCAACGAGAGAAAAACTTGCTGCAGAAATTACCTGGTCATCCTCTTTTTCTCCACCAATTTAAAAGAGGGAAAAAAGCCTCCACAAAAACCCATGTCCAGAGAAACTAAACTGGCTTTGGCCATAATCTTGGTGTCTTGGAATGAGGAAGATGTGTGTGGAATAATTTCCAGCTAGTTTTAATTTTTGGGATATCATTTATATTCCCTACAGGTTTGTGCCTGGAGCAGGTGGATGAGGAGCTTTTTGTGCCATCAGCTTAAATCCAAGGAAAACAACAGTGGATGTTGGTGACACTTTTTGTTTCCATCTTCTCTTGCCATCTTCTACTTTTCTGTTTCCATGTGAGGGATCCCAGCGCTCTCCAAGGAGGGATGAGGGATTGGAGGACATTTCTTCATCCTGACATGTTTGGGTGTTTTTTCCAGCCAAGTTTCCTTGGTTTTGTGCTGCTCCCTCGCTCCTCTCCTGGTACAGCTCACACACACACAAATAAAGCTGTTTATAGCACCTAAGGCTCCTCAGAAATAGGCCAGGAGGGCTGGAAGAGTTTCCTGGAGCCCTCTGGTACCTTCCAGCCTCTTGTGTTTACACATGGATGTGCTTTGAAGGGATTTTTAGTTCCTCTCTCTTTTTGGTGTTTGGAAGGACCTTGGAAAAAGCTTGGGTGCTGGAGCTCCATGCCTCTGGATATCTGGAGTTCAGCTAAGTGGCTCCTGCTGGCCTCCCTCTCCCCACTTTTCTGATTCAGGGTTCATTTTTAAATTATTTTTTCACAGCACAGAGACTCCCTTTGGGGCTGGAGCATTGGGAATTGGGATTGTTCAGTCTGGAGAAGGGAAAGTTTTGGGGTGACCCAATTCCAGCCTCCCAGGGCCTCAAGACCTGTGAGGAAGATGGAAAGAGGTTATCTGCAAGAGCCTGGAGGGACAGGACAAGAGGAAATTGCTTCCCACTGAAGGAGAGTGAGTTTAGATGGGATATTGGGAAGGAATTCTTGACTGGGAGGGTGGGGAGGGACTGGGATGGAATTGCCAGAGCAGCTGTGGCTGCCCTGGATCCCTGGCAGTGTCCAGGGCCAGGCTGGACAGGGCTTGGAGCAGCCTGGGATGGTGGAAGGTGTCCCTGCCATGGCAGGGGTGGGAGAAGATGAACTCTAAGGTCCTTTCCCACCCAAACCATTCCATGATCCTTTGATTCCATAAAATCAGACCCTGCCTTTGGGCTTGACCATCTTAGGAAGATTGAGGCTCAAATGTTAAAGCCATGGGATAATTGAGGTTGGAAGGGACTTCTGAAGCTCTCCTGGGCTGTCAGGGCCAGAGCAGCTTTGATGTTGCACAAGGTCCTCAGGTCCATCCAATTCCTGGTCGTCAGTCATCCTGGAAGACCTCCTGCCAGAGCTGGCAGGGATCAGCTTCTTCCTGGCACAGAGGCTGAGCACTTCAAGCATTCCAGAAAAAGCCAGATGGTTTCCTCAGCCCTCCCTAGAGGAGTCTCCTGGCTGGCTTGGAGGCAGTTTAACAGAGGGACACGGTGGGATGAAAATTCCAAAGGGAACACCTTGCCCTGCTCGAGAGGAAGAGAAAAAAAATTAATTATGAATGAAAACAGAGATCAATTGGCAGTGAAACCATCCAAAAGCAAGGCAGATCCAAAGGAATGACAATTCCCTGCTTGTCCACCAGCCAACTCCCATCCTCAGGATTTCAATTACCAACCTCAGTGCCTGGAGGTGGCAGGAAAGGCTTAAATTGTTCCACGTGGAGCTGCAGCTCAGAGGGAAGAAAAGGGATTTATTTTTCCTGCCGGGAATGGGGTCACGGTGATTTCTCCTCGCTGGAATCCTCTCCGTGGACACGCTGCAGGGGGAAGTGTGGGTTCTGCTTGGGCTTCCAGGGAGTTTGCTTTGAAACCTTTCAAAATGTCTCTGGAAGTAAGAAAAATGTTCCCATTCATTAATGCTCTGGAGCGAGAGGGAGGGAGAGGAGAAGGAAAGTCCATGGTCAACTGGGATAAATGCAGCATTGCTGGGATTAAAGGGGGAGGAGAGGCAGGGGGAACCATCATTTTTCATGGGGAAAGAAAGGAACTCAACTTCCCAAGGAATGGGTTTGCCAGAGCTCAGGGCAGCCTTTTCATTTTTGTTATTATTCTAAGTGGTTTCAAAGTGATCTCCTCAGATGTATTCCACTCTGTGGGTTTGGATTCCTGGCTGATAGCTGAAGTGACTGGAACCTCGAAAAGATGGGAGAAGTGACATCCCCATCCACCACATCCCACCTCTGTCACCTTTTCCCTGTCCCCGGCCTCTCTACCCAGCCTCAAAAAACAAGTTCCTGTCCTAAAAATACTTGTTTTAAATTCAGCCAGTTCAGTGAAGTTTTTCTCTCTTTCCTGGACATGTGTGATGGCTCCAGTTTGTTCATGATAGAAATAAACCCCTGGATTTTTTTTATAGAGTGTGGATAGGAGAGAATAAACAGCAAGAAAAAGAGTTCTCGGGTCAGAGATGGGATGTGGGATGGTGCAGCCAGGGATGTGCTCTTGCTCATGGATTTCCTCTCTTCAGCCTCCTCTGTCCATCCTCATCATCCCAATGAAGGACTCAGGAGATCAACCAAGCCCAGACCCTGCTTGGAACCAGGCTCTGCCCATCCTCCTGGAAAATGCCTGGCAAAATCAGTATAAAATCAGTTTTCTCCTCTTGCCAGCAAAAGAGAAACCATTATCACCTTCATCATGTAATTAAGGCAAGATTAAATGGGACAATAAAAAGCTGAATTTATATCGGGTCTGATTAAATACCTTTATTAAAATCCCATTTAACCTGTGCAGGCAAAACCAGGAAAATTTCTGTGGGCAGAAATCTGATTTATCTCTCATAAGCTGAGCCTGGCATTGATCTTATCCTCTGCAAGGACCTCATTAAATCTACACATGCATATATTTATAGTTAAAAAAAAAAAAAAAACATGCAGAGAAACTTTGCTGTTTTTCTAAGCATTGAAGTTTGCACGAAAAGTATCACCACATGAGGATTTTTTTTATTATTAAAGACATTTCTAGGTCTGACTTAGAAATGGTGACTCTGATGGTGATCTTTGCAAACTACTCCCATTCCATTTTACTCACATTGTTCAATGTCCACTGGTTCTTGTTTTTAGTGAGTTTATTAATAATCAAATTAATAAAAGAAGAAATTTCTGATAAAAAAATTAATTTTTCATAATAAATATATCATTAATCTGAGCCCTCATAAGGACCAAGGCATCAGAGAATATTTTTCTAACTTGCCAAGAAAGAGGGAATGGTGGACTCCGAAGAAGTTGGAGAGTTTTGGTTCTCATTAAAAAGTTGGAGAAATTTGTTTCCTCAGAGAAGTTGCTTATTGATCCAACATCTGAAATCTCCTCCATCCTGCTGAAATTTTCTCAGGAATGTTTTTTCCTTTGGGCTGTGTCCTGTCGGGAAAGTTTTCCTGAAGATAAGAACGCACCTTGTGTCTGCACAAAGGCCCAGCCCCGTGCTCCTGCCACCACCTGCCATGACTGACACCTGCCACCCAGAAAGGCAGGGGCTCCTTCTTTGGGGACCCCTCCCCGAATTAAGGACAGCTTGGAGGGAAGAGGGGTGGGGCAGGATCCTCAGTCTGGCAGAGCTAAGCCAGGTTTATTTGCTGGGATGTCACACTGGGTGGGGCTGCAGAGGGCAACGCAGGAGCTGAGGCTTCCCAAGAGGCAGAGCTGGAATTTACACTCCCCACATCCATAAACAAGGAAAAACGGGATAGCACCATCCACATGCTGTGGAATCAGTGAGAAAATTTCTTTCCATGGATCCTGGGAAGGCTGGAATTTACACTCCCCACATCCATCAACGAGGAAAAACGGGATAGCACCATCCACATCCTGTGGAATCAGTGAGAAAATTTCTTTCCATGGATCCTGGGAAGGCTGGAATTTACACTCCCCACATCCATCAACGAGGAAAAACGGGATAGCACCATCCACATGCTGTGGAATCAGTGAGAAAATTTCTTTCCATGGATCCTGGGAAGGCTGGAATTTACACTCCCCACATCCATCAACGAGGAAAAACGGGATAGCACCATCCACATCCTGTGGAATCAGTGAGAAAATTTCTTTCCATGGATCCTGGGAAGGCTGGAATTTACACTCCCCACATCCATCAACGAGGAAAAACGGGATAGCACCATCCACATGCTGTGGAATCAGTGAGAAAATTTCTTTCCATGGATCCTGGGAAGGCTGGAATTTACACTCCCCACATCCATCAACGAGGAAAAACGGGATAGCACCATCCACATCCTGTGGAATCAGTGAGAAAATTTCTTTCCATGGATCCTGGGAAGGCTGGAATTTACACTCCCCACATCCATCAACGAGGAAAAACGGGATAGCACCATCCACATGCTGTGGAATCAGTGAGAAAATTTCTTTCCATGGATCCTGGGAAGGCTGGAATTTACACTCCCCACATCCATCAACGAGGAAAAACGGGATAGCACCATCCACATGCTGCGGAATCAGCGAGAAAATTTCTTTCCATGGATCCTGGGAAGGCTGGAATTTACACTCCCCACATCCATAAACAAGGAAAAACGGGATAGCACCATCCACATGCTGTGGAATCAGTGAGAAAATTTCTTTCCATGGATCCTGGGAAGGCTGGGGGAGGCCCCTCTGGCCGTGCTGTTGTCAGGGAGATGCTCAGGCCCTGCCTTGACCCCGCTGCAGATTTCACACTGGCCGTGCTAATGGGAAGGAGAATTTCCCAGGGGATCCTAAATGTGTCTGTCCCTGCTGTGTCCAGGCCATTCCTGCCAGGAACACACAGGGATGCTGCTCTCCAAAGGGTGGGACCATCCAAGCCCTTCCCATGGATCTCATCCTGCTCCAGCAGCAGAATTAGCCCTGGATGCACTTTGCAATTTGCTTTTTTTTTTTTGCTCAAAAAACCCAACAACTCTGTGTTTTGCAAGTTGGAACGTTGCAAAAAAAAAAAAAAATCCCAAACATAAAAGCTCTGAAATCAAAGGTTTCCTGTTATAAATAATCTTGTATCCCTCAGGCATTGAAGGGGAAAATATAGCCAAGATTAGATTAAAAGATTTTGGGGGCTTTCTGTGGTTATTTTTTAATTTAGGAAAAAAAAAAAATCTAAAAATAACTTTGGTTGGTGGGAGGTTGAGGTAAATGTTTCTTTGCTGTTTTGGAATATGTTTGTTAGGATGGAGTGTCAGTTTGTCTTTCTGGCACAGGCTTTCCAAATCCATGTGTCTCCACCTCCAGGGATCCCAAATCTCTCTGCCTTTTCCAGAATGAAAATTTCACACTGGCAAACACACAGCAAAGAGCTGCAGGGTCTGATCCCTGGAAAAACCAGTTACAAACCACGAGGAGCTTTAAACCAGCTGAGAGCCAAAAGTGCTCAGGAGCTTTTAGATATAAATATGTTGATTTCTATTCAAAATTTGTCTTTTTTTTTCTGAGTGGCAGCAAAGAGTGGATTTTTAGACTTCTTTGTGTTCTCAGTACCCAAAACATCCTTAGGCCAGTTTTTTTTTTAAATTGCAATTATGAAGTGTAAAAAAAATGTTATTTTCATTCTAGAACCATAGCCTGCACATTGAATTTGAAATTTCCAGCTTCTAAGAAATGATGAGTAATTGGTGCTTACAACCTTAGTCTGCCACTCATAATCAAATGTTTATCAAATCTTCTTTTTTTCCACGTCATAATTCAGGATTTACTCCAAGTGCAAAAAAAGCTGACAGACATTGAAAGTTGCTGTAATTTTCTTTTATTATTTCTTTTATTATTTTCCCTTAATCCACTACAGAAGATATTATTTCTGGGAATATAATTGCTACCAGGAAAATCATCACCTTGCTAATGTGTTTTCTTTAATAAATATGAATTAAAATGTCTGCTGGTTTAAACAGCAGCATTTTCTGTTGTGTCCCATTACAAACACCCCATGGATGAAGGCAGATGCAACATGAGCTGGGAAAATGCAGTTTTATGCTGGGAAAGGTGGGAGGATGGTTCTGATCCTTCTGCTGCTGGCACAGAAGGAAGAATTTGGACAATTAACGAGCAGCTGGGATGGTGTGGGAAGGTTGGGCTAATTAAAAGGCTTGATTAAACCCTTTCATTTGTCTTTTCCATCTTGACCACGTGGAGATTCTTGGTTCACACTCAAACACCCTCCTGCCTGGTCCCCGTGGCAGCCAAGAAGCCAAATATTCCTGACAGACTCAGGAGGAGGAAAAGAGAAGGAAGAATTGGACTCAGGCCAATATTTCCCAAACTTTCAGGGTTTTTCATGGTGATTAAATTCTTGCATCCGTTGTTTCTGTGTAAGTTTGTCATTTGAAGGCACAAGAAATGGAGATTTTTGCCACCCTAGAGTGACTGTGACTGGCAGGGATTTTCCTTCCCTTGGCTTAATGGAAATTAATCCAGTGGTGCAGACATCAGCAGGAACAAGTGCTCTTAGATTTTTTCTGGACAAGCTCCAAAATGTTTTGTAGGATTCTGTTTCTGTTTCATTTCCAGGCTTTATAGCATTGTAGATAATAGAAAGTTAAATAAACTCGACTCGCTCCTTAGCTCTGCACTTCTTTGTGGCTCCCATTTCCATGAAAATCAAGGCAAAAAAACACACACATAGGGTCAGAGTCTCGTTTCATATCAAATTTGCTCACAGCTAATTGAATTGCAGGGAATGTCTGAGAATTCTGCAAAAGGAATTTCTGGACAGAGTTACCTGAACACGTCTTGAGTGGAATTTCCAGTGGGTGTAAAACCCAGCACATGTGCTCAGGAGATTATTTACCCTTTTCTGTTTGCTTTTCTCTTTTGAAGTTCCCAAACACACAAGGAAGGCAGCTTGAAGCAATTTTTGCAAGCTCTTCACTGGTGAAAATTTAAAAATAATAGGGGCATGTGCCAGTTGGTTGGACTGAATTTCCTTGTGATACTCAATCCAAAGAAAGAAATTCCTGGTAAAACGACCTGGTGCAAATTTGTTTAGATCTTGCACATTTAACCCACAGCCAGACATGTTAGGCTCTGATTCTTTATGGCACAGCTGCAAGAGCAAGATATTAATAGAAGTATTAATAGTTGGAATACTAATAATTGTCAGAAAATCGTGTGATACTGGACTATTGGAACACACAATGTGAAAATGCAGTTGTGTTCCTGTAAAAAATCCATAGGCACACATATGGTTTCATAATATATCCTAGATTGCAAAGAACAAATGGAATTTAGGAATGATTTGGTTTACAGTTCCCTTAAGTAACATTATCTTGTTAAAGACATTAACCTCAGGCCTTTACTGTTATATATTTGCTTTTATTGTTTTCATCCTGGGGAGCAACCTGTAGGAGAGACACTCAACAGGAAAAGAAGGTTCAAAGGGCATCAAAACATTGATTTTCAAGATGGCTGAACAGCTGTCTTGGGAGCACTGTGCAATTATGAAAAACAGACATCTCTCTTCAGCCTCCCTTATTATTAAAGATCTTCCCACCCCTTCCCAGCACTAATAACTGGGGGAAGATTTACCTTGGCATGGTTGATTTTCCTCCACAGGCTGTGCTACTCCCACTGAATCGAGTTTAACAGGATGAAATAAATTCTCTGGTGAGCTGCATCCAGCAAAATGCTGACAGAAAGAGGGAGAATGGCTCAAGCAGCCTCTCCCAAAAAGATTCCCCCCCAGCTGTAGTGACCTGCATGGGATTTGTTCTTTGTGTTCACCCTCAGGGCTTTTACCCCACCTTTTTTGGTTTTTGCTGTGGGTTTCTGGGTTAGGTATGCACAAATCTGACAACAAACTTTAGGAATAACTTTTCCATTCAAGTTGCCCGACAAGTCCGTTTTCCAAACCCTCTGCATGTGCTCTCCAGGTTTGCTCCCATTCCTTGAAACAGGTGTTCTTCCTTGGTTTCCCTCTCCCCTGCTGAAGGGGAAAGGAGCTTTTTAAATGCCTTTGGCAGCCCCTACTTCGGCTGTCCAGGGACAAATCATCTCCCACGATGAGCTGTGCTGTTTCCAGAGCATTTTCCACAGCTTCTCACCTGCTTTAAATGAGCCGAGGATGGGGAAATCTCTGCAGTCCCAATTGCATCATCCCCTCAGGCTGGGCTTTGCAGATGCTCTGAGCAGAGAGGGTCTAAACTGGGCTGGGCTCAATGGCAAATCCCTGCTGGCTCCTCAGATCCCTCCCCTGGGCACCCTGGCCCAGGTGCAGCTCCACGCTCAGAGGTGGGGACAGTTTGTGTCCCAGGGGAGGATGAAGGAGCTGTCCATGGAACGCTCCTCCCCCAGGAAAAACCAGGAAAAGCCAGGAAGGTGATGCCAAAATAGACCAAACCATGAGAATGGGACAATGTGGGGAAAACCCAGCTGCTCCCAAGGGGAGAACAAACCCAAAACAAGGCAGAATACATACGTTCTTCAAGTTCCATTGCTCCAACAGGACTCCGAGTCCCAGGATTGCTTTCCCAAATAAAATTGCTTCCTCTGGAAAGTCCTGGTTGCACAGCTGCCCCAGACTCAATGACTTTCAAGCCCTTGCCTCAAGGTTTCCAAGCTGGGGCAGCTTTTTTGTGTAGTCTCAGCTTCAAAGGTCATTTTGGGTATGTGATATTGCTTTTTTTTTTTTTTTTTTTTTTTTTTCCATTTGCAGTTGTCCTCTCTGAGTTAAGGCAAAGACTCCATCCAGTGACATCCCTCCAGGAGGTCACAGCACACAGTTCACAGGAGCAAGCAAGGCTCTTCAGATCTCCACCAGCTCTCATTTCAAGCTCCTTGCAAACTCGAGCACCAACCTCGTTAATCAGTTACAGATGAAGGGTTATTTCTTTCCCATGACCACAAGAGATAGAGACTGATAAAAAAAAAAAAAAAAAATAAAATAAAACCCCATATGGCTGAAACTGTGGGTTCTGGAAGAAAAAGAAGCAGCTGAGATGTCCTGTCAAGTGGTGTTGCTGTTTCTGCCTCTGTTGGATGAGTGTTTGGGGCTCTTTGCTTTTCCCCAAGGATGTAATTAGNCCACAAGAGAAAGAAAATGATAAAAAAAAAAAAAAAAAGATAAAATAAAAGCCCATATGGCTGAAACTGTGGGTTCTGGAAGAGAAAGAAGCAGCTGAGATGTCCTGTCAAGTGGTGTTGCTGTTTCTGCCTCTGTTGGATGAGTGTTTGGGGCTCTTTGCTTTTCCCCAAGGATGTAATTAGGATGCAGCACGGTGGGTCTCCATTCCTGGAGTTTCCTGGAGGCCAGCAGCTGTCCAAGAGTTTTTTCCTTTTGTCTTTTCAATAGGCTGAGAATTGTGAGCTTGCAGCTTTTCCTTACTGTCACAACAATTTGCTGCAGAGAGAAAATGAACAAATCCTGTGGCAAACAGTGAGGGGAATAAAAAAATCAACATTTATTCTGCAATAATTCTGAATGAAGATGTGTTTCCTAAGGCAGAGAGGAATAATTGCATAGTCAGATGCCAACGCTGTGTTTAAAAGATCCATCCGCAATATTTAACCACATGCTGCCTTTTAAAAACATGGGATTGTGGTTCTGTCAGTGCCATTTCCACCTTTTAATGGAATCCAAAGATCCAGGAATGCTGCATTTGAATGTATGAAGTCATCAAAATCCCTTTTCCCCCCCATTTATCCAGCGTGCTCTGACGACTTTTTTCCAGCGTGCTTAGAATGGAGCTGTAGGATTGTGTTGTTGGATGCTGACGGGTGGAAAATTGGTTGTTTAAATTCCAGGAAATGTCTGATTTTTCAACTCCAAAGGGTTTGTAATTAAGGAAGAATCCAGCTGTCAGCCAGGGGAGGAATTATGAAATGTTAAAATCACTGGGGGCGATGGAGAACAATTAACATTCTCAGCCGTCGGGTCGTGGCTGTGGTCTCCAAGTGAGGGGTCTGTACCTTGCACACGCTTGTGGCCTGTTCCACTGAGGGCTCCTGTGGGATTTGGACATGACCAGAGAACATTTTATTACTTCAGCTCTTCTGGGGTCAGGAAAAAGTCACGGAGTGCTGGAGTCTCTTCTCCTTGAAGCCCACAGTCAAAGGTCCGGAGCCAAGCGAGTCAGGTGATGAGTTTCAGCCCAGCTCCGCTGGCTTCGGTGCCTTCAGGGGGAAGTGCAGCCACTGAGGACCTGACACGGTGGCCTTGGTGGGAGAGGGATTGTGGAAAAGCAGTTCAAGGTCTCACATCAGCCCAGGCAAAACTGAGCATTGTGGTCCAAGGGCTCAGGAGCCAGAGCCAAGCCGGGCTCTTGCTGCTGTTGTGCTGGGAGGAGGAGCTGGAAGAGGAAGGTGAAGGCAAAGAGACAGAGCCATGAGGTTATGGTGGGGCTGGCATGAGCAAAGCAGCTGTCACTGCTCAGCTGGAGCCAGCCCAGCCTTGTGGTTGTGCACAACTTCTGCTGGGACCATCTGGGCTGGGGCAGAGCCTCTGCTCTGAGCACCTGAATTTGGGTTACAGAGCCTGGTTCTGTGTTTAGTCCATGGAAACGGATCCTGGTTCTGTGCTCAGTCTGTGGAAACCTGGGAAAGACACAGGACCATGGAGCTCAACCCAAAGGCAGCTATCCCACCCAGCAGGGCTCTGTAAGAAGCAGTTTGAGGAGAAGTTATCTCATTCCGAGCTGTGACTGTTCTTTTTTTATTAGTCTGTACATCCAGCCTGGATTTCTAACAGCCCAGCAATCAACATGAGTGTATTGACACGTTTGGAACTGAGGTTTATTTAAATCTGTCTTTGCATTTGTCCAATTCCGTGTCATATATAATTCTTTGGCACCCCTGTGTTGTGCCCACATGCCTCAAGTGGGAAGCCAGCCTTGTGAGATACAAGTCACACTCATCTCCTGTCAGCTTTAAAAGGTACTGGCTGGAGGACAAAGTAGCTTGGAAGAGGTTCTGATATTATCTGGAAAGTAAAAAAAAAAAATCCAGGATGTGTTATAGTTGGAAACAATCGGCAGAGATAATGCTGGACTCGGGGAGGTGGAGAAGAAGCAGCCAAAAGGTGACCTGGAGGGAGTGAGTGTGGAATTACAGAGAGCACGGAGTGCTAGGAACAATGTGTGTTCCCTGGGACAGCGAGGAATCCATGGACGGGCTGGGAAGGGGAGAAAGTCACGTGAATTCTGCTCTGCTGCTCTCGCTGCCCAAGCTGGATGTGAGTTACAGGGGAGCTCAAGCCAACAAGCTGGATCCCAGCACCCTTGTCCAGATCCAAGTTTCATCTGCCTGAATTTCCTCGTGTTTATATGGGAACGCCTTGGCCGGTGTCAGCGCTTCTTGAGATGTTACAAAACCCGGGGAAGTGGGATCCAAAGCGCTCCAAACTGATCCTCCAAAGGTCAATCCTACAGCACCAGGTTAGGAACTCAAAGGTGAACCCCCAGCCAGGTTCCCTCCTGCTGGTCCTGAGGTGTTGGACCCCAGGGCACCCACCCATTCCTCCTGTCCCTTGAGGACAACCCACAGGAGCTCTGAACCTACAAGGGCAGTGCTGGATTCCCCTCACTGCTCTGTTCAGTTCATCCAAGTGAAAACCCCAAGACAGGATGGGATTGCTTTTCCACTCCTGTGCATGAAGAACCCCAAGCCAAGCCAAGAGGCAAATTTTGGATGCTCAGGTTTGACCCTTCTGAAAAACACAGGGTGAGGTGAGCTGAGAACTTGGGCTCCAAACCTGGACGTGAGCCTTGGCTCAGATCTGCTGATACCAGTCCTATCTCTCTTTTGGGGATGACATAAATATTTAAGAGTGCTCAGCTGGGTGTTGTTGTAAGGAATATGGATGGTTTGGGATAAGGAGATGAGTCACGATTCTGAGATAGTGCCTGGCTGTTACTGGAACACTGCAGAGCAGCTAGATCCAGTCTATATTAAGGAACAAGATGAATAATTATTTAAGGATGAAAAGCCACATTTCTTCATTAAGAGAAAATGCTAGCAGCTCTGTGACTCTCTCTTTTCCAACACCAAGAGTTTCACAGAAAAGAAGTGATAAAACAACCAAAAAAAAAAAACCAACACAAGACCCCAAGAAACAGAAAGTGTGTCTCACATGCAGGGCCAGGAAACAAAATTCCCATTATTTGCTTCTTAGATAGAGATGTTTTGGTAGAGAAGAGATAAAGGTGTGTATTGAGAAAAGACTGCTGTGGCCAAGGCTTGATGAGTATCTTGAATTGGGATTGTTCAGCCTGGAGAAAAGAAGGTTTTGGGAGGATTTAATTGCAGCCTTTCAATGCCAGGAGAGAGATTGTTTATAAGGAATTGGAGTGACAGCACACAGGGAATGGCTTCCCACTGCCAGAGGGCAGGGATAGGTGGGATGTAGGGAAGAAATTCTTCACTGTGAGGGAGGTGAGGTCCTGGCAAAGGTGCCCAGAGCAGCTGTGGCTGTCCCTGGATCCCTGGAAGTGCCCAAGGCTGGGTTGGGAGGGGCTTGGAGCAGCCTGAGACAGTGGAAGGTGTCCCTGACCATGGCAGGGGAGTTAGAAGGAGATGNTTCTTCACTGTGAGGGAGGTGAGGTCCTGGCAAAGGTGCCCAGAGCAGCTGTGGCTGTCCCTGGATCCCTGGAAGTGCCCAAGGCTGGGTTGGGAGGGGCTTGGAGCAGCCTGAGACAGTGGAAGGTGTCCCTGACCATGGCAGGGGAGTTAGAAGGAGATGAGCTTTAAAATCCCTACCAACCCAAACCATTCCATGATTTTATAATATATTCCATAACATTCTCTGCTCTAATTTTTGAACCCATAGAAGCTGTGAGTATCAATTAATTTCATAGGATACAGAAAATGCATATGGAAAGAAACCTTGGGCATTTCTTATGGGAAGGGAATGCAGAGGGTGCTGTGGGTGAGCTGGGCACCAGGTGACCACAGGTACTTGCAGCTCTGAAGGACAGCCTGACTTTAAGCCCTGTTGATAACCAATCACCTGTGCCAACCTCTTGGTTAGGATAGGGGCAAACCCAAGCCTTTAAAATAAAGTTTGAAAGCAAAACAACCTCCTCCCCCTTCCAACGGAGCAACCCTCAGCCCTGCCCGCTGGATTCCCCAGCTTGGAACAGGATTGGAAGCAGGGAGATGACATTACACACAGCCTGTCAGCACACACTTCCAGAGCCCAGGCACAGCAGGACAGCCTTTCTTGTAACAGGTGGAAAAATGTTTTGGAAGCAAAGCTTTCGGAAGAATTACAACGGCGGAAGACGACGATTCTCTTTGCACTTCATCAGCCGTGTTTCCGATGGGCCCTGAGCTCTTGGCTCATCCTCTGGGAGGGGATGTCAGATAAACAGGCACTTTGATGGAGCCTTCCTCATCCCCAGCCAGGGAAATGCAGGATATAAAACATAGGGGAGCAGGTTCTGGAGTAGGTGTAAGTTGGAGAGGCTGCACAGCATCGGTGGGGCTGTGCTGATTTAGCCAAGCTGAGAAATCCCTGCTGGAATTGAGGATATTTCTCTGCATTGCTCTTGGAAGGGTGGGAAAAGGAAAAAAGAAGTCATAATGAGGATGGACTTGTCATGGTTTTGAACAATGGCCTTGGAAATTCCTCTTCTGGCAGCTCATGGGGAATGTCACTCCTCAGGGGAGTGGGATCCTTGTGGAGTCCTTCCCACTCAGGATATTCCATGATTCCAAACCCATGAGTGGCTTGCAGGTGCTCCCTGGCACAATTCTGGGTGGCTTTGACCAACCTTTGTGGGAAAAAAAAAAAAAAAAGCATATTAAAAAAGGCTATGAGATAGATTTAGCTCCCTTAGGTCAGTAATTACCAGGGGTATGATGTAGGCTATATTGTGGGAAGATATCCATGATTAATCCTTGGAATTCACCACCACAAGACACCGCTGAAGCCAGAGGAGTTGCTGATTTCAGTCCCAGCCTGCAGGATTATGTGAACAAGGTTATGTTTGATTTGATTAGTTTGGGAAAAGCTCAAAGCCACAGGAGCTTGGATGAAATCAAAGCTTACATGTTTTGGTGCAGGGCTGAAACCTGAGCCAAGGGCTGTAGGGAAGCCAGGGGAAGTTCTGACAGGTTATTCCCTAACTTCCCAAACTGGGGGTCCTCCTTGGAAGTGTGATACCACACTTCCAAGGAGGACAGGAAGTCCAGGAAGAACAGGAAAAACTGCTCCAAAACTCCAGCTGAGGGACAACCCAGGAACGTGTAGGCCGAAACTCCTCAGTTCGGGGGGTAGAAATCTCTTCCCTGCTCCACAAGGAAAACCAGGGGATATTTGTAATACTTTTGCTCATCCCAGCCTCCCCCCACCAGCAGATCCATGCCGTGCTCTCCAACTTGAACTTGACCACGAGTGGCCAGGAGGCTCTGAGGGATGGACAGAGAGTCCTCGCGTGTCTCCTCAAGCCGGTTCCCTTCAACAGGTGTTTGCTGTGTCTGAGGCTCCTCTGTTTACAGAATCCTTGTTCCATTTGGAGGGATGAAAAATATCGCTGGCTTTTATTGTAAACAGCCTTCGCTTCTCTTAAACACTGAAAGGAAAGGTTACAGGATTAGTCACAGGCCTCTCCCCCCGCCCCAGCAGCAGCACCTCGCTCTGCTCCTGCTCCCAAAACGCAGATCTGCCCCGGGGCTGAGGCTGGAGCGTGGTGTGGAGGTGGGAAAGGGGGGAAAACCCTGGGGTCCAGCCCTGTGTGGGACCCCCTGCTCTGGGTGAGGGGTGTTTGCAGCGTGGGGGGTCTCTGGAGCTGCCCAGTGCTGGCTATCAGCTTTCAAACACAAGCTTGGATGAGTGTCCAGGTTTTATCTTCCATTTGCTGCCAGCAAGTCTTATTTTGATTTCTTTGCCTTCTTTTTTTTTTTTTTTTTTTTTTTTTTTTTTTTTTTTTTTTTTTTTTTTTTTTTTTTTTTTTTTTTTTTTTTTTTTTTTTT
>VZRH01001418.1:202710-225200 GCA_013397555.1 Urocynchramus pylzowi
CAAAATGGGGAGGGAGAAGAAAAAAAAAAAAAAAAAAAGAAAAAAAAAAAAAAAAAAAAGAAAAAAAAAAAAGAAAAAAAAAAAGAAAAAGAAAAGAAAACCAAAAGCCCTGGGGCTAAATTGAAGCCATTAGTAGCCTCGAACTGATGACAGGGCAATAAATTACTAATTAACCTTCGGGGCGAGTTCAACACCTTGGGGATAAGTGTGAAAACACGGAGTAATAAGCCCTGACACGGGCAGGCAGCGGCGGCTCCCGCCGGGCCGGGCCAGGCAGCGCTGCCTCGGCTTTTGCGGGAATTCTGCACGGATTAGGGAAAAGCACAGTGGGGACACCGGGGCTGGCACCTCGGACCTCGCCTGGCCTCAGTCTTGGAAAAAAAAAAAACAAAAAACANGGGCGCGCCCCCCGGCCCCCCCGCAGCCCCATAATAAAAAAAAAAAAAAAAAAAAAAAAAAAAAAAAAAAAAAAAAAAAACAAAAAAAAAAAAATCGAATTTCTGCCTTGTTTTTGCAAAGCTGCTTCTTTCTCGGGTGTCTGGTTTAGTGCAGCCACACTTAAAAAAATAAATATATATATAGATGTGATAATCACATAATGCAAACGATTTTTTTCTGCCTGTAAATGCAGATATACGGATATCTCACTGCGATTCCAGAAGCAGGAGAGTGTTGTAATTACCCCGAGCTGAGCCCAGGCTCTGCAGGTTTGCTGGGGTGGTTTGAATTCTACTCCCCAGCAAGGAGGGGGAAATGCAATCCTGGCCACCCACGGAGTGCACGGAGCTCTGGAAACGTGAACACGGCGGGGACAGGGAGCTGTGACTGCGGGGGGCTGTGGCAGCGAGAAATCCTCCTCTCTGTCCTGGGTGATGATGAGGAGGCAGCACACGCTCCAGGCAGTGAAGGGCAAAGCTCTTCCCACATCAGAAAAAAACCCCCAAACATCCAAACTTTCAGCTTCCCTGCCTTAAAGAGCAGCCCAAAGCCACCTCAGGTTGTACAACCAATGCTCTGAGACCCCCCAGCTTCTCTTTTTAATTCTTTTTATCTGCCCTCCTCCTGGGGTGAGCATTTGCAAGGTTCAGGTTTTGGTATCTTGCTGCTGATGGAGCAGGGGCTGTGCCAAGAGTGTTGCATCAAGGTCTTTTCAGCTGTAATGGTGTCTGACAGTTCTGAGAGCAGATATGGCTCAGCTAATCATATTTTAATAGCCCTACCTTGTAGGGCAGGGCTGGCTCGGAGTGTACCCAGTAATATTTTAATTTCTGAGCTCTGATGAGCATAATTTTGAGCAGGTATTCGATTTCTTGGTGCTCTAAATCGTGCTCCCAGATGTTCGATGCCAACGGGCTCTAAAGAGCAACTGCACAAATATAATATTTAATACCCCATGTCAGTTTGGGTGTTCCACTCAATTTCCTGGAGAGATCTTTAAATTCATCTTATTTAGCTTGAATACCCAATCAGTTCCATACTCCAGCTCTGTAATTCCACATAACTCAGTTCTCTAATTTCTGGGATGCAAATGTAGAGCAGATGTAAAAGGGGAGTGGAGGGAAGGGGGGATGTTCCTGCACTTTCTGCAGGGCTGGTTATCAGTGCTGCTGGGATCAGGGGAGAAAAAGCCTGTCAGGATTTGCAACAAATGCAGCCCCAGATGCTTTGGACCCTAAATGAGCATTTGGAGAGGAGGAGGGACAGCCTGATGTCCCTAACCCTGAGAAATCAGCCTGCTGGGGTGAGCAGCTCGTGATGGAATGGATGCTCCTGTCCCACTGAGTGAGCCTGAGCTAGCAGGCAGGTGGAAAGGGGCACTGAGGTTTCAGGGTGCTGATGGTAAAGGTGATGCTGTGGCTTTCTGGGCAGTGGGATGGGCAGGGAAGGAGCTGTGATCCTCTGGGATGTCTCTGAGGCAGCAGGAGCTCCTTCCCTGCTGATTGCCCTGCTGCAGCACAGGATGTTCCTCTGCCAGTCTGGGGCCACCAGCTGCCTCTTCACCTTTCAGTAAGCTGGGAGTGACCTCTTTGCTCAGCTGAAACACCTCCAGTCTCTGTCCCCACGGCTCCTGGCACTATCCTGGGCTTATCTGTGCACTGGGAATCAGCAGCAGCAGGAGAAATCCCCTTTCCATGCCCCGGTTCCCATCTCCTGCTCACTGCTGTCCCCACACCCCCCCCAGCCCTGCTCTGGAGGATTCTGCATCAATCCCGACCCAGTTCCCTGCCAAGCCAGCCCACGTGGCCCCAAACTGGGCTTGGGACAACCCCAAAGGCATGGGAACAGACAGGCCACTGCCACAACCCCTGCAGCAGCCCCAGAAACGCTCTCAAAAGGGATGGAAATTCAGCAGCTGCCACTCACAGCATCATCCATCACCACGGCTCTTTGAACACAGCCGAGTTATTTGACCTTTTTTTTTTTTTTTCTGCTTTAAAAAGAAATACAATAAAAATGCAATCCTGGCTGCTGCTCCTCGAGCACAACTGACCAAGCACCATTTATAGCATCAATAAGGGACAGCCACTGACTTCCTTCCATGATTTGAAGCAATTCCCCTTCCTCCAGCTCTCTCCAAGCTGTATTAATCACAGGCTTCTTTAGAAAAAAATGGGATTAATCTGCCCTCTCACCTTTTCCCTGGTGTTCTGCAGCAAACCCCGGGTGCCTGTGGGGTCCTGTGCACCTCCCAGCCTCGGTGGGGATGGGGTGCAGAGGAAACAGGAGCTATTTCCTCACAGCATTTCCTGCTCCTCCCAGCAGAGCAGTCCCAGGTGGTCAGAGCCCCCCTGTCAACACTCAGGTAAAAAAAAAAAAATCCTCACTTTCTCCAGGCTTTCTTGCCAAAAATAAAAATGCATTTTTGCTGACTGACCTGTGGGAAATGAATTTGTAGGAATTTTTTTAAAATAGCTTCTAATTGTAATAGTGTGAATTGTAACATCTATATTGTCTCACCCTTCTCATGGGACTAAAAATAAAATAAAAGTTTTTAAAACACTTCTCAGTTACCCCATCTCTAAATCAAAAAAAAAAAAGAAAGTAAAATCCAGCACTGACCCATCCCACTTCTTCAATTTAAAGGTCTCAGCAGCTTCCAAAGCTGCATCCTGATCTTTGGGTGTTTGTTCTGGAAAAGCTCAGAGGGTGCTTCAGAGTGTGAATAGGTGAATGTTTATTTCTACCTGTTGGCATCTTTAATGGCCCAGCAGTTTCTCCCTTTTCTCCTTCCCAGGAGCATTTGCCAAAGGATTCCTTGGAGATGTGCTCAGTGTTAAGCAGACAAGTGCAATGCCATGAATGCATTCATAAAACATTAAAAAAAACCCAAATTCTGTGTTTTATCTGATCTAATCACAGTCTCTCTCTCATAAGGACAATGTGGATCCTTCATGTCATGTCCTTACAAAAAAAAAAAAAAAAAAAAAAAAACTTTTTAAAANCGAACCGTTAATTTCAGATCATAAAAAAAAAAAAAAAAAAAAAAAAACTCTTTAAAACTTCTTTTTCCTCATCTTTCTTTTTATTTTACTGGGAAAACCACTCATGTTCTGCCACATAAAAGTGGATTTCCCTTCATCTGTGGCCGTGCTGATTGCAAAGCCTGGGAGATCTTCAATTAAATTGCTTGGGCTTTGTGTATTTCTTTCAGAGAAACCATCAAAATAGCATTTGTGTCTCATTACAGCTACACCATTATCATCTTTGCCTTCTTCTATTACTGATTTTCATCCTTTGAGTGCAGATCCCTCACTCAGCTTTGCAGACAGGGATGGGATTCTCTCCCTCCTGCAGAGGGAATTACAGGATTTTTGGAGATCAACCCCTCCAAAACTGCCCACGGCCTCTGCCTGTGGCACTGCGAGGACACACCCAGCTCCTGGGACAGGGATCTCTCCTGAAGACACAATTTCCCTTGGAGCAACGCCAGAAGTGACAGAAAGGGACAAGGAGAAGGCACCTCCCACCCGTGCTGGCCTGGGACATTCTGGGTGATTCTCCTGACACTGGAGCCAGGATATTCCCTTCCTTTTTCCTGGTGAAGATGCAGCTGAGGTCCCTCCACATCCTCCACAGCTCTGGGTGATCAAAGCTTCAGGATGCTCCACAGCCACACTGGTCACTTGTCCATGCTCCCTCCAGGACCATCCCTGCTGGCCTCAAAAGCCATTTATTTTTCTTGCTCCAAGTAAATACCCTGATGAAATTGACACCATGATTTAGGGGGTGTCAGGTTTTCCTGGTTGGGATTTATTTTATTTTATTTTATTTTATTTTATTTTATTTTATTTTATTTTATTTTATTTTATTTTATTTTATTTTATTTTATTTTATTTTATTTCATTTTTCGACACCTCCCACTCCATCTCTGGAATGGCACCTCAGCTTTCACCACGGATTTCCCCAGGACTGGAATGTTCTGTTGAATTCTGAGCTCTGTGTCTCCAACCTTCCCCAGGTGCTTCCTCAAACAAAGAAGAAGACAACAAAATTATCCTTTCCTTTCACCCATTTTATGCACTGAAAATAGAAATATCATTTAAAATGAGCTGCTCAGAGGGACACATTCTCCTAAATACAGATGAAATCACTTAAATATTTTGAAACTGGCAATCTCATATATTTTAATTATAGACTGCAGTGATATTCTGCTGAAAGCAATTACATTGCAGCTCTTCCCACACACATGGGGAAGTCCTGGGAGTTGTGATTCACAATGACTTCAGCATTTAGGGCATCATGGATGCTTTTATTAAAAAATCCATTTTTTTTTTTCAGTGTTTTGCAACAAGGCAAGAGGTTCATTGTTCTGGACATGGCCTGGTTGAATATGTGAGGGGTAATTTAGGCAGGTGAAGGTGGGTGTGTTGGTTCCTGAAGCAGAAACACACAAGAACAACATCTTCCCCCCACTTTTTGAATAGCCTCTTGGTTTTTTTTGCTGGGAAAATGGCCCAGCCTTGCTTCGTCAGGACTTTTTAAAACTTGCCACGGCCGGCAAAGATACTTCTGTTTAAAATCAGAGAAATGCTCCCCTCCAAAGCTCCAAATGAAAGATATCTGTTTCCCTGGCTTGGGCCGGCCACCGAGCGGGGCTTGCTCAGCTGCGGTCGAGACGCTCAGATCCAGTTCACGCTACTGATACCCCTTGCTCTCCCCTCAAAATTACCCCAGATGAATGGGGCCCTTTGTCACGAGCGAAGAAACGGGCAGGGATCACAATAATCTCTTTCTAGCCAGGCCTCTGCAGCGTGGGGTGAGGCGAGGGCTCGGCCGCGTGCTGCAGAAGAAGGAAAACAGCAATTTCTCCGCGGTTTCCGTGGCGTGTTGGAAGCTGAGGGAGATCCTCTCACACGCAGCCCCAGCACCTCGGGCTGGTCCCTGCCCTTGACTCCGATCCAGCCCTTCAGTGCCGTGGGATTGGGGACCATGAATCACACCCTTCACCTCTCCTGGTAGCCCTCAGGTGATGGGAGGTGGCAAAACGTCTCCTGGCCGAGGAGGTTTTGGCGCTTGCCTCACGAGGCAGAGCCTCTGCTCGGGGTGAGAAGTTTCACTTCTTTCCTGTTATTCTAGAACTAAGTGCTTTGCACATTTGGGAAATATTATTAAGTAATAGTCTGAGTGACGGGCTGTGGTCGGAGTTAATTTCTTCCAGTTCTCCAAGTGTCTAATTACACTTTCTTCAGTGCTAAGTGGATGGATTGTGTCGAGTGTGCAAAGACCTCTTGTTTAAATTTAAAACAAAACACACACAAAGAGAAAACCCTCGGTTCATCAGTGAAAGTCAGGACTAGGGACGTAACCCAAAAATCTTCTGACAGCTGTGGTGGTTCTGCACATCTTCCCCCGAGCACCCTTGGAAGAGCAAAACCCACTGGGCAGAGCATAGCTGGTAAATCAAATCATCCCTTTGATACAGCTCCTGTGTTGCCCAGCTTAAAGCTGAGCCTGGCTTTAGCTCAGACCCAAAACAAGGCCTTGTTGGGCAAGCACAGGCAGCCCCATTTTTTAAGGAGTTATTCTCCACTTGGCATCCCTGTGGAGGGGACCCTGTGTCCCGCTGTCCATTCCCAGTCCAGGGTGCTGCCAAGGGAAATGAGCTCTAAAAGGGCTTTGGGCTGATGTGTTTGATCCCAGAGCAGGGTCAGGGCAGCAGAACATCCATGGAATCCCCAGCACACCGGCTGAAAACAGAGGTTTGGTCAGACCTCATGGCTGGGGTGTGTTTGGGGAGAATCTGAGCACCTGTTGGTGGTTGATGGGAGAGCAGCAGAGGTTTTATGTGGAAACAGCTCTCAGCAGAAGGACAAACTCCCTTTGGAGGGAATTTCCACCTCTGCTGTGGCCACTTCAGGAAAACCCAAACAGATGATTTTTCTGGTTGTGATTTGAAATTCCTTGGGCTGGGAATGGCAGGGGGGAAAAGAGGGGCAAGAGCCACACGAGGGGCTGCGAGACAAGCCAGGGACACATCACCCTTCAGGGCCAAGGACAGGCTCTAGGAAGGCACCACCGGCTTGGTCGTGCTCATTAACCACCACATCAACCTTCATTTGGGCTGATCACAAGATTTTTGACCTTGGCCGTGCTCAAAATAAGGATTTCATGGTTATCAGATCCTTTTTGGTGGCTGTGTTCACCGATTTCCCTGAGGAATGGACACATCCAGTTTGGATGGTGGCTTCCAGGACCAGACATGGAATCCTTGGAGACCAGGCGAGCTCAGGTTGTGATTTATTTTTCTTTCCTGGGGTTTGTGACTGAATCAGACAGGAGAGAGGAAGTGAAGGTTTGTTCTTTCTAAAGATTTATTTCGTTACATCTGCAACAAGTCAAGAGGAGAACAAGGTAGAAAGGCTTTTGGTTTTGGGCCTGGAACAAAGCTCAGGGCTTGAGATAAACAAATGGGGGGAAGGAATTATCAAAGAGAGAGCTGGCCACAGACTTTGTTATGAGCTTTGTGTAACAAGCTGAGAAACTTTGGGAACTTAAACCAAACTGAAAGTGCACGGGGGTAAGAGGAGAAGCAGATGATTGAGGTACCTCGAGGAAGAAAATGGGGATACTTGACATGGAAAACATCCTAAACTTTGGGTTAGAGGACCCAGCAGCTTCTCAGGTGTGTGGTTGCCCTCTCGTTGATTTGGTAGCCGTGGACACGCTCTGCTGGCTCCTCCAGGAGTGAAGTGGTGATGATTTCTTGGTTTTTACTTCCCTGAGAAAACACTGGCACTGCTGTGGGCAGGGGTTGTGACCCTGTGAGCCTCACCTCCCAGGTGTGATGTGTGGCAGCACCCAGAGCCAGGAACTGCATCCACACACAGGATTTTTCTCGGAGTTGGCTGCAAAAATACCCAGTAATTTTGATTTCCTATTTACAATTGTGAGTAATTTAAAAGAAAAAACAGAACAACAATGCCACCCCGTCCAAGTTTCCACTTTGGTAAGTAGGTGTGAGTAACTCCTACCTGGTGTTCAGGATGGTGTAGGAGCTGAATTACTCTGTGTAGGCCAATGGAGGTGGTGAAAAATAACAAAAGTTCTGAGAGAGACAGCATTTGTTAAAAGAAAAAAATTTATTTCTCTGTAGGGAAGAAAAAAAGAGAAAAAAATGTTTAAAGCTTCATTTCCACGGTGTTATATTAACAACAGCAAAAGCCAGACAAAGAAATAAAATGCATGTTAAGGAAATTTAAA
The DNA here is from genome assembly GCA_013397555.1 of Urocynchramus pylzowi. Classification (NCBI taxonomy): domain Eukaryota; kingdom Metazoa; phylum Chordata; class Aves; order Passeriformes; family Fringillidae; genus Urocynchramus; species Urocynchramus pylzowi. The sequence continues at coordinate 210,412 of VZRH01001418.1, forward strand.
AGAGTTACTCTGAAATGAATGCCAGCTTGCTTTGCTGAGCTCCTGAGTCACCAAAATCCCACAGGGCACCTCCTGAAAAGCTTAGGCTGTCCACAGATCCTCATGATCAGAGTGTTTCCCTCAGGAATTTGGTTCCCTGTGCTCTGGGAAGGAGAGATAACCCCTCCAGAAGGTGCCACCACAGGTCTGACAACACTTCCCTGTTACCTGTGCTGAGTGCTCCTTATCTCCCTGATACTCTATCAGCCTGGCCAGGGCAGGGCTCCCCGATAGTCAAGTGCCTCAATTAGCAGTAATTAACGCAGTGAGAAACCCTCTCTGTGCTGGGATGGAGCAGGTCCAGAGGAGCTGTGGGCTTGGCTGGCCACTGGCCTGGTAGCCAGGATGATTTTTGTGCTGCTGGTTCCCTTCTCCTGCTGGGCTTGGTGGGGCTGGGTTTAGGGGCAAAGCCTAAAAAAAAAGTGGGAAAATGGTGGAGATGATTCCATCTGGGCAGGGAGAGGGCGTGGGAGGCTCCCCCTCCAGGAATTGCAGAGCCATTGGGCTTCCCAAAACTGCTCCTGCAAGGGATGGTCCATGGCAGGGGCTTGGTAGGGGCTGCAGCTCCTCACTGGGGTGGGGATTTCTCAGTTTGATGGGAAATTTGGAGAACTGGGAGATGTGAGCTCCTCTGGCACAGAGATAACAGGGATTTTCTACAGCAACAAACTCCTTGAGATGCCCCAGTCGCCAGCACATCCCGTGGGAGAAGAGGGAAAACCTCAGCCAGGAGGTTCAGGACATTTCCTGCACACACAGACTGCTCTGTGTGGCTCCTCTCTCCCTCTCCCCAATTTTTTGCTGCAGATTTGGTTTTGCCTGCACTTTCTAAGCTCTCACCCTCGGGGGGGTGAGATGCCAGGGATGTCCCTGTCCCTCCTGCAGGCCCAGGGTTAAAACCCAACATCTCCAAATGTTGGCCGTGACAGTCCTCAGTGCTGCTGGCCAGAAACCTGCAAAGCAGAAGAGAAATGGTTTTGGTGGCAGCACTACAAATGCTCCATAAAGCACAGCTTGTTTCAGGCCTTTCTAATGTGGTTCTCTGCTGACTTTGTGTCCCCTAATTCACAGCAGGAGCGGAGCAGAGCTCGGTAGAGATTGAGCATGAATCCCCTGCGCTGGGTTAATGGGAACAATTACAGAGGTTTCTTCTTTTTCTGCTGCCAAGCTGTGATATGAAATCATTCTCTGGGTTCCTGTTTCCACGGGAACAATTAGTTTCATGCCGTTTTGGTCTCAGACATCAATGAAGTGTTTAACTAAACGAAGGCCAACACTTCATAAACGTATTGTCTCACGCAATAATCAAGTAGCTACCAAGTGCCACAGCTAAATGCACTGAAACCAACCCCACAAAACGCTCTGGAGCGTGTGAACATTTATTGATCTGGTACAGCACATCGTCCTTGAGCCAAAAATACCGAAAATTCCAGCCGTGGGTGTTTAGGTGTTACCAGCTTTGGAGCCAAGCCGTGTTTTCTCAAAGGGTCTGGTCACCTTGAGCCATCTCCAGGAGAGGCTTTGGGGACCTGTTGGCTGATGCTGATGGATTTCAGCTGGCCCATCCTGCAGGCCAAGGCGAGCCAAGGGCAGGGGGCTTGCAGGACCTCGTAGCCCCAAGGTGCCTGAGCTCCCAGGGCCGTGCCTGCTCCCCAGCCTTCCTCCAAGGACTCCACATTTTTTCTCCTTCAAGCAAAATATACAAAGAGTCCACACGGCACGGAGTGGAATTCAGGGCTCTGCCTGCTCCCTCCCCGGCACATCTGGGAGCCTTTCCCTCGCAGAGCTGAGCAGCTGCACGGCAGAGAGGCAGACAGGGAGAGAGGGAGGGAGGGAGGGAGACTCCCGTGCTCTGCCACCGAGCAAAGCAAGGGCTGAAATGGGAGGGGAATTCAGGGATGCTGCCGTGGGTGGCTCAAGTGGGACAGGGACAGGATGGGAGGGAGGGGCAGCTGGGCAAGAGTGACTTCCTGAGCTTCACTTCTGAAAATGAGCCACTCAAAAGGCTCGGGAGGGGTTGGAGTAGCTCATTTTAATGAGCTGTTAAGGAAGAATTCCCTGTGCAACCCTCAATATTGGACCCTGAATTCGTACTTCACTGGGCAGTGGATCACATCCTTTGTTGATACCAGCCCTTAGAGAGAAGGAAACGATGTTTTCCCCTGCATTCAAGAAGGATTTATACACAAAAAGAAAGAGTAACCTGATTTCAGTTGAGCAACTTGAGAAAATCAGAGTTTTCCTTGCAGCATTGCCATTTACCCCTTTTCATTCTCTTGACTGAAATACGTCCTGGGAACGGTGTCATACACAGCCTTTCCCTGTTCCTGGCTGACAGTTCTGACTGTCACACTCAGTGACCCTTTGCACAGCCATTTCTTGGGTGAAGCCCCTAAGTTGGCCCTTCCAGCCAAATGCAACAGAGAAACTTCACATTAAATCATTTTTTGACCTGATCCCAAAGAACATTTCCACACAGGAGGGAATGGTTCTCCCACATGTACAGAGTGGGAGAACTCTCTGCCCACTGCTGTCCTTCCTGCCTTCCTTTCTGCTGACAAGCTGGCAGGTGCTGAATCACCTCCACTCAGGATATTCTGTGATGGGTGAAGGAAATGCATGGAGCTGTTTCTCCATCCATTCGCTTCCATCTGACAGAGCTCTCCCCTTCTCCCATGTGCCCTGCTGCCATCTGATTTTCCTGCTTATTTATCCTTCCCCAGGAGCTAAAAGCAGCCTCGTTGTCCTAGGAAGGAACCAGGGATGAAATGATGCCTAACAGGGCTGCCTGCACATCCAACCCTTCCTCAATCCACCTGGATCCATTAAAGCAACTAAGGGAAAGGGTGTGAAGCCCCCCTCATGCAGGACACTTGGAAGCTGGAGCTGTGTCCATGCCTGATGCAGATTTCCAGCAAATCTGGAGAGGGGAACAGGCTCAAGTCTCCTCTCCAAGGCCAGTGTAAACATTTCCATGAAATCTCCGTGCAGGGCCAGCCTTGAATCTCTCCCTGCTATTCCCCACTCCCCTTTTACCACCCAACCTCCTGACCTTGCAAAAATATGGCTCTGGAGGGCCAGAGCGTGGGCCTGGAGCAGACACTGATTCCTGGGATTAGGGCTGGGTGGCCCAGGGGCTGGACAGTGCAACATTCCTGCTCAGGGGCTCTGGTTGAGATAAGGCAGCCCCACACTGTGATTTACTCCAAGCAAGAGTTGAGTCCTGCATCTTTCCTGGGAGAAGAGGCAGGGGAAATTCTGCAGGACAAACCCCTTTCAATCTGTCAGTAATGGTTTGCTTTGGGGAAAAAACAAAACCCTCTAATTTTGTACAGCTAAAAGCAGCAGGCTGGGCTGGACCACAAGCCAAGGCTCACCCCCTCCAAGCCCAAACACACAGGGATGCACCAGGATGTGCTGAGCTCATTTATTCCTGTTTTGTTTAACCCTGGCCCAAGCCCTCCTGGGTTTGTGACCTTCTCCTGGTTGGATTTCAGTAGCAAAGTGAGGCAGAGAGATTTTTTTTCCAGGTGAGAAAACCCATGTGAGATTCTTGAATTTCAGGGCTTGGCAGGGTCAGAGCTAAATGAAAGTATTGATCTCCCTCACCTGGCTGGAAAAGAGAGAAGGAATTCCCAACCCAAAGATCCAGCAGTATGGAAAGGTAACACAAAGTTAAATTCTTTCTGCAGGGGGGATTTCATTGATCAGTTTGGTGGAAGGATTGTGTGCATGTCCCCACCAAGACACCCTGCCTTTTCCCTCACCTTATCTCCCACCACGCTGCACACACTGGAAGAGGCAGCTCCACCTGTGTGCAATCCCTCTGGCCATTCTCCATGCAGGGAAACCTTCAGGAAGGCTCTTCCAGCCCCCTGCACGTCCCCTCTGGAGCCCAAACACAGCCCCAAGGCTCACAGCTGAGGAAACCTGAAGATCTTGATGCATGGCCACCATGAAACCTTCAGATCTTCCTACAGCTGCAGTGCTGGTCCCAGCTACCAACCAGCCACTTCACCAGCTGGGACTGGTTCTTCCTTTTATCCCATCTGGGTGGCTCCAGATTCTTGCCTGGAAAGAATTCCCAGCGTTTTTTGGATGTTACCAAGAGTTGCCAACACTGGGAACTGTTGCAAAACGCGTTCAAGGCCAGAGGAGCCTGAGTGAGGACTCCCCATCTAAGGTCACCTCGAGAATGTAACATCAAGCACAGGACTGAATTCTTTCAATGCACAGAAACATTTCATGGAGCACAGCAGATGGCTTTGGAATTTGAGCTTTGCCCCTTTTCCCCTCATATATTTTCTTACACAGCTTCTTGCCCCCAGAAGAACACCAGGTTCTCCTCCCAGTGTGTGGACCAAAGCAGAAGAGGTGACTCTGACAATCTGGTCCTCAGCCTGAGAGGGCTCCTTTCATCACTGCCACTGATCTCAGCTCCATCTCAGGGAGGTCACTGGGACGAGCCAGGTGACAAACAGAAAACACAGAGTTTATGCAACAGCCTGAAATGAAGGAATCTCCCCTTGGAAAAACAATAGGGCCATTGTGTTCCCCACCGGGGCAGCCGGGAAGCTGCTCCTGCAGGGCTGTGATGAATTAAAGGCTCTGCTGCAGCTGATGCAGTTGCTGTTTGCTGCTAAGAAAACCTGTCTGGGTGTCTGCAGCACGTTAAATCCTTGAGCTCACATTCCCAGCATCACCAGGACTTGCAAAATAGTAATAGAATAGAATTCTAGAATAGAATAGAATAATAGAATTCTTTAATTCTTTATATATCTAATAGAATTAGATCTATAATTTCAAATAAAATTAAATTATATTAGAATTAATTCTTTAATTCTATTAAATTCTAATAGAATTGAAGGTTTTTCTGCAGCTGATGCAGTTGCTGTTTGCTGCTAAGAAAAGCTGTCTGGGTGTCTGCAGCACGTTAAATCCTTGAGCTCACATTCCCAGCATCACCAGAACTTGCAAAATAGCAATAGAATAGAATTCTAGAATAGAATAGAATAATAGAATTCTTTAATTCTTTATATATCTAATAGAATTAGATCTATAATTTCAAATAAAATTAAATTATATTAGAATTAATTCTTTAATTCTATTAAATTCTAATAGAATTGAAGGTTTTTCTGCAGCTGATGCAGTTGCTGTTTGCTGCTAAGAAAAGCTGTCTGGGTGTCTGCAGCACGTTAAATCCTTGAGCTCACATTCCCAGCATCACCAGAACTTGCAAAATAGCAATAGAATAGAATTCTAGAATAGAATAGAATAATAGAATTCTTTAATTCTTTATATATCTAATAGAATTAGATCTATAATTTCAAATAAAATTAAATTATATTAGAATTAATTCTTTAATTCTATTAAATTCTAATAGAATTGAAGGTTTTTCTGCAGCTGATGCAGTTGCTGTTTGCTGCTAAGAAAAGCTGTCTGGGTGTCTGCAGCACGTTAAATCCTTGAGCTCACATTCCCAGCATCACCAGAACTTGCAAAATAGCAATAGAATAGAATAATAGAATTCTTTAATAGAATTCTTTATGTATCTAATAGAATTCTTTAATAGATTGAGGGTTTTTCTGCAGCTGATGCAGTTGCTGTTTGCTGCTAAGAAAAGCTGTCTGGGTGTCTGCAGCACATTAAATTCTTGAGCTCACATTCCCAGCATCACCAGGACTTGCAAAATAGCAATAGAATAGAATAGTAGACTTCTTTAATAGAATTCTTTATCTAATAGAATTCTATAGAATTCTAATAAAAGTATCTAATAGAATTCTTTAATAAAATCAAAGTTTTTTCTGCAGCTGATGCAGTTGCTGTTTGCTGCTAAGAAAACCTGTCTGGGTATCTGCAGCACATTAAATCATTGAGCTCACGTTCCCAGCATCATCAGAACTTGCAAAATAGTGCAGGGGAAGGAGACAGCCAGAGCTGAGAGACTCAACTCCATGCTGATCTCTCCAGTTCCATGGGATATTGTTCCTCAATTACACAGTGGAGGGAATTACAGCCAGAACAGCTTCTGCTCTGATAGCAGAGCCTCCCAGCCTGCTCGGATGGACGGGAGGGCACTGCCAGCTCCTCTGCTGCTGCTGGGCTGTCCATAGTCCTGCTTGTTGGACCCTGTCCTTGCAGGTTTGCAAGGCTCAGCTGAACAAAGCCGTGGCTGACCCTGCCTAGAGCTGCTGATGGACCTGCCTGGAGCAGAAATTTGGGCTGGAGCCCTCTGAGGTTCCCTCTGGATCACGCAGAGACCTCCTGAGAAGGTCACAGGAGGGGGTATCAAGGCAGCAGAGCCTTCCCTTGACTACACTCCCATTTCTAGTCCATCAGCCTGGTTTTTATTGGATGTACTCCCCTCTTTTGGCTGGAAGAGGCCACCTGGCAGCAGCTATGGGGCATTTCCAGTGGGCTCTGAAAAGCTGGAGCTGTTTGAGCACCAGCAATGGCTCGAAGTGCTCTGCCAGCACTTCTGCTGTGCCCCCAGCAGCAGCCAGGGCTCGCTGGGAGGCACGAGAGCTCCAATCCCAGTGCTGGAAACGAGGAACTGAAATGCCAAGAACAATAAGCACAACAATGCCATGAATTTCCTCCTCCACAGCGCTGAAGGAGAGTGACAGGGAATATTTTGATGGGCCTGAGCAGTTCTGAGCATTGGTTTCACTTAAGAAATTCCAACCGGTTGTGTTTTGTTTTTCCAATGGCTGGAATTGCTCTCGGGGGCACGAATCATTGGAGTGGATCCTGAGCTCCTGTCTTGCTGCTCCATGGGCTCCAAACCAGTGAAGCAGCTGGGAAAAGGGAGCTGAATCCTTGAGCTGGCTCTGTCCTGCATCCCCTTTCCTAGAGCACACACATCCCACGTGTCATGGGGAAAGTGGATGCACCTGCTGGAGGAGCTGCGTGGGGGCCGGCGTTATCCACCAGTTATAAATCCTGGGGCTATCAACAGCCTTCAGTAAACATTTGGACAATCCTTCCTACCTCTCCCTCGTCCAAATATTTGCATCACACGGGGCTGCTGCCCGTTTCCTGACACGCTGCACAGCTAAGAATATCCTTGGATCCCAGGTCGGTTCCAGCTCGCTGTGATGGATGGATGTATTGGGTGAAATAAATGGCTCAGGGAGAAAGAAAAGGAAAAACAAAAATCTGTCTCCTGATAATAAATCCAGGTCAGGATGGAGTGGAAGAGCTTTCAGTGGGGAATGGTGTTTTTAGGAGCTTTTAGGATCTGATCTGGAGCACCCAAGGGTTAACAATGAGCAGCTCTGAGCTCTTTTAGTGGACTCCGACCACTTCATCTCTTGGAGGAAAGGTTGAAGATGCTCCTGAAAGCTCTTCCTTCCTGCTGGGTTGGGAATAGCCCCAGCCAGCTTTGGGTGTGAAATAGGAACCTGCTGCATGAAGCCAGGTTTGGTGGCTCTTCCTCCAGAGCAGAACCTCCCCCAGGTGAACCACAGCAGGAATCATCAGATTGTAACCTGTAAACAGGTTACAATCTGATGTAACAGTGTAAAACACTTCGTGCAGCAGAGTTGCCAAGCAGAAATAAATCAAATTTTTTTGCCTCTTAACGCCGAGAGAGGAAAACAACCTGAATTCTCCCTTAGCAGTTAATTGGGTTTAGCAATTAAGAGTTCCAAAGACAAAATCTGTGTTTTGTGATTTAAGACTGCTGTGCTAAGTAGCGACTTTAGGAAGATTAAGCCTCACAATAATTTTAGTCTTTTGCTAAAGAATTGACGTGGCTGGGACTTTATGGCTGAACACACACCACAACAAGCCAGTGGATTTTCTGATAGAGCAGTAAAGAAAATAATCAACCCTCAGCTTAAGTGCAGGATAAACAGCAACCTGGGCTGGTGGAAGGTGTTGGAACCCATGGCAGGGAGCTGGAACAAGATGAGTTTTAAGATCCCTTCCAACCCAAACCATTCCACGAGTTTATGATAAAACTTCTTAGGGATTAAATTGGCTTTCCCACTGCAGCTTCAGCTCGGACTTTTTGTTTGAATCTTCCCCCCCGTCCATAAAACCACCAAAACCCACCACAAATAAGAGCAGAGCAGCTCCCTGCTGTGAGATAGCTGCGCCATAAATGTGTTTTCCAATCCTGATATGGGACAAACCACAGGGAGGGTTTGAGAGGTAATTCCCCTCTTCCACCCCGCCAGCACCTCCAGCATCTCCCTTTCCCCCCCCACCCCGCTCATCACTTCCTTCTGGGAAGCCCAAAACTCCGAGCCCTCTTTTTGGACAGACTAAACAACATCTGCCGAGCCGCCTGTGTCCCCTGCAGCCCTGCGGGGCGAGCGGAGCCGCTCCCAGGTGGCCGCGACGGAGCCGGTGTCACCGGGGAGGGCGAGCGGCGCTGCCGGGGGGCGCGGGCGAGCCGCGATGTGGCGGAAGCATAAAGCACCTGTTGGGAGGCTATTTAGGGATTAGCCGAGTGCTGACAGACAAATTGGCAAGATTAATAAGAGCAATCAAGGCTGTGTGGGCTCGAGCTGTGAGCTGACATTAATGTGACATCACTTTCATCTGCTCCTGCCTCGCCCCGCGCGGCATCCCCGGGGCTCCGAGAGAGCAGCGCCGTCGGATGAGGGGGTTACAGCCCGGGGGTGTCCCCGAGTGGGTGGCAGGGCAGGGGACAGCTCTGTGTGTCCCCCGGGGGACCCAGCAGCAGGTTTGGGGGAGCCCCGGACAGCCCCGGTGTCCCTGCAGGGCCTACCTGGCTCGCACGGCACGGGGTTGGTTTTGGTGACATTTGGTTCGGAGCCGCTGGGTTTGGGGGTTTTGGTTTTTCTGTGCCTGCGACAGAATCGTGGGATGTCACCGAGAAAGCGCAGTGCTCGCCCTCTCTGAAAAAACAACCCAAAAAAACCCCCAAACAACAAAACAAAACAAAACCCAAACAAACGAAACAACCCCAAGGAAAGAGGGGGAAAAGCGCCAGGGAATAAAGGCTAATTCCAGGTGCGAGGAGAGAACAAAGCAACTCCTCTGCTGGCGCTCTGAGCCCCGCTCCTCGAGACTTCGCTGTCTCGGGGAGATGGTTTGACACCCTAAAGCTATTTTAAGGCAGAAAAAGCAGTTTTAGAGCGCTCCTCCGCCTCCAAAACGCAGGGGGAATTCTCCCCTGCATCCCTAGTGCAGCGCAGCCTTTGCACGGGGAAAACTTTCGGGATTTTAGAGGGATTTTTTCTTTCCCCCCCTGTTTTTTCGAACACATTCCTTGCTAAAATCTCCCTCGCTCCAAACTCTGTTCGCATCCCTTTCCAACGGCGAAATTGGATGGATTTTCTTTGTTCTTCGGTAAATGAGGGGTTCTAACAGCAGTAAAATATCTGAATGTCCAAATCCTCCAGGTCTGCCGGGCTCTGCCGCACGGGCTGCTCCGCCGAGAGCTTTTGCCCACAAAAGGAAAGTGTTGGAAAGGAGGGAGATGCCAAAGGCTGAGCGCACGTTCGCTCCCAGAGCTCCTGGGGGAAAAAAAAAAAAAATCCTCTCCCTGGGACCTGAAGTGGATCCCTCCGTGCTGGGGATTTATCAAATACGAGGGGAAAAATCTGTAAAAATCGGATTTTTTTAACTGTCAGCTGTTCAAACTTTCAAATGTAGATGGGGGTAGAAGCAGCTGGGGGATCAAGAATAATTTTGGAGAGAGGTTTTATGAAGAAAACAAGAAAGAGACTGACCCCAAAACCAGACTCGTAAAACAAAGTTACAGGATGATGATTGCTGCTCCAGCCCCCCAAAAAATTAATTTAAAATCTCCTTATATTCCAATTTTTTTATGTTAATTAATTAATTAATTTTTTCTTAGTCGCATTTATAAGGACTGGAGTTATTCTATATGTACAAACATATCTATCCCATCCTAAGTGGGTGAATTAACGGGGTTTTTGGAGCGATTTTCGGGTTTCTCCAATCTCCACCCTTCAAGGGCAAACCCCTGAGCACAATGTCCCCGGCAGCCGAGGTTTTGGGGGACATAATTCCATTTGCCACTGGCACCCCTTCGGCGGGGTCGAGGCGGATTCAGGGAGGGCGAGATGAACCCCCCCTTTTCCCTGCCCTCCTCCAGGGCTCGTTTTTGTTGGATTTATGGCTAAATTTTGGAGTTTTCCCCCTTCAACCCTTCTCCATCCCCGCCTTTTCCAACACGGAGAGGGGCAGCCGCGGAGATCTCTCATTCCTTACCGCTAAAAATAATAATTTCCCATCCTTTTAAAATCAGATTTGCTGCCCTAAAAGCGATTAGGTTGAAAGAACGCATCTTCCACCAATCCGGCAGCAACACGGCGGGCATTCAGTGGTCTGTTTGTAATCTCAGCCTTTTTCATTAACATAAACACGGCTTCAACCCAAATATACACGGCCACCTACGGAGCGAGCGCGGGGCCGGGCGCGCCGCTCTCCCCGCGGGGGTTAAGCCGGGCTTAACGCAGCCCCGCGTGGAAAACCCACGGGGAAATGGCTGCTAAAGCTCTGTTCTCTCTCGTGTTCCTGCCCCGGGGAAAGAGAAGGGAGAGAAGGGATCGCTGAACGCCATCTCCGCCCTGCCCGGAGCCGCTCCCGGCGTGTTCTGCGCTCCGCGGGGCCCCTCCGGGCTGCTCCTTCCCTTCCTCTCACCCCCGTTTTCCAGGGCAAAAAAATTAAATTTTCTATGTCGCATTCTTGGTTTTACACAGAAATAATTTCCCTTTTCGTGCTCGCTGTGTTGTTTTCTATGGGGTTGCTGCTTTGGGGTTTTCTCTCTCATTCTGCTCCTTTTTTTGTCTTTTTCGCACTTCTTTCTTTTTGTCTTTTCTCTTGTTCTTTTAATCGTTCTCTTTAAATCTTTTTTTCTTTTATTTCCCTTCTTTTCTCTCTTTCTTTCTTTCTTTCTTTCTTTCTTTCTTTCTTTCTTTCTTTCTTTCTTTCTTTCTTTCTTTCTTTCTTTCTTTCTTTCTTTCTTTCTTTCTTTCTTTCTTTCTTTCTTTCTTTCTTTCTTTCTCTCTTTCTCTTTTTCTCTCTTTCTCCCTTTCTTTCTTTCTTTCTTTCTTTCTTTCTTTCTTTCTTTCTTTCTTTCTTTCTTTCTTTCTTTCTTTCTTTCTTTCTTTCTTTCTTTCTTTCTTTCTTTCTTTCTTTCTTTCTTNCGTTCTCTTTTTCTTCCTCTTTTTCTCTCTTTCTCTCTTTCTCTTTCTCTCTTTCTTTCTCTCTTTTCTCTCTTTCTCTCTTTCTCTCTCCTTCTTTCCTTCTTTCCTTCCTCCCGCCCATTCCGTCTGTTCTCCGTTTTTCTCTTTCTCTTTTATCCTCTCTCCCCTCCAGCAGCATCTCCCCGTACATTTATTTATTACAGTATTTGGAAACATTTCTGTTTTCCTTTCCTGGGGCTGCGGGGCAAACCAGACCCGGGGCTCTGCTCCAGCTCAGTTCCAAACCCTCTTCCCGACGGACAGAAAAATCCAGCGCGGATTTCCAGCCCGGTTGTGTTTGGCTCAATCAGCCGGGAGGGTTCTGCCACCGGCCCCGCTCCCACTCGGGCACAATTCCATCGGTTTTGGGGCTCAGCCGCGCTCCCGGCTGTCCCCACGCGTGGGGAGTGGGGACACGAGGGACACCCCGCGGTTCCGAGTGGGGGAAAACTCCTTCAGCCCGCGCTGCTTTGAGCCAAGGGGTCAAATCCGATCGTTTCCAGAGGAGAAACGAATCATCCTGGAGGGAAAATTCTGATGCTGCAACCTCAGCCCTCGGGCGGCATCTCTGCGCGCAAAATCTGCGGGGAAAGGGAGCTGGAGAAATTCCTCCCTTCCCCGATTTTAGAGAGGGTTCATGCAAAATTACTTGGTGTATTTTAACAACTTGAATTTGTGGGAGATTAAGAGAGAGGAGCTGAGGGTGCTGCGCAAAACGCGCTGGGAGTTTTGCAATTTTCCGAGCGGTTCTGAGAACGGGAAAAGCAAAACCATTTCTGGGTTCGTGATTCGAATTTTTAGTGAGTTCTGGGCGAGTTTTGGTGCGGTTTTTCTTTATTTTAGGTGGGGGTGTTTTGTTGTTGTTTTCAGTGGATCGTTCTTTCGTTTTTGGGGGGGTTTGGGGGTGTTTTAACAGAATTCTTCCCAATTCCTCTCTGGCTTCAGAATTCCTCCCAGTTCCTCTGGCACATCTACCCCAAAAGCCCCAAAATATTCACAATGGGAATATTGGATGCAGCCGTGCCCTTCCTGTTCCCAGGATGATTCTCCCCAAAATAAAAATCAATCCCTTTGCTGCAGAAATCGTTTGACTTCGGGGCACAACAACCCGTGCTGAGGAAAGTTTTCCCACCTTGGCTCGGGCATTTCACGTATCCACAGCGCATCTTTCCCGGGAATGCCAGCCGAGCTTTTTATTCCCTGCAGAACATTTTTTAAAGCCCCTCCAGGTCGCTTTTAATATTTAATTAGGGGCTGGTTGTGCAAAAGGGATCGATTTACGAGGAGCTGCTCTGTTATCAGGAGGTGGGAAAGATGATAAACCAATTTTTGGTGTATTTTAACTCTCTGCTCTGGCAGCTGCAAAGTAGAGGGGTCCACGAACCTGCACAACATCATTATTTAGAAATTCTGGCGGTGGAAACCAGTTTTTGTCGGGAAATCTTCCAAGGCAAACCATCCCCAGATCTTTGCAAAGGAGGAATCGGGGAGAGCACAATCGTGGTTGTTCACAGCGGGGATTTCTGACGGTGTTTGTGAGCCCCGGCTTTGGGCTGGGAAAAGGGGGTTCAGGGAGTTTCTGTGCGGGATCGACTGTAGAAATCAGATTTACAAAATGCCGCCCACCAGGCCGTTGTGCAGCCCAGCCCCGCTCCTTGCGATTTTCCTTTCTCCACAGGAAAACTCCGAGCTGCCCTTGAGTTAAAAGCTGCTTTTAGCAAGTGCTCTGTCCCCGGGCACCGTGGGCACGGACGAGAGGGTTCTGCAGCTCCAGGGACCTTCTCGCACGGGGGTTTTGCTCCCCCGGCCGGGCGGTACCTCCAGGGACATCCCTCTGTGTTCCTGCCGCATCCCGACGTGGAGCAAAGCTCAGGGTCAGAGATGCGCTCCCACAGCAAAAATAAAAAGAAATGCAGCGAGAAGCAGAGGGAATATTCTGCACCAGCCTCCTCGGGGATGTAAGCCCCGGGGAAGGTGATTTTTTCCCAAAAAAAAAAGGGATTTTTGAGGCGATTTCCCCCGCATCCCTCCCCTCGGCCGCCGTGTGGTGGCTCTGCCCGCTCGGCAGGTGACAAGGCACAAGGGGTGCTGGCTGCTGGTGACCCCGACACCTGCCCAGGGCAGTGCCCAGGTGCTGCCAGCCCGGCCCGGGTGATGCTCGCTGCTCCCGGGTCAGACCGTGTTGGATAAAATCCTTTTTCCCTCCAAGGAGCCCACCTGGATCTGCACCCCGGGACTCGCCTGGCTCCCCCCAGCCTCCCCTCGGGGTTTTCCTCTTAGAGATCGCGCTGTCCTCACCCCCAGGGTGCTGTTCCCTGGAAAAGGGAGGCCGGATCCCTCCCCAAAGCCGCCGTGTTTGTTTTCCGCGTGTCCCCGCGATGTTTAGGAGCAATCCACGCCGCCGCCTCGCTCATTATTTCTCCCCATCAAGGACGGTCCCTGCGGCTTTTGGCACCCGGGGAAGAAAATAACCTGCTCTTCCTTTATGTGGGGTATTCCGTTTGGATTTCTCCCACCTCTCCGTGCAGACGGATTTTGTGGGACACCCCCAAATGGGGCTGGCGACCCCCGCCTGCCCGATGCTGAAATTCCCCCTTATCTCCAACACAGGCACATCGGTGGGATTTCCACAGGGTTTTAAAGCTTTAAACTTGGGGGAAAAATAAAACCAAACCAAACTAACAAAAAAGTTCCATAAGGCTGGAAATGAGGCTGAATCCCCTGGAATTCTCCTCGTTTGGGGGAGACCCCCGGCCCGGCTCGGCCCAGCCGGACTTTTGGCATCGGGAGTCGCCGGGGGCTGGAGGTGGTTCCCGATGACAAAAAGCTCGGCAGCGAATCGAAAGGTTTCTCCAGCACAATTTTATCTCTATCCTGACGGGATTTGGTGCTGGAAAAGCTGGAAGCGGTTATGAATTTTGTTTGGATGCCACCGCCATGCCAAGTTGTTAGGAGAGGGGATATCCCTTCCCAAGGGTTCTGTTTGCTTTGGGAGCATCCCCAACCCCGGGCCCCCAGGGAAGAAACCTCGTCCAGGAAAGCCTGAAAGTCTCAGGAACGGATTTACACCTGGATTTACACCTGGATTTACAATTCGAGCTGCCTTTAAGGGCGAATTTGTGGGATGTGGGAGCATCACTCGCCGGGTCCCAGCCCTGCTCCGGCTCAAGCCCGCTGTTTCTCTTGGTACCAAATTCTTCGGGGCTGAATCCCAGCCAGTCCAAACGCATCCCCCCGGGAAAGCATTCTAGCTATCCGTCCCTGAGCGGGGATATAAATACCCGGAGATATTTGGAAGATCTCTGTGGGAAGCGATTGTGTCTGAGTGGGAGCGCTCCGAGCTTATTATCGCTGGAACCGATTTGTATTGCAGGGACCGGGTCCTGCCAGAAAACTGCACAGCAAAAAAATCCCGAGCTGAAGAAGGCTGTAAATTCCTGTGCTGCAATATTTCATTGAAGGACGTCATGGAAAATCTGGGCTTGAAGGGCGGGGGGAGACTCGGGACGGGCAGAGGGGGGAAAAGGGAGACAAAAAGGGGGAGATTAAGATTTTTCTTTT
>VZRH01001418.1:246291-258332 GCA_013397555.1 Urocynchramus pylzowi
TCTCCTCATACTCATTTGTGACTGTTGATTTCTCCTTGCCCTTTGTTCCTCTGGCTCTTGGCCAGCTCCACTCTCAGAGCATTGCCCCCAAGGCTGAGGCCTTGCAAGGAGGACACAGCTCTGAGTGCAGCTCCCTGCTCCCTGTACTCCAGGAAAGCCCTGTGCTGTGTTCCCTGCCACTTCAAGCCAGCAGGAACCACCTGCAGTTCCCTCAGGACACTTTTCAGCTCACTCACTCTCAGGCTGCCAGGCAAGTTCCCCACATACACAGTGGTGACTGTGGCAGATCCCTCTAATTTGGGATTTACAGGATCCCTTTCCACGTGGGATTGTCCCACAGGAGCTGAGCCTGGAGCAGCCTGTGGTTGGGGATTTGCAGCCATCACCTTCTTGTTTGAAACTGCTGCTCTGTTGGTGTTTGCCAGGGCTGGGTGTTCATCTTGGAGGGTGACATCCTTGCCAGCCTGCTTCTCCCTGCATCGGAGAGTCTTTAGGATGGGGATTCTTCCCAGCATCTCAGAGCTGACCTAAAAAGGAGGAAGATGGATATAATTATTATAAAAGGTTTTCTTGCCTTCCAGAAAAAGATGATGAGCATCAGGGCTCGTTTGTGCCATAAAAAGAGAGGAACCTTATTATCCTCCTGCCATGCAGACTACCAGAGCATTCCAAATGTTTCTAATTGCTGCTCTGATTGGGAAGTCTCCCTAAATACACACTGCAGGACAAAAATAAACATTAGTGGCTCTTGAAGTGAGCAGCACAACGTGGATCCAGCAGGCAAATCCCAACCAAAGTCAGGACTATTCCAATTTGACATTTATTTATCTGAGTGCTTTCAGCTCTGCATTCTCCTTGTTCTCCCCCTGTGTTTGCTTTGACTGAGGGCCTGTGCTCCTGCCCTGGCAGAATCCTACACAATCCCCTGGCCTGGCAAAATCCTAGACAATCCCTGACCAGGCAGAATCCTACACAATGCCCTGTCCTGGCAGAATCCTACACAATGCCCTGTCCTGGCAGAATCCTACACAATCCCCTGTCCTGGCAGAATCCTACACAATCCCTGTCCTGGCAGAATCCTACACAATCCCCTGTCCTGGCAGAATCCTAGACAATCCCTGGCCTGGCAGAATCCATCCCAATCCATCAGACACTTCCATTCTGCAGAGCTCCTGGTGCTCTTTTCCCCCAGCACAGGATATCCCGTGGGCTGGGTCACACAATGGTGGAAGCTGCAGCAGGAGCGTGCCTTGGAGCAGGGCTCCTATGGATGTGGGCCCAGCTGGAGGCACATCCCCTGCTTGGGGCACGTCCCCTGCCTGGGGCACAGCCCCTCTGTGCCATCTGAGCTCCCCCACCACCCACAGCTCCTCAGATCCCACACGGCTGGGCTGGGGCAGGGAGCGGAAGCGCTCGGACGCCGCGCTCACACTGGGAGCCCCTCATTCCTCCCACCCATCCACCCCTGCCCTGCTCCCAGAGAGCTTTTCTGGAAGAGCTCTTCCTCTCAACAGCTGAACCCCATCCATGTGAGGCATGAGATGCCCCAGGCTGCACTCAGACACTGGCAGGAAATGCAGTGGTTCCCCAGCTAATGTGGTCGAGCTCTTGGCTTGCACACTGAGCTTGGAAGGAGGAGGAATTCCTGCTTGGCTGCTGGACAAGTCCAACATCCATCAACACCAGATCCAATGCTGAAATGTAGGGAGCAAAACAGAGCCTGGGGAAGCAATGCCTGAGCTAGCAGAGACCCAGGCTAGTAGCCCAGAATGTGAGAGGGCCACCACCCTGAGCAGGCTGGAGTGGAGCAGCAGCAGCTCATGCCAGGCTGCAGAGCCCCCAGCTCAGACCTCAGCCACCCCAGAGCTCTGAATTCCTGCTCCTACAGTTACAGTCACAGCCAGCCTGGATCTGCACAACATCAAGCTCAGCTCTCTGGGGACAGGAGCCCAGCTCTGAAGTGACTCGAGGAAAAGGCAAGCCAGGGTGGGGGCAATGTCAGGATGAGGTGACAGGCAAATCACTTAACAGAATTCTCTTCATCTTCTGAAGAGCAAACAAGCAGGTTTTATTTCAGGCTGGAGCTAAATAAAAACATAAATCCTGTGCTAGTTCTGCTAACACAACATCAAACAGCAAGGACTTGCTCTGGGGATTTGCTCCAGGAGCCTCCACACTCAGAAAGGTGCAGAGAATTTCCACATTTTACAGAGTTATTACTCTGTGGATTCTGGGGCTGATTTGTTTTTCTCAGCCAAGAATTCCAAGTTTGACAGCAAACTCCCCTTCCCTGAGTGATACAGCACCAAACCAAGGGCTGAAGGATCTCACTTTGTTTGTACTGGCCAACAATTGGGAACCTTTGTTGTCCTCTGTCAAGTTTTGATGTGAAATGTAAGCTCTATGCTAATTAAACCAAACAGGAAAAACATTTTTCTGTTCTCATGCAACCAATCACTCCTGGCCCCAAAGCTCAACCCAAGAACAGCTCCTTTCATCCTGAAATTAAACTCAGTTGCCAAGGCATGGGTTGGGTGTTTGGTTAGAAAGGGAAATGCTACCAAGGGCAAACCCTCAGGGCTTTGGAGATTGGGGCAATCAGGGATGGGCACTGAGAGGATAAACCCTGGAATTCCCAGGCTTTCAAGGACAATCCAAGGGCAGGATTTAGATAATCCAGGGAACAGCACAATCTCCAAGGGACTTCCACCAGGCATCTCCTCTCACTAAGCAGATTTTGGCATCAGACTGCAGCTCTTGGAGCTACTGTTTCAGGCAACCTCAGGAAGATGAAGTGACAACAGCATTTATGTTTTAGGAGGAATTTCTGCACAGAAAATGGAATTAGACATTGGAATTACTGCCCAGGGAGGTGGTGGAGTCCTCATCCCTGGAGGTGGTTATGGAAAGACAGGACATGGCACTCAGCTGTCAGCTCTGGGATCAGCCACAGGTTGGACTTATTGAGGTTGGAAAAAACCTCCAAAATCATCGATTCTGGGTTTTTGTAAGGGCTGTGAACTATTTTCTTTAAAGTTCTGATCAAACACCACCATGAAGTGATTGTCACTCCCTCAAAATCCCTGTGCAGACACAACAGCAACAGACCTTCACCAAAGCAGCAAAGGCAGCTGATTTAAGACTTTCATTTTTTTGTATTAGCAAAGATTTGTAAAAAACATCAGGCAAGTTCTGCCACTGTCAGCTGACACCTTCCTGTCACAAGAGGCACAGAGGATTTACCTTAAGAGCTTTTTTCTCTGGGTTCTAGGAGAACATTTCAGCTGGGCCAAACCTTCTATACCCTTCCCTGTTCTCTCCCACTTTTATGACACTGAAAGGCAAAAACTCCATTTGGGGTTTCAATTCAACAAACAAATCCATTGGGGTTTTGGGGGTGAGAACTAAAAGGGCAAAGGGGGCAGTGGGTGGCAGGGGAGAGGAAAAAGCTTGTTCTGCTCTATTGCAAAAGAGCAAACAAAAGAACCCTGTGATAGCACAATGTGTTGCTAATTACAATCATGCAAAAAGTTCCTTTTGTCCTGTGAGCTGGGGAGGACTGGAAGGATTTATTTCCATGTGGAGAGAGGCCAAAGATATTCCTCCTCTCTTTCAAACAAGCTGCACACTTGTGGGTGCTGTGCTGGCAGGTCAGTCCTCCCTAGCCCTGCTTATCCCTATTCCTGTCCCCACTGACTGCTTTAGGCTAAACCAGATTTAAGGGACATTCCAGCCCAAGGCTGGTTGATCCATCTATGTGAACATGGGCAAATCCAGCACTGGAAGCTTCCCCCATCCCTTCAAAGCCAAGGCCAAACCATTTGCTGGTGTTTTGAAACTCTGGTTTGAGTGCTGGGATTTAGCTTTGCTAGTGGAACCAAAGCTGAAGAAGTTCCCCATCATCCCTTGACCACCAACTCCCAGACCAGTTCCACACTTCAGCCCTCTGGGGTTGGCCAACAGAAATGCTCATGGGTCTGTGCCATAAACTCTGAAGTGATTTGGGTTAAAAATAACTCCACCAAGGCAATTAATCATTTAATAAGCCCTGCCATGGCTGGGAGAGCCTTGGGGAAAGAGGACAGCAGGCTAGATAAATTCTTCTGGCACAATTACTGGGAAAGGAGCTGAGGAGGGAAATGTGGCCCCTTTCTGACAGAAACCTGAGGAAAAAAGTCCTGGATGCTGAGTGCCAACACAAATGTCCCAGCACTTAACCCACAGCAGCCATGGCTATGACAGCTGGTGTGATCCCAAAAAGTGGTGGCAGATGGACTCCTGCAGCATCCCTGCTGGACACCAGGGCTCCCCTCACCCTCTGCTCTCCCAGATCTCTGATCAGAGCCACTTCCAGGATTTTGCTGTGGAGAATGAAGGATGTGTTTGTCCTGTGTCAGAGTGAGTAATGCTGAGCCCTGAGCCAGCCCAGATCTGAGCATCTCCCTGGAAGCTCTGCAGCCCTGGAGTGAGGCACACTGGGATGGGATGGGGATGGGGATGGGATGGGGATGGGGGGCTGTCCTTATCCTGCTATTTCATTCTGTTTCCCACAGCTCCTCACCTCACTGACACAGGAACACCTGGATCTTGTGAGACCCCACCTGGAATCCCGTGCTCAGCTCTGGTGTCCCCAGCAGCAGAAAACCATGGAATGCTGGATCAAGTCCAGAGGAGGCCATGAAGTTGGTAGGAGGACTGGGACACCTCCCCTGTGGGGACAGGCTGAGAAAGGTGGAGTTGTTGAGCCTGAAGACATCCCAGCACCTTCCAGGACCTGAATGGGCTACAAGGAAGCTGGAGAGGCACTGTTCATCAGTGACAGGACAAGGGGAACGGCCTCAAAATGGAAGAGAGGAAAATTTAGTTTAGATATAGAGAAGGAATTGTTCCCTGTGAGGGTGGGGAGGCCCTGGCACAGGTGCCCAGAGAAGCTGTGGCTGCCCCATCCCTTGGGGACATTTGGAAGTGGCCAAGGCCAGGCTGGGGAGCACCCTGGGACAGTGGAAGGTGTGCAGGGGCTTGGAATAAGATTCTCTTTCAAATGCCTTCCAACCCAACCCATTCCATGATTTTAAGATGGAGGCTGATGCAGCTGCCCTGGCAGGCTGCAAACAGCACCAAACATCTCCAGTGCTGCAGATCCACCAGCCCTTCCACACAGGTGGGCAAAAGTGTTTGCAAGGTTCATCCTCAGAGGGCTCTGAGCCCAGATTGTTCAAAACCTCCTTGGGACAGACCCAACTTTTTGTGCTGTGTCCTTTTTTCATGCTGTGTCCTCGTTTCCAGGAGCTCTGAGCAAACAGGGATTTGTGGCCCAGACAAGGCCAGCACAGTTGAACATTTTATCATTCATTTGCACAAAATGTCCAAATATGTGCACACAATCCAAGGGCACATTTCTGGGAGCTGGCAGCCCCTGGAGCCTGCTGGTGTCCCTCAGGAGAAACTTCTGCAGCCCACACTTGGAATCCCCCTGTGCATTCTGGGCACCCTGCAGCAAGGTCAGCTTTGCAAAGGTGTGGAGAGGTGTGACCAGGTGTGGAAGCATTCCCTGCCCCCACCACCCCAAAAACCACCCACCAAAACAAAGCCTTGCCCACACTGCCTGCAATTTCCTTCTGCTGAAGGATTTGCCAGCTTGGATGGGTGCATTTTTTGAGCTTTCCTTTCCAAATGTTCTATCACACACCCAAAGCTGTTTGTTGTCAGAGGGTTTCCATCTCTGCCACTGGGATTCCCCCCCAGTTCATTTCACTTCATTTCAGGAAAATTCTTTTCCTACTGCTAGAAAATTCTCAGCAAAAGAATTATTTCAAAGCCAGAAGGAAATGCCTGCTAAAATATAGTGATTTTTCCACCAACTACTCTCCTTTCCCTCTTCATGAACCCAAATATTTTAATTTGTCTGTACAGTTTCAATTTAAAATAAGCACAGCACAAATAACTTGATAATTGGGACAAATATAATAGCCAGTGTCCCAGATAAAGATCACAGTTACCCATAGAAAATATTAAATGAGAAAGCAAGTAGCTTCATGAATTTAGAGTTCCCAGAAACAATGGGTTGGATTCTCAAGACAGATGAAGCCAAATAATTCTCCACTGGCATCCAAATAAAGTTTTCCAGAGTGCTGAGCTCTCAGCAGCTCTTGCTGCCCTCCAGTAACTCAAACTGATGTCCCAAAACTCTGACCTGAGAGGCACAAAAGTTCCACAAACACCCCCCAGCCCTGGGGATTTAGAAGTGTTTCTGCAGTGCTTGATAATGATTCTATTGATGATCTTGTGGTTCTTCCACTTCCTTGAAAGTCTTTAAACAGCTCAGAACACACAAGAGCACTCCAGGAAAATGCAGCACCTCCTTCAGCATGGAAATGCAGCCATGGATTTGTTTGCTGGGTGAGCACCTCCTTCCCTCTGGAGCTGAGTGTGCATTGCTGGCAGCACATCCTTACAACAACCCTCAGCTGTAATCCCATATTTGCAAACACCTGGATTTCAAATCCTAAACATTGACCTGGCCTGATCCAGCCCTGCTCCCCAAGGATCAGCTTTTCTTTACAATGTATTTTCCACCTCACACATCCTCACAATGAAGTTAAGCTACTCTGTGTTGACAAAACCCCATGTTTAGAAGTGGATGATTTATTTACTCACTGCCTCTTGGCTCATTTAGTTTTGCTCTGAGGAACAGGAATGCACCAGCAAAGCCAGGATTTGAAGGAGAAAAGGATGGAGAGAAAATGATGGAGAAGTAGCCAGGAAAATCCAAAGGACAAACAATTAAATAGCCCCTATCAAATGCTGCCTTTTTCACACCCTGCTGATTAACCAGACCTCCCACCTCCAAACCCCTCTGTGCAAGAGCTGAACATCCAGGTACCACCACAGGCACACACAAAATAAATGTCACTCATTTCCCTGGGGAGTAATGGTAATTTCTGCTTCATATAGACACCACCCTTTGTTCTGCTCCCCAAAAGACAGAAAAGTGATGATTATCCCAGGTCTTCTCCAATATTCCTATTTAATCTACACAGCTCCAAACACAGCTTGAGGTGCTAAATCAACACTCAAATATTCAAATAAAGGGTCAATCTGTGCTCCATTCTCAGTGAAAGCTGCAGAAAATTCAGTTCCTGCTAAAGGCATAAAAAAAAGAAATAAAAAAAAGTGTCAGCAAGGCCACTCACTGAGAAGTCTGACACCAAGGCAGACAAACTGATCAAAAATATGTTGGCAAGATGGATGGAGCACAAGGGGTAGGCCTTCAACACAATTACATTCAATAATATCCTAAAAAAAATTACAATTCAAAAATAATTCAATGGAAAAAATGCACTAGGACAGACAGAGCTGTTATTTATTTATTTATAACCTCAAATCCTCAACCACAGGCAGGGTAAAATGCTCTCCCACTATTAGAATAAAAATAGTGCTGGCTAGAATTTGTTTGTTGTAGATACATTACCTAAAGAAATTTAACTCTTTTAGCTGGTTGGCAAATTTAAACAAACAACTTTTGATTTCCCTGGGGGTATTCCCTCAGAATTCCTCAGTTTCTGCAAGATGTGGGAGCACAATTCCTCATTTCAGCATTCCTGCTGTACTCACTCATGCAGGATTGTGTCTGCTCCCTAACTGGATGATTTTAGAAATGAAAATCCAATGACAAAGAAAAAGTTTTCCCAGCAGGAACCTCCAGTAAAACAATTCACTCAAGGCTTTCCTGAAACTATTTGGGAAGCTGAGGAAGTGTCTGACACTGGGCAGGGGGAAAAGGCCAAATCCATAATAGAAGAACTGCCAATAAATAAAGATTCATGTTTAAAGTCCCTGTTCTTCCACCTGAAAATGAGCTCCAGCCACAGATTTATCCTTGGAAAGTGAATCCACTGCAGAAACAGGAATGTACCAGCAGCAGGTTGTGTTTGCCTTTCACAACCCCAGCAGCACAGACTTCCACCCACCAGTTCCACCCCCTGGGACACCTCCCACTGTCCCAGATTGCTCCAAGCCCACCCAGCCTGGCCTGGGACACTTCCAGGATGGGGCAGCCACCTCCTGATAATCCACTGGATACAGCACCTCAGATGTAGGGAATTATCTCTCCTCCTCACCATCACCCCTCAAACCCCACTGCACACAGATGCTGCTGTTGCTTTGTTTCACCTGACAAACACATCTGCTCTTTTACCAAGTATTTCTAATTTTAAAAAAATATTCTTTATAAAAATGGGGGGTTTATCAGCAGGTTATTGGTACCAGTAAGCCACCAGCAGCAAAGCTTTAAGATTTAACTTGATTAAGATGGAACTTGCCTTGTGCCACATTATCCCCTGAGGTTTTGGTCGTTTGCAGTTAGTCTGGATAGTCCTTGTTGGGGTGAGGATGTAATCCACAGTTAAATCATGATCACCCAGCAGCTCCTCTGCTATGTCAAGCACCTACAAGGCAGAGATTTGGTTAAGTAGCTAAAAATAAACTCCCTAAAGCTGTGCCCCATTCCTGATGTCTTGTCACATGAAAATCCATCAAAGACAATGGGAATAAAGATGCCAAACCAGCTTCATTCCATGTCTCCTCTCCAGACAGAGCAGGAAATGTCCCAGAGCTCCCTCCCAGCTGGAGAGGGGATATTTGAACATCTGAACTCACCTGGCAGTCGTGCACAATGGTGACCACAGGTGTGTCCTCCTGCACTGCACCCATGGACACCATCATGGCATATTCCATGTCTGCATAACCTTCCCCTTTGCCAATTCTCCAGCCTAAAGCACAGAAAAGTGGGGGGAAAAAAAGAAAAAACAAACAGCAGAGTGGAAATTTGTTGTTTAAATGGTGTAATTAGCCCAGCAGTCTGCAAGTTGTAACTCTGGAAAAAATCAGATCAGCATCTCTCACAGAGTGCAGCTTTCCTTGAAATCAGCACTGAAATGAAATAAAAAATCAGTTTCAATGACTCCTAAAAGATCCCAGAATCTTCCCATTGAGATTAAGCAAATTCAATGCAGGTAACACAGCAGTTTATTTAGCATTTGTATTTAGAGCCTTCTGTTCATGTCCAACACAGGTTAATGTGGGTAAAGAGGAGTCTGGGTCACATATAAAAACTGTGTTATTTTAGGCAAGGGATAAAGTCAGTGGAACATTTTTCAGCACCAGTAGGCTTCCAAAATACTAGAAAATGCAAAATCTGATCCCCAAATAGGTCCTGAATCAGCAGGGCTAACTCATGTCCTTTCACACAGCCTGTGTGAGCAGAGCAGCCCTCTGACCAGGGAGCCTGCTTGGATTCCTTCAAAACACAAGGAATTGCTTGCCTCAAGAGTTTTCCTGAACACCTCTGAGCCCACTGCATCCTGAGGCATCCCTGCTTCCTGCTGGGACTGCCAGCAGGGATTTGGCACACACAAAAGCCCCAAGACCACAACTCAGCTCCAAGGATAAATCTGTCTCTGCCACGTGGTGTGGCCTTCCTGCCACTGGGCTGGGACTTGGGACCTTTCTGCTGGAAGCTTTTCCTTACCTTTTTCAGAGACAGCCACTGATCCCACAACAACCAAGTCCACTTGTGCTTTCCCATCCAGCCCCACAGGCACACTGTAGTCTTTTACACCCTGCAGGAAAAAAAACCCCAGCATTTGAGGTTTGCAGAGCGCACTAAGCACTGAGGCAGAAATCCAGGATGTTTTGATAAATCCAAGTAACTCCCCACGTTTCCAAGTGTCTCTTCCATGTTTAGCCAAGCTGTACATGTCTGGGAAGTTATCCCCCAGGGAATCCTAGAATAGATTCCTACTACACTGACAAGAATTTTGGCACACTGCAAGGAGAGCTGAGGGAGGTGGGCACTTTTAGAAACAAGGTTTTTTATTTAGGATCAAAACCTGATATTTTGAAACACTTTTTTGGAAATCTGTTCCTAAAAATTGAGGGCAAGTGACACTTCCTATTTACACTTCTCTACTCTACTAAAAACTTGAGGAATACCAGAGCACTACAAATGCTTCAATTAATTCTGAAATACAAATCACAAAGTTAATTTAGACACAGACAGCTACAGCACAAAGAAATCTGAAGTTTTTACAAAATCTGAAACTTTTTACACAAAGTGATAAAATTATTTTTTTCTTCCCCTGTATCCTTGTTCAACCCCACCCACTCCTCTTCAATCTGTTCTCATCTTAACAAAAATTCTGTCCAGATTGCAGAAATTAAAAATTATGTTCACTTGGGTTTTTAAATATCAGAGGTTTAGAACTATTAAAAAAACACCTTGTGATTCAATCACTCCCAATATATGTGTACAGCACGCTGTAAATGCTCCTCACACCAACTCAACTTGCTGCTAATTATAAATTCACAATATTAAAATCACAATAAAGAGCCAAACATTTTCAGTGCAGAGCAGAAACCCCAAGAATTCAGTAATTTGTGGCTGACTATCAGCACTAATGCCCATCAGGCACTTCCCAGCAGTGTGGGAAGGATTGTTTGCACAGTGCTTTGTAAATACAAACTGCCAACAGCATTTTTTCATTAGTGGGCTGGGGGAAAAAGCAGACACGTGCTGGTAAGAGCCCAGATCAGACAGCAGGCCAAGAGAAAGGTCTCTTGCAAAAGTGCTCTTCAGCCCTGAACAGCTTAATTAGTTAATGACTGCAATAGAACTTCCAACAAAGAAAGTCACTACTAATTACCAGCCTTTACAGCCTCAGCTGTTTATGGGGGTGCTGCAGAACTTTACTGCCTTTAGCAGGAGATAAAGGAGGAAATAAATCCCTGTAGGAAGCTCTTGCTGCCGTACCAGTTGGGTTTTCACGGCAAAGGAAGATGGATAAAAAGCTGCGGGGCTGTCTGGCGAGACTGGAACACGAGAGGGCAGCAAGAGACCGCGCTGCAAAGCCCGGCCCCTGCAGGCGAATGCCGCAGCTCACGGCTCTTTGCATGTTCTGTTCTAAAAAAAACCCCTCCCATTTCCGATCTGGTAACACCTAAGAGCAATAAAATATTCCCCAGAGGGGTCACCAGCTCAAAACTGCAAAATGGGGGAGCATGAAGAAAGGTCTAACTCACCTCAAGTCGCTCGTGGTTTTCCAAGAAACACTGAGAAATATCAATTCTGTCCTGCTAAGACTGAATTTTTTCCTGATTTCAATATGATCAATGGCAGCTGTGTTTACACAAAGCCAGGAATAACATCCTAACAGGAAGATATTTCAGGTTTTGCAACTGCCAGCTGGTCCATCCTAAGCCCACACTGTGCCAAAGTTAATCCAGCCCTCCCTGATCCCTCATTCCCACCTGAGATGTTGCACATCTTCTCAGCATCTCCTTGGTTGCACCTGGAGGGGGAACAATCCTGTTGAACAGCCCAGTCCTCAGACGTGGTGTGGGGACCAGCAAAGTCTTCCTTGCCTGGGGAGCCACGTGAGAAGGTTCATTTTACACTGAAGAAATACTTTTATTGTCACACAGTTAAAAACTACATGGCCAAATATTTAATTTGTCATGTTGCAGATTGTGTGGTGCTTGTAAGATTAATTTCCTGCAATACAGGAAAATTCCATCAAAAGGTTTATTGAAGAAACAAAAGGTAAGACAGACATTTGAAGATATCTCAGGGCATACCTTTAAAGACAATTCCTCCTTTAAAGCTATGTCTCTAAATAGCTTCATGAGACAATAGTTTCAAACTGACAAAGGGCAGAGCTAGATGGGATATTAGGGAGAAATTCCTCCCTGTGAGGAGGTGCCCAGAGAAGCTGTGGCTGCTCCTGGATCCCTGGAATGTCCAAGGCCAGGCTGGACAGGGCTTGGAGCACTCTGGGACGGTGGAAGGTGTCCCTTGCCACGGCAGGAGGTTGGAACTGAATTATCCTCCAAATCCTTCCAACCTAAACCATTCCATGACACCTTTTGATTCGAGCTGCACACAAACCCCTGGAGGATGCAGTGCCAGGTGTCGCTGAGGAGCTGCCAGGCTCTGTCAGGCTCTTCTCTGCTCTCTGAGATGACCCCAGGTGTTGGTGGAAGCC
>VZRH01001418.1:279885-324844 GCA_013397555.1 Urocynchramus pylzowi
GCG
Source organism: Urocynchramus pylzowi (assembly GCA_013397555.1). Taxonomy (NCBI): domain Eukaryota; kingdom Metazoa; phylum Chordata; class Aves; order Passeriformes; family Fringillidae; genus Urocynchramus; species Urocynchramus pylzowi. The sequence goes on from VZRH01001418.1 coordinate 279,889, forward strand.
CCAGCTATTTTTTTTAATTTTTTTTTTTTTTTTTTTTAAAGAAGGAAGAATCCTGACACATTGCAAGAAATCAGGAATATTTTGTATTTTTGTTTGCTAATAGAGGCTTTTTGTATATTCGTGGATAAATGCCCTTTTGGGGAAAAAAAAATTATATTCTCAATTTTCATTATGAAACCAAACCTATATCCAATAAAGGTATTTTTGTTCAGGAGTGTGGCTGGTGTGATGTGAAACACCTCTTGGCTTGTGCTGGAGGATGGAGGAGTGGGGCCTGCTGCTGACATGATGGGCCACAAAAGGATGGGAGAGGCTACAAAAAGGCTCCTGGGAAATTGCCTGTGCCTTGAAACTGATGAAATCTTTCCCCAAATGATTGTTCCTCCTTCTCTTCCCTGTCTTTCATCCCACCCCGTCTCAAAAGCAAAGTTTGCTCTTAAATGAACACCTGGATATTGGAAATGTGGGGTTTGCAGGTGAGTTTTGGCTTGGTTTTTGCAGAGGAAGGTTGGCATCAATTCCTTGATGTTTGGACCAGGGCTGCTCATTCCAGCCCAAGGCAAAGAGCTCCCACGTGGGGAAGGACAGAAAATCTTCAGAGTGAGAATTGTAATTTAGCTTCCCAAAAAAAAAAAACCTCATGCTCATAGGCAGATCCTTGGATAGGCTGAGCTGGAGCTTCTCAATAAAAAAGACAATAAAAAATAGATTTTATTTTTTAAAATCAGATTTGCAAGATAGACTTTATTTTATTAGCTTCCTATTTCTGACAGCTGCTGTTTGAATATCTGCCGAGTCCATTGTTTAAACTTCTGGCACTGAATTAGAAAATGGAGAAACACTTGCAAAAGGTTGTGAAGGTGCCACTGCTCAGTCCCCACCATAACTCCCAGGGCTGGGTGAGTGCTGAGAGGGTTAAAGCTCCCTGTGTGCCACCCCTGGCCCTGCAGTGCCACTCCTGTGTGGCATTAGGGACAGGTGCCAGGTACAGAAAGGGCCACCAGGCCAGGAGCTTCCATTCCAGGCTGGGCACTGACATTTTTTTTCATTGTAATGTGATTTTTCCCATCAGAGCCAGCTGTTGGCTGAGTTTTGGTGGAGACATTCAATATGTGCTTGTTAAGAAAACTCTTTGTCATTGTAGGAGCTCCTGGAAACCTCTTACCTTTTGTTTGCCCTCAGTGGACAGAGGAAAGCAAATGCACGTGGAAAATGGAGTTTTAGTGTTTGATGGCCAGGCCAGATTTTGAGCAACATAAGAAAATGTGATTTCTTCTCAGTCATTTTGGGATGGGAGATCAATTTTCTAACTGATGGGACACTTCTACCGGCCCCTTTGGGGTCTGGGAGGGGACATCACCCACAGGAAGCTGCAGAGGGAGGAAAACGAGCCCAGCAGAGAGCTCAGATCCTCCCTGCACCCCCTGGGTGCAGATTTGGGCTCAGGGTGGGCAGGAGGTTGATGCAGCCTCTCAGGATTTGTTTGATGGATCTCCATCAAGCCCTCCCCCCAGGGAGGGATCCTGCATCCCTGGTGTCCCCACAGCCCAGCCCATGGAAAGGTTTCACCCCCCAAAATTGGATATTTATGCTCTCAGCCACCACTTTTAACCTCTGTCTTCAGCTGCTCTGTTTCCCTTGCTCCTAACCTGGCCTCCCAGCTGTGACCCCCACTTTTGTCACCTCTCAGCTCCTATTCCAGCCCCAAAATACCCTTTTGGACCTGCAAACAGGGCTTTTATTCCTTTCCTCACTCACGTGGAAGCTCTCCCTGTCCGAGCCCTTTCTGCACAAGATCAGTTTTTTAGTGGTGAAAAAAAGCGAGTCTCAGTTTAATACAAGATATATATTTTTATCACAGACACTTTTTTTTTTTTTTGGAGACCCAGCTTTTTCTACGCAATGGGAATTTGTTTCTTTGCTAAGCTTTGCTTTGACATTTGATCTTATTTCTGTTTTGGTGGAGTGGAGTGGGACCAAGTACAGCTGCAGCCTTTAAAAGCCACATTGAGCTTGATTTTGGTTTCGCTTGAGGGAGTGAAATTAGTAAACTTAACATGCTCTGCACAAAAGTGACACTAACTCCAATGAGCTCAGAACACGGTGAGCAGTTCTGAGGGGCAATTTGGAATTAATTGGGATCAGGCCAGTGCTGTAACAGGGGGGATGAATCCCAAGAAAAAGGGTCTCATTGCCAGCAGGCTGGATGAGTAACCACACACGGCTTCCGCACGTCATCTGTTTATAGAGAGGGGAGAAGTCATGGTACAATAAAAACATACAGTAAAAACATAAAATAAAAACACACAGTAAAAACAACAGCAGAGCAATGAGTGTGCAGTCAATTCACCAATTCCTTTGGCTGAGCATCCTTTAATCCTCTCCACATCCATGGATTTTGGTGCCACGGGAACATCGAGGACCTGACAAGCTGCAAGGAATCGGTGCCAGCGGTTTCACACCTGCTTCACAAGCCAGAAAGCCAGCTGCCAAGCACAGAACTGCCACCCAGCATTTCCACTCATCCCTGGAATCTTCCTCCTCCTGGCTTTCCCAACCTCTCAGGGCTGGCTATAAACACCAGTGTGGAATACTGGGGGGAAGTGGAAGCAGCCCGGGATGCAGAATAAACAGCAGGCTGCCTGTGTGGGCGATGGAGATGCCTTCCCCTTCCTCTGCAGAGGAATGACCTCTCCCAGCCCAGCAAGGTTTCTCATCTCTGAGCTCTGCAGCCAATTTTAACTCCTAGGAGCAGGGAGAGCACGGAGTGGGAGAGGCTCACAGAGGAGTTGTTTGGTTCCCAGAGGGGCTTTGCTCCAAACACAAGTTTCCTACCAGGGGAACTGAAAATTGGGCATGCTAAAATAATTCTGGAGTTTAATTCCTCATAAATGGGGCTTCCAGTCTTTAAATAGGCTCAGTGTGTGTTCTCCTAAAGTTGGTCTCATAGCCAGTATAAAATATAATCAAGTATAAAATATAATCAAGTATTTATGCATGAGCAGAAGCCACTTTCAGGGTTTGTCACTCAAGGTGTGGCTGTCCATGCCTGATTCCAAGGTGACATAAATCTGAGGGACTTTGTAGCCTCTTCTCCTTCCCCCACCCCACTTTAGAAGTTAATTCTCTTTCCATTCTCTACCACAGAAAGCACACAAAGGAGGGACCATCCTTTTCCACAGCAAAACCCATTGGCTTCCTGCTGACTGCTCCTAAGCCTGGTGTGAGGAGCAGCCAATTCCTGAAGCAAAAAAGGGAAGAAGGATCTGCTTCCTCACTTGATTCATAGCCCCACACACCCAGAGAAGAGATCTCCCAGGAGACAGCCTTCAGGATATTAAACAGATCACATATTTGATTTGAAGTGAAAGACCAAGAAGACAAGATCACAGAATGAGAGAAGTTACAGATGGAAAAGGTCTATGAGGTTATGCAATCCATCAGTCTGGACGTTGCATAATTGCTCCCCACAGTATATTTTTAGTGCTTTATCCAGACAAATCATTAAGTGCTTTAAAATGGGCCAGATTCCTCAAATGCAGTGCGTGCTAAGTCACAGCTGATTTCACTGAGCCTCGCAGCTCCAGTGTCTAACAAGACACCAAAAGGAAGTTTTGTGTGGTCAGAGAGAACAGAATGGGCCCTTCCAGAAATAATCCAGGCCTGATTCGCTGTCCCTCACAGGAATCTCTCCTCAATTGACTGAATGAGACCTCTAAAATCTCATTTTCGGATTATAGGGAATAATACATTATTACTTATTCAGATGTTCTCTTAGGCCAAAGTCAAACATTGCTCGTGTTCATGCGAACACGATTTGTTTTAAGCCAGCTTCAAAGCCGGCTCAGCAAAGCGTAAAGAATGTTTATTTAAAATATAGTTGCTAAATTTAGCATGAGCTCGGTTAGCCTAAATCTTAGCGACATTTTTAGAGAGCACATTGCGAATCAGGAATGCATGGAGAAATAAATAAACTTTCCCACATTTTTGGAAATGGAGGGAGAATTTGCGAGCTCTTTCTCGCACGGGCGATTTCCGTGGATTGGAAAGCGCCGCGGAGGACGCAAATTTCCCTCTGAACAGACACTTGGAAACGCACAATGCTGATCATTTTCACTGCAGTTTTGTTTCAAATAGTGCTCCCTCAAGGAGGAAACAAAAGCTGTCAGCTTTTTTTTTTAACAGAAATTACGCAGAGCACCGACATGTTTCAATATTTACCCAAGCTCTTTGTGAAGCACCGAGAAGCAAATGGAGCTGGGCTTGGCCACGAGCCAAATCTCAGGTTTGGATTAGGTCTTGTGACCTTTCCTAGTTATTCTGATACTGGATTTTACACCCACCTCTTGCACACTGGTTCAAACATCCCCCAGCTGGATGCTGGGCCGGGTGAAATGCCAGCCAGCTTCTGGGTTGTACATGTAGACAGAAAATTTTTATGAAGAGATTTATGAAAATTTTTATGTTATGTTTAGGTTCTTTTTAGACAGAAAATTTTCACTTTCCTAAGCTTCCACGGCTTAAAAAGGCACATCTGGGTCACCTTTGCCTCAAGTGACATTGTCTGAGAGACCTGAGCAAACCCCTGATGAGCAGACATGCGATAAACAGTTAAATTCTCTTTTATCAGGTGACTTTTCATCATCTCCCTCCGTCCTTGCCATCCTTTGGCTGCTGTGAGTGGAGTGTTTCTGCTCCTGAAGTGGGAGGATTCCAGCTGTGCCCCTCATGGGGCTGCAGGGCACAAGGGATGTGCCCAAGCACTCCCCACTGCCTTTGGTGGGATTGGGATCAGCTCCTCCCCAAGCACACAGGTGGAATAAGGGGGCGTGGAACAAAACACAGGGTTGATTTCTTTTCCTTCCAAAGTCAGAGCTCCACCACTTCCACTGGTTTTAGCAGCTTCCAGCACCTACATCCCGTGACTCAGCTTTCCATGGCAGTGCCAAATCCCACCTGCAGGCCCATCCTTCCCAGAGCTCTCCAGGTGAGGCTTTGCAAATCCACTGGCCCAACCCAGTAATTCCCAAATCCACGGTGAGCTGGACCCCCTAATTCTTCACTACCTATCTCCAATTGCTTACTGGCTTTCTGTTTTCCTTAGAAGAGCAATATGTAATAATAGTTGTTACAATAATTGTATTTCTGTTTTTACATCTGTAAAGATTAAGTTAAACAGTATGAAGCCCATTAAACTATTTCATGTCATGCTGCCATAAATTTCCTCCATTCCCATTGCTACTATTATTCCAGAGTAAACTCTGAGATCAAGCTGCTGCCACAGAGAGTTATTTATAGGAGCTCATTCATCAATAAAAACTTCAAAAGAAATCTGTTACTCTTCTATTGGGAAGCCAAAGAAAACTAACATAAAGACAACCCTGTTAAGAAACAAAGCTAAGGAGACCACAAGACATTTAGTTAAGAAAAATCCTGATTTCTAACAAATGCCATGCAAGGAGGGGAAGAAGAGGGAAAAAAAAAAAAAAAAGGAAAAGATTGTTGGCAGTATGAATCCTTTTAAGTTGTTTCACTCTCATTGGATGGTTAGAATAAACTGTTAAACAGTTGTATTTGGCCTGGCTCAGCCCCCTCATTAGGCTCCATGTGATGGATTTGGGATCTCACAGTGTGCAAGGAGCTCTTCATCCCCTGCAAAAGCTGGTGCTGTCCTGCCACGTGCCCCAGCTGCTGCTACACCCGACCCTCAGCACAGCAGAAACCCAACCAGAAGTGATGACTGGGCACCAGAAAGCATCCACCTCCCTAAAGGTAAACAGATAAAGCAGGAAAAGTTGTGTTTCTTCATCTCTGCTCTCTCTCCCTTCTTGTTGTGCCTTTCTCTCTACCCCTGAGCTGTGCAGGGCTGGAGTGGGTGGCCATGGTAGTCCTGCAGAAAATTAAATGGAGGAGAGCTCCAGTGCTGCCCTTCCCTGTTCCACCTGAGAAACAATCTGAGAGCAGGTAGGGGAGGGGATTCTGCTCCTCTGCTCTGCTCTTGTGAGACCCCACCTGGCATCCTGTGCTGGTGTCCCCCAGTACAAGAACAGGGAGCTGTTGGGAAAAGTCCAGATGAGGCCACAAAGTTGGTAAGGGGACTAAAGCACCTCCTCTGTGAAGACAGGCTGAGGAAGCTGGGACTGCTGAGCTTGGAGAAGAGAAAATTGTGTGGAGATCTCCCAGCACCTCCCAGTATCTGAGAAGGCTACGAGGAAGATGGAGTGGGATTCTTCATCAGGAACTGGAGTGACAGGACAAGGGAGAATGGCTTCACAAAGGAAAAAAAAGAATAGTCTTGGATTGGATACCAGGAAGGAATTCTTCTTTGTGAGGCCCTGGCACAGGTGGCTGCCCCTGGATCCCTGGCAGTGCCCAAGGCCAGGCTGGATGGGGCTTGGAGCAGCCTGGGATAACGGAAGGTGTCCCTGCCATGCTAGGGGTGGAACAAGATGATTTTTAAGGTCCCTTCCATGATCCTGTGATCCAAAACATTCCATGATCCTGTGATCTCTCTCCTTTTGGTCCCTGTCTCATTAACAGCTCCACAGGAGTGAGACCCCCCTGAAGGAGCAGGCACTCAGGATCAGCCACAGCATGGGGACAAGAGCCTCAAACTGGGTTTTTTGAGCTCAACAGAAACACTCCCTCATTTCCACAGCAGGATCTGAGTCCTGAGGGCAGTATGGACCTGCAGCTCCTGGCAGGAACCGAGTGATGATTATGAACATTTCATAATCACATCCTTGAACAGGAAAGCTCAGAGGTGAGGGTTCTATTTCCCAGGGATCTCTTTCCATCCTTACTCATGCAAAGCTGGGCAGGGCACTTTGTGTAGATTCACCTCCATCAACACTCATCACACAGCAGCTCAATTCCTGCCCTGAGCTGGCCATCAAAATTATCTCCAGAATCTGCCAGGACACAAAACTCCTTCAGAGGGCTGAAAATCCCAACCACCAGAGGTTCAAGCTTTGGTGAAATCACCCTTTGGTTATATGTGGAGGAGCTGGATAAAATCTGTGGTTTAGGGAATTAGGGGAGGTGGAATTTCTCTTGCAGAAAATGCAACCTTTGCCTAAAATGTCCTCCCTACACTCACCCAAAAGGCTGCTTTTATTTTCCTTACAAGCTGTTCTTGGCAGTGCAGGTGAGGCATCCCTGGTTTCCTTGTGCTGAGGATTCACAGCAAGAATTCCCAAATCCCAGTGATGTGACTTAAAAACAGCCCCAGCATTTCTTCCCAAAACTGAGGTAAAAGGTAAAGAAATCTGTCAAAACTCCTCAAATTAGGGGCTGAATAAATCTCTTTGCCCATGACATCTGAAAGAATTACCCTCAATTTTGCCCATCTTTGCTTTGCTCCAAATTGAGGCTCATGTAGCCAGTTTGAAACTGATGTAATTATGGTTGTTCAGAAAGAGTGGCAGAGCCAAGTCAGTCACGGTGACTCAACCATGCCAAGAGAAAAGTTTTTATACATTGCTGCAGCTCAGATTTGGAACTGCTCTAAACACTAAACACAAAGATTATTAATAAACATGCAGCGTCTCTCTGTACAAACCAGCTTTATTCCCATTTAACTGTATTTACTGTTAAATAGACTTGGTTTGTTATGAAAAGGGCAAAGAGAAGCCCTCAGTTGTTGTGTCTGGTTTCAGATTAGACACTACATAATTTCTGAGTAACAATAACAGCAATTGTGACCCACTTCTCATGGAGTATTTTTTCACTGATTTCTCCTAAAGTGTTTTGCAGGGAAGGTCAGTAGAAAGACCCATTGTAAACACAGGGAAATCTCCTGATTATTTGTTTTGGATGGTTAGAGAGGAAATTGCATATGCTTTCATGGAAAAAAAAAAATCCTCTATTATTATCCTCTGTCCTAAAAAGGTGGTGGTGGGGGAAAGCCTGGTGACTCTGATCTAAATTATCCTAAAGCAAATTTCTGGCAAACCAAATGAAGCCAGACGACTCTGGATTTAATGAGAGTAAATAGTAGCAGACAAAGTTAAAGCTTGAACCAGGGCACCCAGCTGCTGCTCTGCACAGCTTTGCTGCCTGTCTCGAGGCCTTTGATTGCCCAGTTTTATTTTCTTAGCTAATTTCAGAGATATTTTACTTCTCTTGAGCATCAACAGGTCAACTGTTGGCAAAAGCAAGTGGCAGAAAGCTGTAGGCGTCGTTTATAGACAATTAGGAGAAGAATTGTGTTTAGAGTGTGAAATGCAATCACGTAGCCAAACTTGCCTGATAAGGCTTGAGGCTGAGCAGAGCCAGCCCAAGAGCAGACTGAGATGTGATTCAGCCCTTTGAAGTCTCCTGATCTAATTCTTCTTGCAGCCATACATGATTTCCGTTGCTGGGGAAAACAAAAATCCCATCCCAAATCCCCACACCCCAGGTGCTCTCCTGTCTCTCCAGCGGGCTCTTGGCTGTGGAAGCTCCTCCTGGTGTGACTCCCTTGGAGCCCAGGGGAGCAGGAGGGGTGTTTGGAGGGGGTTCTGTCTCTCAGGGCTCAGCTGAGTGTTTAATTTGCAACACTCAGGCTCTGCCTGGGCAGGCACCTACCGAGCTTTGTTGGGTTGGCCTCCCAACCTTGCTCTCTCTGCCTTGCTCTTGTCAAGCCTTTCATCAAGACAGGACTCGTCACACTCCACCCTGGTGGCTCAGCAGAGACCTTTTGGCCTTTCCTTGAGTTTCCAAAGGTGGGGGCAGGTTGTGAGAAAAGCTGGATGAAGGGAGGCTTCTGCTCCCCCTCCTGCTCCTCAGCTGGCTTAGGGCATTCTCTTGGGGTTTCCAAGGACTCAGAAGTGGTGGACAAGTGGTCACTGCTTGTAGATTGTTGTCCATCCAAACAATATGAGGAACTAGTGACTCCATGGCCTTTTCCAGTCATTTGTTAAGATTTCTTTGTTAGCATCTCCAAATGAAACACACTTCCCTCTGCTCTCATCCCTGTTTGCTTTAAAAGTGATCTTTTCTTCCATTAAAAAAGAAATCAATAGGGAGGAAAAATATCTTTCAAATGTCTAAAGAATGAAGCTTCTCCTTGAGAATGCTAAAACTACTGAGGAAACGAGAAGAATCAACTTTGACACACATGACAAATATTGAAAGGGAGCTGAAGCTGAAAGGCAGCTCCTCGAAGACTTTGGATCATTAAGAAAGTACATGAATGAGTTGGAATTCTTGAAAGAAAACCTATCCCAGGCTTATTCCCTTGGCTCAGAGCCAGGGGCTCTGCGCTTTCCTCCCAAACTCTATTGCAGTTATGATAGCTGAGGGAAAATCCATCTCCTCTGATTTTCTAAGGTTGGGCAGGATCAGGGAGCTAGGAGTTCCTGCGTGTTCATTTTGGGGTTTGGAGCAGCACTGGGAGCCCATAAAATCCATAAAATCCAAAAGCCATAAATCCTGGCTGGCTTTGCCCCAGCCAGGGTAAGAGCAGCAGCTCTGCTGTGGCCCAAAGGGTGACCACCAGAGAGCTGGGCTGGGCTGTGCAGATCTTTCCCAGGCTCAGGATCTCCCTGGATTGCTCTGTGTCCACTGGAAAGTGCTGGGATGCAAACCCAAGGTCGTGGCTGCACAGAGTCCCGTGTGCATTCTGCAGCCCGGGGGCTGTGGCACACAGATGTGAACGTGGAGTTTTTCACAGTGAGGGTTGTCTCTCCAGGAGGTTCCTTCTGTTCTTAAGGAATGCTGTGGGATTGAAGGTGAATCACCCACCTTTAGTCCAGGGCAGCTGCACCCTCAGCTTACGAGGGAGCCTTTGGGTTCTGGGAGCAGAACATCCCTCCTGGGTGGCCTGAGCAGAGCCTGGCCTCTCTGCACAGCTCTCCCTGGCTTAGGCAGGTGTGGGAGCTGAGCCCTGAGGGCTGTCCAATCCAGAGGATGACCTTATGGAAGCTCCACATGTGACATATCCAAGCCCACACTCCTTCCTGTGCCCCCACAGAGCTCTCACAGCACACAACCCCACCAGCACCGAGGTGACCCAGCTGCTCAGCAGGAGCTTCACACCCAGCTGAGGGCCCACACTCAGCTCTGCAAGGGGAAGGGAGGTGGTGTAGGAAGTGGCTTTGGGGTGGTTTGGTGTGGGAGAGGAGGGAGGGAGGCAGAGGGATGTGGAGCTGAGCTTTCCCATGGTGGCTGCAGCAGAGTCCTCTCTCAGGACTGGGCTGTGTCCTTTCTGCCATCCACGTTTTACAACCAATTCCCAGCTAGTTTTACAACCAATTCCCAACTAGTTTTACAACCCATTCCCAACTAGTTTTACAACCAATTCCAAGGTAGTTTCCCCAGGAACAGCCAGGATGGGAACTGTCCCAGGCTGGTGAGATAACGCCGTGAGCGAGCCGCCATCCGCGAGCTCCGAATTTCACAGCTGTGGTCAGACAGCCTTTAAAATCTCCGAGACAGAACTGGCCCTGTGCAGAGCAGAAATTGTAAGTTTTGGCCCTGTCTCTAACCTTTGGAGAGCTGCCCAGCTTCTGACAGTCTGTGATGATGTCTCTGTGGAGGAAATCCTACGCTGAAGAAAAGCATGTTGCTTTCTCCCAAAGTTATATTCTTCCTTTCATTCGGCCACCATAAAGGACACTTTGTCATCTTGGCAGATCCTAAATATTCCCTCCTAATTTTATGGGAGGCAGACACAGGGACAAAAATTAAGGATTATTCAGGACTGTTATTTATGGCTAAGGATATAAGGGATTTGAATGGAAATAACAATTAAACTCAAGAAAAAATTCACACTACAGGTCACTGCAATCCCAACTTTTCCCCTCATGAACTCAAGCCGAGGAGGTTTTCTTCCCCTTTGTGATTTAGGCTTTGCTAAACTTCTCTGAAAATAGTTCATATATCACAGAGAGGAATTTCCATGGGGAGCATAAATACATCTGTGGAAAGAAGGGAAAATTTTTCCTTGTCTCTGGGAATGGATGAGAAAGAAAGACAGTTGACGCCAGATATTAATGATGAGTGGAGGAAGCCATCCAAAGAAAAAAAACTACTGAGAATACTAAAACTACCCCAAAGTCACAGGCCTATAAAAATCTACTATGGAACAATGACTTTTCCACTAATACAGGCTTAGATTCAAGAAAATATTTAAGTCCAGGCTTAAGCTGGTCCCAGTTTGGAACAGCTCTTGAGTGAATTTCAGCTTTGTGGATGTGTTTTTCAGCTCTGGGGATCCCAGCTGGCATTAAACATGCCCACAGTTAAATCCAAGCTTAAGAACTCTTGGGGGGGGCAGGGAGGTTTTTGCTTCTGGTGGGACCACGAAACACAATTTTCAATTTCTTTGGTCCTGCAGGAGTTTGTATTAAATTCATAGCTCAGGGGACAGCGCTGAGGGCATTTTGAGCTTATGGATTTTGATCAGAAGGAAGTTGGATCAATCTAAAGGAAATACAAACCGCAATATTCAAATATTTGTGGTTGATACACTGAGATACAAACAGGGATCTGTCGTGTGTGTGGATTTATGGACACATCCACGGGGTGCTCACATCCAGAGGGTGACAGCCATGGAGAGGCATTAACAGCTGATCCTTTCCAGCAAACACCTCTGCAAAACAGAGCTTTTGTGATCCCTTCATGGACAGAGCGACTGGAGCCTCCCAGTGGGGCAGGGAAACATTCCTGAGGTGGATGGGAAGGTGAGGCACAGTCACGACAGCCCTGCACGGGCAAGTCCAGGCAGCCTGAGCCCTGGTCCTGTGTGGGCAGTGCCAAGTCTGCCCTGCACCTTCCCCACCAGTGGGCAGCTGCTGGGCTCTCCTGCCATGCCCCCAGTGCCTTTGCTGTGGGAATTCAGTCCTTTGCACAAGGTAAATTGGTGTTTCTCACCTCTGAAGGCCACGAGCTGAGCACCTTCTGCCACGTTTCACGCACGGCCTCGCACGTCCCCGTCCTCCTGACACGGTCAGGACGTCCTGGTGATGTTCAACGTCCATCCAGCTTTAGATTTTAGCTCTTCACTGCCTCCACCCTGCACAAGAGCCCTCTGGGGACGAGCTGGGGTTACGTGTCAGCCATGGGGACGTGGCTTTGGCGTGCTGCAACGCGGCCCGAGAATTGCAAAGCAAAACCCGCCGGCCTTCCCCGAGCGCTGGGATTTGGCATAGCTGGGTGAGCAGTTTAATTGGGTTATTAACACATCTCCAGGCTGACATCAGGAGCATTAAAGGCTGTGTAAATACTGGGACAAACAGCCCTGCCAAGGTGCTGCAGGCAGGTGGGAACACCTCTCCCCAGTCCCTCAGGGAGCCCCATGATTTGCTGCTGTCTTTGCACCCCTGAGGTCCAAGAGGGAGCTGGTGGAAGGCAGGAGGCAAAATCTCAGCTCGTTTCTGAGCTGGAGACAGGATTTGTATGGTCCACACCAGCCTCACATGGCCTTGTTCTTCTTCTGAGCATCCTGGGAGCTGCACTGATGTATCCTAAAATAGTGTGGGGACCTCATTCCTACCACAGCCTTCTGTGGCTTCATCCCAGGAGGTGAGATGGGCTGTGCAAACATCACCAGTCCTGGTGCTGCTGCATCCACCGGGGTTCTCATCACTGCTGGGGTTCCTCCTCCTTCTCTGGGCTCCTTCCTCCTCGCTGATGGTAGAAGAAAAGGAATTTTTTTTTTTAGAAAGGGCTTTTGGGGCACTCTCTGTCCACGTGCACGGCGCTGTCCTGAGGCAGAAGTTCCTCCAGCACCTTTGCTCTGAGCCAGAGCCAGCTTTTGGGCGAAGCTCCGTGGCTGTCACCGCTCAGAGCTGTGCCCCATGTCCCGAGGGAGGAGAGGATTAGCAGGGCACTTCAAAGCCGTGTGTAATTGCACTTTCACTCAACTCGCACGGCTTTGTTCGCTTGATTTCCACAAGAAATGTCAGGCGAGCCTCCAGGGACAGGCGAAAGGATCCCTCTGATGGTGACACCGGGTAGAACAGAGCCCGCACGTCCTGTCCCCACACGGGACCGCCTGGCTCTGGGATCTTCTGCTGCCTGTGAGGGCAAATAAATCAGCTTGGGGTTCAGCCCCTTTGGCCTTTTGAACCCGCAGCAGGGAGCTCTCAGAGCTGCTCCTCTGCTGGAGCTCCTCTCTCTGATTTAGAGGGTGAGAGCCAGGTCTCCTGCACCCCCTTTCCCTCTGCCACCCCACAGGGGATGCTGGGCTGGCTGCTCCTGCCTCCCTGACCTCACATTCAGGGCTGATGCCTCTCTTCTCCACACCCTGAGTTACCTAAGGGAGTAAATCCCTTTATTCTGTTTGTTTTGCTGCTTCTAAGTGCTCAAATCTTGGGGCAGAGGAGTCTGGAGGGCCCACCTTCGGGAGGATCAGTGCACACCTCTCCTCCTCCTCCATTCCTAAATGGAAAAGGTTATTAAAGATTATAATGCTTTATTAAATGCTTTTAATTATTAAATACTTTGAGAAAACAGCACAAAAAAGAAGAAATCAGATTGCCTTGGCTGCTGTCTCAGGGAATACCAGCAGTGCTGCTTGAATAGATTTACTACCTGGAGTAGCTGTACCCTCACTCTCCTCTGCAGTCAGAGCCTGGCCCAGCAGAGCTGCAGTCACAACTGTGGTGGAACAACCAGCTCAGAGATCCCTGATGCTGCTGGAGGGTTCAGGGTTGAACCAGGCGAACCAGGTGCTGGAGGGTTCACAGTTTGCAGGCTCTGACATGGAAACCAGATCATCCACCTTTGGGAGAAAGTTTTAGGTTTTTCTTCAAAAGGTGCAGATTGTGCAGAAAATGGCAGTGGGGCATTTCCCACAGGCACAATCAACCACTTCAGGTGATCTTTAAATCAATCCTGTCTTAAACTTTCCCTGTTTTTCCCCCTCTTGTTCACTAGCTCTGATCAGGAATCATCCTCTACCTTCCTCAATTTCTGACAGTTCATCCACTGACCAAATCCTGGCTCTGGGGATGTCCTCTTCTCTTTGATTCAATCAATCTTCTTTCTGGCAAGTGGGTTTTGAAGAGAGAATGAGCCATTCACTCAGAAAAATGAAACTGGTGCATCACAGAAGATAAATATTGGGAACTGGTTTATCTGGTTTGAAAATATGCTCTGATTTTCTTCTCCCCCTGTTCCTGGTGAAGAGTGAGCTGTTGTCTCTGACACCGCTTTGGGCTCTTCTCATCTTGGTTGGGACTTAGAAGTGAAGAAATTGAAAAAAAAAAACAAAACCAAAATGAAAACAAGGGAGTGTTTTGAATGTTGAGTGCTTTTGGTGGGATGCCAGTCAGAGGTGCTGGGTGAAGGAAGGTGATGAAGGGTTTGCCTGGCTCATCCCCAGACATTTTGTTCCTCCTAAATCAGCTTTGCCTCTCCTGAGTGTCAGGTGAACTCAGAGCTTGTCTGTCTTTAGAAATGCCACAAAAACTTCTCATCTGACAAAGGTTTCCTTTGCTAACTGGAATAAAATTCACAGGATGGAGTCACCGTCAGCTCTTGCCATTTTGACTCATTAAGATATGGAAATTTGAGGGTTTTTTATATTAAAGGTTGTTTTTCTGCCTGGAGATCTCTGGGGATCCCAAACCAGTGCTCAGCTTGTGGCATTTAAAAGTGGGCTTGCAAGTTAAGTTTAGCCTTCAAGGTGGGACCTGCTGCCACAAGGATTTGAGAAGTTCAGTACAAGAACATTTTTTTTTTATGGTTTCCACCTTTTATTTGCTCCTTCATTTCCCTTTCTTCTCTCCTCCCTGTTTTCTCAACCCTGGTGCTAATAAATTAGATTATCACTTGCTCTAGACCCTTTCATCCTTCAGAGAGCTGCACTGGGAGCTGAAATGCTGCCCCAGTTGGAGGGTTGTGATCTTTTTTAAGGCAAAAGGAGGGGGAAATAATTTGATTCTCATTCTTAAGAAAACCCTTGTTTGAAGAAGTCACAGGGTTGTATGGTGTATTCCAATTTTCTCCCATTTACATGGGAACAGCAGCATTGCCCTCAGAGTCAGGAAAAGATTTCTTCACATTTCCAATTCTGACCAAATGGGGGAAAAAAAAAAAAAGAAAAAAAGCCTTTCCCCCTTGTTTGTCTGGCTGACTGTAATTCACAGCATTTGGGATGGGCCAAGCAGATGACAGAAAAACATCACCCTGCAGGTGCTGTCACACCACAGCCACTCTTGGGACTGGCTGCTTTCCTTCCCCACTTCCCAGGCTCCCAAAATGTGATGGAGCTGCTTCCCGGGGGGCTTAGGGCAGGAAAACTCATCAGTGCCCAGCCCTGGGGAGAGGGGGCTCATCACCAGGTTTTCTCACCAAACAGATGCTCAGGTCAATAAACAAACACACAAATCTTCTCAGTTGCTGGAGTTTTGGGGAGCAGAGCTCCCACAAAAATCAGAATTCACCGGCTGTGCAGCTTTGTCAAGAAGAGGGGATACTCAGCTCCCATCTGATAAGGGGAGAGGCTGTCCAAAAACAACACTGCCAGCCCCATGATCTCATCCACCCAACCAGGAACAGTGCAAAGAAGTGAAAAATTAAGGTGAAAAGAGAGAGATATCCAGGAGACAGGGGGAATAAACCCTCAGGAGCACCGGAGTCACCGAGAGCAAGAATAAACCAGGAAAACAAAGCCGGGCATGATGTGAGCTCTGATCCTGCCTCCACTCCCAGGTGGGAATCAGGATGATGGCAGGAAGGCTGAAGGGTCAGGATGGAACCGTTTTTGAGCTGAAATTTTCACTCTGTAAGAACCTGTTTACACTTTCAGAGCAAATTGTGCTGCACAGAGGTGACACTCACCTGGCAGCATCACCTGAGAGCAGGGGCTGGGAATGTCCCAGTGCAGGAGGATGGATGGGGAATGCCCTGGATAATGAGGAGAGCCAGCAACTCTCTTTCCCCACATGGAAAGTTTCTTTTTTTGACCCAAAATTAAACAGAACAAACAAAAAAAATAAGCATTTTCACATTTTGGAACCTCAAACTGTCACAGCAGTGACCAAGTCCCAAGTTTATTGTTGGAGTGGAAAGTGAAGGATAAGGAGATTCAAAGATCCAACCACAGCCACAGTTGGTAGCAGAGTTCAGAAAGCTGAAAACTTTTGTTAATTGAGTGACAAAATCATCCTGTTCTTGTGATTTTTGTCTCAAAAGGGAGCTGTGAGGAAAACCCAGCAAATATGACAGGAACAAAATTCCTGAGACCCTGAAATACCTTATTAACCCACATTTGGTACCTGTAAAATCTCCATTCAGCACCAGTTTTGTGCCATTCCTCCTTGGTTTAGGAAATACTGACAAAAACCAAGCACATGTAAATAGAGAATAAATGAGAATTTTCATCCATGATATATTTTTAATGTTTACATTGATCTCAGAGGCTTTGTGGGTTGTAACTCCTGGTGCCTACCCAACAAGAAGGAAATATTCAGCCAGCAGCAGTGGATTGCATTTGCATCTTCAGCAGAGATGTTTATGAGATTTGCTAAAAAGATTGTTGTGCCACAGAAGGGAACAGAAAATTGACACGCCTTTAAGGCCTTTTGAACACAAGACAGAAAACAGCAGGAGAAGAAGGGTGGAAAGTTTATACAGAAATTACTTCTGAGAATCTGACACTGGCAAAACGAGAAACACATTTCCTTGGTGGAGAGAGGATTTGGGTTTGCAGGGGCGCAGTGAGAGTGCACCAATTCTAACAAGCGAGGAAGAAAATGATGCATTTCCTGAAAAGAGAATAAAAACAAAACGAGAAGTCTCATTGTGGCTGCAGTGAGAGATGTCTAAAAGGCGACCAGGAAAATAAGGCAGAGGTGGGAATTCCTGGAGGAGCTGGGGATGGGGAGGAAAGGCCAGCTGAGTCCAATCAGCCTGGCCAGGGCTCTCGTGCTCCTCCTGTCAGGGGCTGCTGCTTGATGTGTCTTATCTTCTGCATCAGCCCCACCGAGCCGGGCCGTGCTCTTAATGAGCTGATAAATGAGACACTGAGAGCTGCGGCTTGGGGAGAATATTGTCCCTTCAGAGACCCCATTTTTCAAAGGGAACAAATGGCCTCTGGAGCTGCTGGTGACTGGGGTAAAGGATGAGCTGTCTGGAGCAGGGTTTTTTTAGGGCCATGTGTAGGAAAGGCGTGTTGTAAATGAGCTCTGATGGCAGTGGCAGGTACTGCTGAGGCACTGCAGCCGTGGGGATGGGGCTGACCCCATGTCCTGGCTGATTCCTCTGCCGTGACTTGGGATGAGCATCTGGGGATGTGTCCTGCTGCTGCTCGTTTTGGAAATCTCATCCTAGAATCATCATGGAATGGTTTAGTTGGAAGGGACCTTAAAGCTCATCTCATTCCACCCCTGCCATGGGCAGGGACACATTCCACTGTCCCAGGCTGCTCCAAGCCCTGTCCAAGCTGGCCTTGGGCACTGCCAGGGATCCAGGGGCAGCCACAGCTGCTCTGGGCACCCTGTGCCAGCACCTCCCCACTCTCACAGGGGAGAATTTCTTCCCAACATCTGACTTAAATTTCCCCTCTCTCATTTTGAATTTCATTCTTGCACAGAGAAATCAGAGAGCCCCTAGTTAATCTTGAGCCCCTTGATTCTGAGCTCATGGATGCAGGAAATTCTCCCACACTGTCCTAAAACATTGGAGCTGTCTGTGTGGCTAATTACATAGTGGGAAATATTTCCTTGAAAAGATTGTGAGGCTTCATCCAGGTGATAGAGCAAATAGGGCCAAAAACCATTTTGTTGGATTGGGTATTGGGAAGAAATTCTTCCCTGGGAGGGTGGGTAGGCCCTGGCACAGGGTGCCCAGAGAAGCTGTGGGTGCCCCTGGATCCCTGGCAGTGCCCAAGGCCAGGCTGGATGGGGCTTGGAGCAGCCTGGGATGGTGGAAGGTGTCTCTGCCATGGCAGGGGTGGCACTGAATGGGCTTCAAGGTCCTTCCAACCCAAACCATTCCGTGATTGTAAGACAGCACAGTCCCAACTGGAGAGGCACAGCTTTATGGACACACTTAATTTCCTTCCAATCCACAAAATTATTATAGCACTGGGTTTGAACAACATTAGGAAGATGATGCAATGGATACAACAAAAGCTGCAGTTATCCTGAAGGGATTTCCATGTAATAATATTCAGGCCGACACAATCAACAGAATCTCTGAAGTCTTCAAGTTTCAGCCAACATGGGCAATTAAGAAATTTTACCAAGAAATGTAACTTAATTCCTTATTAGCACTTGGACCCCTATCAGGAACACTGGAAAAAAAAAATCAACTCAAAAAAAAAAATATCCAACAGCATTTTTCAAATTAGCAGCCTTGAGGGCAATATAATCCAAGTTCAGCCAGAGCGAAACGAGCAGGAATAGTTAATTTAGTTCTAGGAAATTTAAGAATCCCTCATCTCCTCATCAGCAGTAACTTGCTTGTTAAAGGAAGACAAATGAAAAGGTTAATCAGCAAAGATTCACACTGGGGGATTGCTTGGAATGAATCCCTCCTCCCCGGCAGCCCTGGCCAGGTCATGTGTGAGTAACTGGCTCCACTGAAACTCTCCAGGCTGCAGAAATGGCACTCAAAGCCCTGCCTGGCACACAGGCTCTGTCACAGCTGGCCAGGGTGGCTCCAGGATCGTGACCAGCGCTCTCTGTGCTGGCTGTGGTCTGAAAACTGTTTTTATTGCTCTCTGTTTCATCCAGCTCTTGTTGGGGCTGATGAATGTGCCCTGTGTTGGATCTGACATTGGTCCTTGAGTGGCTTTTGGCTGGGATGTTGTGCACTCCTGGGAAGGGGAAGCAATGCCCTCGGAGCTACATGGCCAGGTAAATAAATTATAGGACTTTTAAAATATTGCTAATTTTTCTTTTCTGTTTTTTCCCCTCGTTTTTTTAACAGGAGAACCAGCTCTGGCTGGTTCTATGGACCAGAGATTTAAAAATAGCTGGGTTCCTTCCTGTCTGAGGTAGAGAGAAAGATATAAGCCTGATTTATTGGCTGTCCAGTAGACTTTATATTCAATTTCCTCTTGTCACATTCCTATCAAGTAACTGCAGGAGTGTAGCAGAGACAGGGTGAGCCTTTACAGAATAAATACATTCATTTACATGATGAATACCCATATTCACGTGGATAAAAGTCCCTCTTCAAACACTCCAACAAATAAATACCAGCCAAACATTGTTAGCAGCAAATCGGTGGGAGAAAGCAATCTCCCATATTTTAATTCAGTATTTAAATTCCCAGATTGAATTCACTTTGGTAGGATGTGCGTGTGGGATGCACTGAAATGACTGTCCTGCCACATCCAATGGAATGAGGGTTAAATCCTGATTTCTGAAATACAACCAATCCTTTTGTCCTTTCCTCCTTGATGCCTGGTGAAGGCTGGGCTAGAACAGAGGCTGGGCAGAGCTAAAGAATAAAGCAGGGATTTTTTAAAAGGCCTCAAAAGATCCAGCTTGGGCAGCACCAGAGCCCAGCCAGGGCTGCACCCAAGATGAACCAAAATGGTCACAAAAATGGACACCCACTCATGGGGGCTCTCACTGGGATCAGTTCTGCTCCATTTGCACCTTGGAGTTCATTGTCCCATTCCAGCTTTAGCCCAGGCAGTCCCATCCTGCTTGTTTTTCTCTCTCCAGCCCACGCTGTTTGTGCTCCTGGGCCTGAGGTTTGGATCATTTGTCCTTGGTCCCCAGCTGGAGCAGGAATTGTTTTGTCTCCCTGCTCTGTGCAGAGAGCTCACCATCCCCTGATATGAGACCCAGAACCCACACACTAAAGCAGCACAGAATGTGAAAAATATAAAAGCCAAAACCTGAGGCATCACCTTGTTGTGCCTGTGGTGGCTGATGCTGCTCAGTAGAATTGTTAAGGTTGGGAAGGACCTCCAAAGTCCTCAAATCCAACCCTCAGCTCAGCACCACCACTACATTGTGTCCTCAAGGGCCATATCCACGTGTTTTTTGGACATTTCCAGGGATGGTGACTCCACCACTTCCCTGGGCTCAGCACAGCTGAGCATCCCACGTGTGCTGGGGGAGGAAAACTCCCAGTGGGGTTTGGCTTGGGAGCAAACAGCACTGGGTGAGCGAGACTTGCTCAGAAACAAGGCTGAGAAAAGGAAAAGAGAAAGAAATAAATTTTTTAAAAGCTTAATAAGTAAGATTTAAAGCTTCTCTGCAAGCTCACATCCCAGTCTGGGTTAAGGTTTGCACAACTTCTGCTGGTTGAATGCAGAAGTGGATTTTCCTTGTGGGATGTTTCCACAGAGATGAAATCTTTGTTTGATGCTCAGAAAGTCCAAGTGTTTCTGCTTGGACCATCAAGCAGGAACAACACTGAGAGCTCCATTTTACATTTCCAGGGGTTCCAGTAGCTGCCTAAAGCTCCCATAAACCTCACATTGCACACACAAACAGCTCTTATTTTTCACTTTCATCATGTGTTAAAAATTTTTCTTCTTCTCAGAGAAAACTTGGCCTTTTGAAAGGTTTATGAACTCACATATATTTATGGAACTGGGACAGGGAACTGACACGAAATGTTCTCAGGATGATGGATGCAATCCTGTCTCCAGGGAAAAAAATTAGGAACCCAACCAAGGAAAAACACTCTGGAACACTTCACATCAAACAAGGAAACGAAGGAGTGAGAAGAAATGAAACACATTTGAGATTATGAAAAGGGGGTTAGTTAATGTCTGAGTTTAGTCTGATGCCCTGGTGATGGCCATCACTGCAATCAGTGTGGGGACTGATTCCACTCAGGAATTACTCAGGAATAATTCCAGCACCAGGATAAAGGCCAGCACAAGGATCACTGCAATGGTCAGTGTCGGGCATTGAAATGCATCCAGCTTGATTTGCTCCAGCAAATTCAAAAATCCTTTCCCTGCCTTGTATGAAACATAAACAAAGCCTTCACTTCGATTGCATATTCTCCTGTACAAGAATGTTATTTTAATTTCCCCCAAGAGCTAAAAAAAGAACCTTTTTTTCCCTTATTTTTATTTGATATACATAATGTAGGCTGGCAGTATTAGTGTAAGTGTTTTCTATTCATGGCTTTCTGAAACTTTCTGTTAGAAGTCTTTGAAATCAAACACCCTTCTTTTTATCATATATTACTTCCTCCCTGGGAACTATTCCCTCTCTGTGCAGTGATCCCATTAGGCTTTTAACTTTCACATGTTAAAAAAAACCCCTTACCCCAAAACCTGTGATAAAAATGTATTGATGTTTGAACACCATCCAGCACAGGCAACTTCAAAAAACAACACACAAATTTTGTGAATGGAAAATAGGAATTTGATTTGCTGGGTGGGGAGAAGCTTTTCCATAGGCAGTTATGATGTTTAATGGGCCATCTATTGATTTTGGGTTTACTTGGTACCACTGATGTTTGCAACAGCATTTAAAACAAAATTTCCAAAGGAATGGGCCATGGTTTTATGGAAAACCACAAGTGACACGAGTGACTCGTAGGCTTGGCCATGTCTGCAGAGTTGTTTATTCTT
This sequence comes from Urocynchramus pylzowi, assembly GCA_013397555.1. Taxonomy (NCBI): domain Eukaryota; kingdom Metazoa; phylum Chordata; class Aves; order Passeriformes; family Fringillidae; genus Urocynchramus; species Urocynchramus pylzowi. The sequence goes on from VZRH01001418.1 coordinate 301,376, forward strand.
GCAGCACTCACAGAGCCCAGGATGGCTGTGGTTCTCCTTGCAAACTCTGAGGTGGTATCAGGCAGGAAAAACTAGATTTGAAAGACTTAAAGTTATTGGACACATTTAAGAGCTTGATATTCTGAGCTGAAATGGATTTTTTGGTGTTCAAAATGCTTCTTTGGATCAAGTTTTATGACAAATTTGTTTTCAGCCTCAGTCAGGTCTGTTCTTTCACTATTGAGTATTTCAGTGGACTTGGAATATCCTTTTAGAGTGGTTTTTGATATTTATGAGATAGACTTATTTAATACTAGAAATGTTGCAAATTTAAAGCCATAGATCTGTTCCACCTGAAATCACCCAGACTCTTGTGCATCCTGAAGGGCCTGGGCAAGCGTTTGGGATGTAAAAGGAAACTCTGAGGCAGCAGAGATGAAAAGGAGGAAAAGCAGAGGACTTGAGGTGTCCAGACTGAATTATCTCAGCACTCAGGGTTAGAGATTTAAGGGATTTACACCTCTGGAATGAGGGGAGCAGAGGACACACCTCATCCTGGGCTGGCTCTTCATTTCCAGGCTGCATAAATGCCAAATTTCTGGCAGTGGGGATGACCCCAAGGTGTGAGAGCCATCTCCCCCTTCTCATTGCACCCTTAATTCACCTGATTTGTTCCCAAGTTGCCTTTTCTCCTGCTGGAGTTCAGTATTTCCCACAGGAACACTCCAGGACAGCAGATCACACTCACTCCTCATCCTCAAATGTCTGTGTGACCACTCCAGGTTCCCCACCTTGGCCAGGTCATTCCTGGGATGTTCTTTCAGTTCCTTGACTGGAAACTCATCCAAACTCTGCCTGGAGGAGCACAGGGAACCCTGTTAATTTAACAGATCCCTTTCATGCACACCTGCCCACAAAACTCATGCAAACCCAGTGATAATTTAGAGAAAAACCAAGTTCAGGAACCTCCGAAGTGATTTCATTAAAATCAAACAAACTGCTGGTGCTTGACATAATTAAGGGTGTTTGATTTGGCTCTGCAGCAATGAAAAAAAGAAAAGTGGTTGCAGCTTTTGTCCCAACAAATATGAAGCATCATTTATCCTCCACCAGCTCGGTACCAATCCTTTTCTGTTCAAATCTTTCAAACATTTCTTCTTTTTCTCTTTTCCTGGCCCTGTTGAGCCAAAAGAAATGTTTGACAGGTATTAATTTTGAAAACAAATGGTAGATTTTCAGCTCAGCTGCTGAGGAGAAGGCAGGGAAAGAGCAAATTGCAGCTTGTTTTAATTGCAAACTGGGAATTTTATAAACAAAATCCACGCACGTATCATTTATAATCATGATCCGGGCCAGAGCAATAATTATGATAAATCCTTTTTCAACCCTACTAAGAAGTCTTTTCTGAAGTAGTAGGGAATTAATTCACATTCTAGACAATGGCTCAATAAAATGCTTTCCAGCTTCTCCGACATATGGAATTCCACATGGGCTGCAATCAGATGTTCCCCAAATCACACTTTTTCCTTGCTTAATTCCCTGACAGTTTAACATAAACAAGCACTGAATTCATTAAGCTGCAATCTTTAAACGTTCTAATTAACTGAAACAGCTGAAGTTTGACTCTTCAAACACATGTTAAAGGCTTAATTTTCAAGACATAAACCACTGGGAGACCTGCAGTTTATTAACATTTGAGGTGTTCAGCAGAGAACCTTCCCTTGTGTCCTTCTTCAGGGTTCTGCAAAATGTAGAATTACAATATTTTAACATAAGGCAATTAACAAAATACCTCATTTTTTGTAATGAAAGGCATTATTGCTTTGATTTGGAAACAGAGTTTTTGACTCTGAGCTCCCTGATTGTCCAGTCCTATCAGACTACTTTCATTGCTCCATTTAATGTCCAGTGGCTCCCTAAACAGCACTTAACTAAACTGTACTAAAGGTATTTAAGATTATTCTTTAAAAAACAGGGATTTTTTTTCCTGCTCCATGAAGTTCCTGCCACATTCAAGACAGTCCACTCAATATTTTGGATGCAGCCTTGACCCAAGAGAAGGGAATTTTAACCCATTAAAGTATTTTAATTTTTGCCATGACTTGGAAAATGTGCTTATGGAAGATCTAAGCTTTAATTCTTCAGTCTTAAATATTAAAAACCTTGCTTTTAACTGGGAGAGGGAAGGTTTAGATTGAATATTGGGAAGGATTTGTTCCCTGTGAGGGTGGGCAGGCCCTGGCACAGGTGCCCAGAGCAGCTGTGGCTGCCCCTGGATCCCTGGCAGTGCCCAAGGCCAGGCTGGACATTGGGGCTTGGAGCAAACTGGGATGGTGGAAGGTGTTGGGATTGGAACTGGATGATCTTTAAGGTCCTTTCCCACCTAAACCATTCCATGATTCTGTGCTTCACTTCATTACACAAGAATTGGGAAGGTGTGAGCCTGATAAGGCAACATCATCCCTGTGTGATCCCTGCTTGCAGCCAGGCGAGGCCATAAATGCCTAAAACACTCCAGAAATTTGGTTACTCCAAAGGTGTTTTTAAATCCAACCCCTTGGAACTTGGTTTAGCCACCTTTTAATTATTAAATGAGAATAAACTCAGCAAAAGCATCACTTTAAATCGGGGCAGGCACAAATCCCTGTGCCTCGAGGCCCTCGTGGCCTTGGCACGGTGGCAAAGACACGGATCAGAGCTGGTGGAGGGCACAGAGCCCTTTTAGCTCTTCTTATCCCACCACTGATGGATGGATCCCATCCCAAACAAGCCTGACATGACCTCTGCCATTCCAGGAGACACCAATTGTGTGGTGGGACTTGGATGATGATCCTGGATGCTGAGCTGTGCCCTCTCCTTTCGATGAGACAATAAACCTGACCCGGGCACCAGGTGCTCTGTCCTGCTGGGGGGTTCACGTGTGAAATGTGGATAGAGGAGGAAATGACAGGAAGCAAAGCACCATCAGCACAACTTTCATGTGGGTTTTGTTCCCAGGAAACCACTTCCTCTGTTTGTATGGGCTGCAAGGGGATGGGACTGCACGGGGGCTCTCGCTCTCAGCTCATTTAGCCAAGCCAGAAAAGCCATGGCACCCAAGCAAAATCAAAGGAGGTATTATTTTTTATCATCCTATGTTTATCTGGATTCTGCTGTCATGGAGTTTTTGTTGTATGGGAATTTTCCTCCTCCTCTTTTTCCTTTCTTTCCCTCCTTATTTTTTTCCCTACACAAACGGATTCCAGTGAAATCAATTTTTGATTTTCCTCCTCATCTTTTTTCTTTCTTTCCCTCCTTATTTTTTCCCTACCCAAACTGATTACAGTGAAATCAATTTTTGAGTGTTACTTCCAACTAGAGAAAAAGAAATCCCTCTAAACTCCTGTAAATGCGGAACAATACATAGATTTACACCAGGGAGTTATTTCTGAAAGAAAAGATAAAGTCTTTTATGGTTGATCCTTCCAGCAGCCATGGTTTGGTTCTCATCACCCCTACAAAAATGCGCTTTTAAACCAGTAAAATTCCTTGTTTTTCTCATGTACAGAGGGTTGTGAAGGCTTCAGGTTGTCCCCATGTCCAACACATCTGTGATAAGGGCAGCTTCAAGGGTCAGCCTGGGAATTACTGGATCTCCTGGTCTTGAGGGGGGAAAATTGGAGTGGGTTCATGGAGAATAGAGCAGGTGGGCTGCTGCTCCCTCAGCCAGAAACTGGAGAAGAAAAAGAACAAGTAGGAAGTCATTTTATGAGGTGATCGGGGTAAAGCCTCATTTTAGCTGATAACACCCCTACTTTACATCAAGAAGGTGAAGAAGAGAAATAATCCTTAAATACAGCAGGAAGCTCATAAATGAGAAGCACAGGGAAAAGTGTTCCTGAAGCTTGGTGTCCTGGGATTCATCTGGAAAATCCCAGATTGTGGCACTGGCCCTCTGGCAGGATGTGGCTCTGCCCGAGGGCTGGGAACCTCTGCCTTTCCCTGCTGACCTAGCATCCAGCCCTGGGATGGTGGTGTGTCCTCAGCACAAAAAACTCCAGGAGTGGGCAAGGGAATTGCAATTCTGTCACCTGCCAGCTTGCAAAAAGCAAAACCCAAGCCAAGCTGCATCTCCAGGGCCAAAGGCTTAGCAGGGTTAGTCACCAGCAGCCAGAGCATCCCAAAATAAACATCTCCATGTTTTTTGTTCCTCAGTTGTGCCCCTCGAGCTGGAATAATGAAGCAAAAGTTTGTAGAAAATGTTGATAAGTGTAATTGGTTGGGTTTTTTTTTGTGTGTGTAGAAGTAAAGAATTTACTTGAAGAAGTGTTAACAGATATATTAATATTTTTGAATTATTGAAAGATGGGTATTTGGTAATATCTGTTTGTTATAGTTGTAAATTTTGTAATTTTTGAGAGTTGATAATTCTTGTAGACACAGGAGGTTGTATAATTGATAGTTAGGGTAAGTATTAATAATGGCTTTTGTTTGATATTTGGAGATGTGAAATATTTGTATAAGTATTTGTGTTTTGTCTGTTTGAAAATATTTGGTAAAGTGTTTGAAATAATTATAGTTTGTTTGTTTTCATTTTTTTTTGTTATGAATTTTGGAAGTGAAGAGTGTGTTTTGATATGAGAAACAAAATATTGATTAATTTTGTGTCAGGATCTGGTTTGGAGTTAGAAGCAAGGCCTTAAGTCAATTAACAGCTGCTGGAAAAATCCATGCTGGGAAAGATGGGGGCACGATGAGAGAGGGATGGTGCAGGGGGAGGGAAGATCAGGACCTGGGGGTGCACCTCACTGAGAAAACCTGCTCTGAGGCTGCTGCTGCCCCATCCTGTCCCACCCTTCCTCCTCCTGTTCCTCTCCTTGGGGAAGCATCCTAGCTGGAGAGCAGAGCAAACTGCCCACTGCTCCATTCCAAGGACAATTTTTGGACCTCTTTTTCTGCCCAGGAGCGTTGCCAGGCCAGTGGCTGAGCTCTCCAAGGGCGTTTGAGCAGTGTAATTTGTGAAATGCTGCTGCAGGTATTTTGCTGAGTGTGCTGATTGGGGGTGGATAAGCACAGTGCACCCATTTCTGCTGCTCAGCTGCAGGAATGTGGGTCATTTCTGGTGTGAGCAGTTCCACTTAACAGCACAGGACTTGCATTCCCTGAAAATGTGCTGATGGAAGACAGAACTCATCATTCCATGGACATTTGCTCTGGTGAAATCCAAAGCAAAACAGTTGATAGGGACAGCAGAGCTGCCTGGGGAGCCAAGGGTGATGATGGCACTGCTCCAGGTCTCTGGCACTGTCATCACATCCACTCCCAGCACCATTTTCCATGTTTCTTCACTGTGATGGACAAGAACTCCTCATCCTTGGGACAGCAAAATGTGGTTTGCTTTCATCTCTTTCCTTATTTCCCATGGTGTGCTTGGTTATTGCTTAGGCTGGTACAGAAGTGCAAAGACATTGATAAGATTGAAAGATTAGATTCCAAACTGTGCCAAGGAGCTTTCCCTGGAGGTGGCTCTGATTCTCCCCACCACCCACACCCTTCCCCTCAGCCAGGCTGAACAACCTGCAGGAGGGTTTGATTTTGTCACCCATCCCTTGCAGCTGACTTTGCAACAAGCCCCACCAAGGTGGTGAGAGTGAAGTTCAGAAGAGATTTAGAGGATTCTGCTTTCCTTAAAAACCCCAGAATTTCACACAACTCTTTGCTTTGCTCTGTTACCCTCATGGACCAGAAGCATCCTGGGTGAGGTCTTGTGGTTTTGCTAAGAGCAACAGACATGGGATAATTCCCCAAATAGGTTCTGACCTCCAGCTCTGTCTCAGCTCCCATTAAATCCCACAAATTGGATCAGGACCAGCACAGTAATGCAGGCTGGGGTTTGTACCTTCCCTCTCTGCAGGTTCTGCAGGTATTTGGATAAGGAGATGCTTGGGAGGAGTTTTTGTTGTCTGAAATCACACATTGAGAAGAATAAGGGGAAATCAAAGAACATTCCTGAGCTTTAATTGTCTATTATTTAATTGTCTAATAATTATTATTTTTAGAGGAAGAAAAGGCCAGAGAAAAACAGCAATAGCTAGGAAATTGTTAGTAAAATTCTTGTTATCATGTTTGTTTTGTCTGCTTAGGTTCTTTCACCTTGGGCTATCTCCACTTAGCCATGGAAAGGCAGGTGATGGATATAATTTTGGTGTTCAGGATTAAAGTGGATATTTATTATACAGCTACAGCCCTGATCCAAATCCACTGAAGCTGACAAAGTCACAGATGCCACCAAATCCATCTGTAATTGTTTTCTGAACACAACCTCCAGGTACAATCCAAGCTCTGGGTGTTGGAGCTGCATCTGCTTCAAATTATGGATGGGCATTTTTCTTTTCTTTTCTCGTGTGTGAGTTCAAACAAACATCGTAAGGGCTTTGGCACTGAAGCAAAATAGTGAGAAAGCACTAAAAAAGTGTGAGGAAGGAAAAAATAAGTCATTAGGCTGAAAAGCAAAATCAGTCATTCCCTTCCTACTGAACTTCTTAGTGGTTAAATCTCTGTCTTCTGAAAAGAAAGCGAAACCACCGCTCCAAAACTCGAGGACAATTAATAAAGGACAGCAGCTTCAAATTGTGAAACATTTTGGGGACACAATGACTTCCTTGGCTCCCACAGAGACCCTGCAAGGCACTCAGAGTGTCCCAGAATGTTTTACCTCCATTAAGAGCCCATATCCCTCACTGGAGCACTTTGTGAAACCGCGAGTAAAATGTAATGAGTTCAGCATTTTCATATCATTCTCATTTTCTGAGCTGATATTTGAGATAAAAGACAAAGCCTGCCTTGGTTTCAGTTCAGAGGACATTCTGTGCTATGGCTTCACTTTGCTGAAATCCTGATCAAAGCAGAGCTGTGAAATCTTACTATCCCATTGCTAACTGCACTGTTGACTTTATGCATACTTCCAAAATCCCTGCTTCCCCTTAGACCTTTTGACCACCCTATTAAAAGGGAAAAAAAAAAGGCCAGATATTTGCATTTGGTACTGTTCAGTACTTTCCTGCTAGCAACAGCCTTGCTAGTGAGCTGAAACACAATTTTCCTGTTCTATAATTAAAAGAATAAAACTTTTCCATGGTTCCTCCATGGCTGCTGTGCTCTGAAACACGGGTGGGATCATTTTGCCTGCTGGGAGGGATGAAGTTCATTAACCTTGGAGACACCCCCCTCATCAAAGAGAGGAGCAAAACCACTCACGAGCTTTCCCTCTCAGATTCTCTGATTATATTAATCCCAGAAGATCTGAACTTCATTTTCTTCCCATCTGGGACGAGAATCCAGCAGGGAGAAGTTCAGGGTGCCCAAATGTTTCCATAAGTGTCTCAAATATCTTCATGCACTTCAGCTTGGCAGCTGTGTAACCAAGAGGGGCTCCCCATTGGCCTCAACCCATCCCTGTCCCTGGGGTCTCCTGGGACAGGAACCATTCTGGGGGGACTGGAGGGTACTGGGACACCTCACCCATCACCAGGTGCATGGAGATACTTCCTGTCACATTTTTCCCAACAGTTTTCTCCCTCTGGGATTTAGATTTTGAAGGAAGAAGGAAAGGAGATGTTGGTGCGACGGCAGTCAGAGTTGTGGCTGTCTGTGGCAGTGTTTTCCAGGCCATTCTCCCAGTAGGGAGGGCACCAGCTGGACCAGAGGTGGTTTGAGGTGACACTGAAACAATCCTGCTCTTCCTGGGATGGTTCCAGTCAGTGGCCATGGGGAATTCAGACCTCCAGCAAACCATAATTTTCATTTCAGCAAATTAAACACACCCTTGTGGGCAGGGGGGGATGATGTTTCAGGAGCTGGATGTCAATGCCAGGAAGAGTCCACGGGTGTTGGATGGGCTCTAACACCACAGGTGGGGTGCCTGCAGCAGAGCTTGGGGCACAGGGACATCGCCACCCAGAGCAGGGCATTTGTGCACACACGTGTGCAGGGGTGGCTGGGGGAGCTGACACCGTGCTCAGCTTGTTCTGTGGCCTCTGAACATCAGCCTTGAAGTCAATCTTCTTTCCTGGAGGAAAAAATAGTAGTTCTGACATTCCAAGAAATCCCAAAGGGAAAAATACTGAAAATTAAATGTGTTGGTCTGCGTCCAAGTCACTTACTCAGGGGAGATAAATGATTTCGTATGCTAATGACCATTCCCTCAAATCTCTGACATTTTCTTACAATGTACTTAAGTACAGTTTGTTTTGCTTTCTGTCTCCACAACAATTACAAAGATTTATATTTCATTGCTCCGGTTGTGTTTGCCAGGACCACACTTCCTTTCCTTTTTAAAGGCGCAGGGATATTGTCTGGGACAGCACAGAACGGCGCTTTCTGAACAGCTAAAATGAAAATAAACAAGGCTGAACTTATCTGGTGGAAGAGGGCAGACACTTTCACTAGGCACAGCAAAGCCAATAAAGGCTTCTGGCTCTTTTCTCCTCGACAGATCAGTACACACAGACTCAGCAGCAGTTCATAAGCAAGACAACTCTGTCACCTTTTGTGATAACTCCAAATTAATTCCTCCTTCCAATGTGATTATGAAAGGCTCAAACTTGCCACCTTTCCTGGTGCTTCTGGTGCTGAGGGCTAATTCCCTCTGCCTACTGTTTGGCAAAGGGGGTGCCTGAGGAGGAAGGATGCCTGTGTTGGTTCAGGCTGGTGGGAGAACAAAGTGCCACTGTGTCCAGGGGCACGGAGCACAAACGAGGATTGTTCCTGGTGACACCTTTCCTTGCCTCCTCCACCCATCTGCCAGCACTGAGAGTGACTCACAGCTCCATTGAGGAGAACTCCCAGGACGAGGAGGACTCTTGTTCCTGACTCTGCCAGCCAGGATGCTGCTGCTAAATGAGCAGTGCTGGGTTAAGGCTGCAGGGAACGGAGCTGAGGTCACGACTCGGGCTGGAAACCAGATAGCCCTGGGCTGCAGTGGCACTTTGCCCACAGCTGAGGAGCCTTTTCTGTCACCCTGTGTGTGCCACACTGGGCTGCTCAGCCCCCTGAGAGGTGCTGAACCCCACGATGCTGCTGGGGCACCCCACTGCCTGTCCCTAACCCATCCTTTGCTCTCATTATTTAACGCCCCACGTTGCTTTAGGAGCACCATCCCCTTCTAGACCTGCTGGCGTGGCAGACACAGGGTGGTCAAGGCTGTCCTGACTCACTGACCAGGACTGGCTGCCCAAGCCCTGGGAAGTGACCACGGGAGCTTTGCTGGTCATCTCCAACCCAGCCCTCATGAGGGGTGGTCGTGTGTGGGAATCGGCTTCACGGCTCCAGCCAAACACAGGCTGCAAATGGTGACCTCGGGGCAGCTCCTGTTTGTACAGACACAGGGAGAATCCACTGGTTGTGGCTTCCTTGGGAATCATTTGCAGTCCCTGAGTAATGTGGACCACAAGATGAGGAAAAAAAAAAAAACAAAAAGGGAGTCTTAAAAAAGAAAGGAGAAAGACAGTGGAGTCAGTGTTTTCTGCTCTGTGCTCTGGACATCTTGAGCAACAGCATTCCCAAAAGTCTCTGCTCAAATGAGCTGTACCAGTTTGGAAATGGAGAGCCTGGTGAAAGATGATGGTGAAAATTCCCTCTCTTTCAGGATCATCACCATTTGCATGGATTCCAGCAGAAAAATGCAAAGTGGTGGTGATTGCAGTGTGATAAACAGTTGTGCTCTCATTTAAACAGTTTAAAGAACTGCACGAGCACTGGCATTAGTTGGAAAATTTCCACAGCCAAATGCAGCTCTTCTTAACTTCCTAACTACCCCCTGTCCAAAATTACTTAGGCTAAGGAATTGTGCATTGTATATCCCCTATTATATATCCTTTATTATCATGTTCTCTATGGATTGTAGGGATGGACTCAGAAATTCAGGTTTTGATTCCTGTCCCCATCCTTAAACTTCCTGTATGACCTTGGGAGAATCTCCTGCTTCTGTTTATCACTGTTTATCACTCAGTACTTTGGGAAAAGGAAATAAGGACATGGGATCCTCTTTTGTGGGATGCAAAACAGAGTTTACTGCCAAAATTTGAGTGAGAAAAAATGTCAATCACTTCCACAGCTGATGAAAGAGCAGAGGGATGCCATGAGACCTGTTCAAAACTTTAATAATTCCCAGTGGTTCTGAAGATATTTTGGGTTTCTCACCACTAGACAGCCTTCCTCTGCCATTTGCTCCTGGTGTCTTCCAGCAATTCCTTGTGCAGTGGTCATCACACAGCAGTCTTCATCTGGTGCCAGCTGAAATATGCAGCCATAATAAAGATATTTTATTTCAAAGCTTCCCCTCTGCTCATGGCCAGAACGTCTGAGTATCTTCCACCGTGTTTCTGCTAACAACAACAATAAAAAAAAAATAATAATAAAGGCAAACAGCAGAAGAGTTCTTAGCTTGGTCTACACACTTCTCGTTTGAACTGGTTTTGGGAGGAGAGAAGATTTTGCTGATTGGATTCTCCAATTCAAGGTGTGCTGTGGGCATAACCCACCTGCCCATGGAATAGATAGAGGTTTGGCTCCAGCCCCACTGGCAGGACCTCCAGTGGTGCCCATCCCTGTGATGTGGCTGTGGCTTCCTCTCCCCCTCCTCCCCCTGGGTAGGAGCCTGGCCAGGCCACCAGCGTGGGCAGCATCTCCATTTAGCAGAACAATAAAGTCTGAGCTTCTATTCCCGAAGGGAAAATGTAAATTGTGAGATCTTGCTTAAAATATGGATTATGAAAGTGCATCCATTTCTATTGTCTCGGCGAAACATTGTGTTAAGTGAGCTTAATCAGACACACATTATTTGTCTCTGTGGATGGAATTCTCTGGCCTGTGTTCCCCAGGTCACAGCAGATGATCTAATGGTCCCTTTGGCCCTAAAATTCCCTGAAACAATGAAACATGGGTTTCATTAATGGAGCTAGACTTTTGGAAGAATGAAATATGAGCTACACATATCCTAATAATACATCTTTCAGATTCCTACGGAGTTTGTCCATCTTCTTGCCAGACTGCAGCTTGTGGAGTGAGGCAGGGCCCTGATCTCTCTCCCTTGGGAACAAAGTCCTAACCCAGCTTTGTCTGTTGAAAGGCAGATGTCTGCATGCTCTTGCAGGATGTTTGACCATCCAAAATCAAGGAGAACTTTAATCTCCTTTTCCCTCCTTTCAGTCATGGATTGTATAACTCCTGTTTTTTCTATGCACTGTGTTAAATCCCAGAACAAAGTGCTGTTCCTGGGGCGTTAGCTCCTCCATTCTCTATGGTGATCTGCTCTGACATCAAGACAAGGACAAGAGAAGGCTTTGGGGTAACCTAATTATGGGACATTCTCTTAGGAGTTGGACTTCATGATCCTTGTGGGTCTCTTTCAACTCAGAATAATCTGTGATTCTGTACTTGCAGCCTTCCTGTACCTGAAGAGAGACTACAAAAAAGATGGAGAGGGGTGTTTCACAAGGAGCTGAAGTGACTGGGAATGGCTTCACACTGGCAGAGAGTAGGCTTAGATTGGATATTAGGATAAAATCCTTCCCTGTGAGGATGGGGAGGTGCTGGCACAGGGTGCCCAGAGAAGCTGTGGCTGCCCCTGGATCTCTGGAAGTGTCCAAGGCCAGGTTGGATGGAGCTTGGAGCAACCTGGGACAGTGGAAGGTGTCCCTGCCCATGGCAGAGGGTGAGAACCAGATAATCCTTAAGATCCCTTCCAACCCAGGCAACGTGATATGAATCATCCCAGGATGATTCTGGGGTCAGGTGATTCCTGGAAATACAATCCCTGTGGATCTACTTGTATGTGATGAAGAACTGCTGCTTGTCCCAATATCCATAATCCTGCAGAACCACCACCAGCCTGTGTTCCACTCCTGGTTCATCCCTGAGCAGAGCAGGACTAGAGGAGGCAGTGACAGCCTGGTACACATGAGGTTAAGCACGAAGACATCCAGCAGTGAATGCCACCAGCAAGGGATGGCACCAGGGGACACTGCAGCTGTCACCTCAGAGCAGCCACATCCGCAGGAGCCAGGCTTCTTCATCCAACTCCAGCCCTCTCTGACCTCCTTGCTGAATGCCTGTGGATGTGCACAACCACTGTGGAGAGGGTCCCAGACTCAGGAGTCATCTAATTTGTGTGAAAGACCGAGAACCAAACAGAAAAGCTGCAGAAGGATTGAATTGCAAAAGCCATCCCCCCTGCCCGGCCCGGGCAGGCTGTGATTACAGACAATACCTTCCGGATTTCCAAGAGGGAAGTGATCTATCCTTCCCAGGGCAGGCCCAGGACAGCTGTCATGCTTTGTGGCTGCCCTGGGTATGCAATGATGTCATTTCAGAGAAGGAATCAAAGATTGGCTTCAGTTTGACGAGGTTTAGTTGTTTTGGTGTTTTTTAAACTTTGCCTTCATTTCCTTTTTTTTTTTTTTTTTTTTTTTTTTTTTTTTTTTTTTTTTTTTTTTTTTGTCTTAAAATTTCACCCAGAGATGTTTCCAAACCCAAGAGCCTTCCGTCCCTGCTTGCTCTTTCCCTGCTGTCCCGTGCTGGCGCCGGGCACTGGATCCTTACTGGGAAATGGGAAGGTCACACAGTTTACTGGTTTTCTGTCAGCCACAGAGACCTCTTTGGCCACGGTGTGAATCACCCTGGAGAGAGGCTCATTTTCTGCACCACCTCCCGAAATGTCACAGAAAAATAAACCCCACTGTGTGACTGTAATGAGGCATATTCTGGGCCTGTTTATTTTGTAGGCAAAAAGCCACTACCAGCAAGCAGAGTCAGCTATAGGTTCCAAAAAAATCTCCTTTACCAAGGATATTGTATGTGGAGGAGAACTGCCAAATTCTCCCGGCTGGAATGCCTGTTTTCCAAGGAACAGGCTCTTCTGGCACATCCTGAGCAATCCAGAGTCAGATGGGCAACCAAGTGAGTGATGCAGAGAGCCAGCAAGGGGAGTGTCACCACTGCAAGGGGGAAAATCAGATGTAACACCAGTCCTGAATATCTGTCCCACTCCCAAAATTCATGAATCCTCTCCTGAAGAAGGAACCAGTCTCGGCCTGGTGCCCAAATCCATCCTGGCTTATCACTCGGCCAAGCAGGCCTGTCAACACTGGGAGTTTCCATCTCTGAGGATGGGCTGCAGGAAGCCAAAATCTGTCACCTCTTTCCTCGGCCTCATTAGATCCTGCCTTTCACAGGATGCTGGAATCAAGGTCCGTGTGTTCACGGGCGGATAAATTGCCTGAGACCACCAAATAATGGGAATTCTAACACACGGGCCTATCCGTGGGCCTGGTGTTCTCACACTCCCAGTAAAACTTTATGAGATGGGAAGTGCAATAATTAAGGAAAAGTTTTACAAAAAGCACCAACTAACTTTTTAAAAGGGCTCTTGGGTGCAAGTCTGTCATCATCTTTGGGGTCTGCTGAGCATCAGGGTTTTAACACTGGGAAGAGCTTTTGGGGACAGCAGGGCTACTGTGAAAGGAAGGATTTCCCATCTCACCTGTGGGGCTGGAGGGCTTTGATGAAAAAAGATTTCTGTATCTCTGCTTTATCTGTATTATCTATATTTTTGCTTTGATGAACACATTTCTCTAATTCAGGGCCCAGCTTGTTAAAGTTTAGCCGCCTGCAGCTTCCAAACTGGAATACCCAAAGACATGAACCCCCTTGAGAAGTTTTATTTAAGTTTTGTAGGAACTCATGAGGCTGAGAAGGTTTCTTTAGGTGGATTTGGCTTCACTAGCTGATGAGGAATTTGACCCCAAATTACACAATGTAATCACACCAAGTTTGAACAAAGCATCCAGACCAGAGTCATATTTCTGGCAGTGGAAACATATAAGAAAAATACACTTAAAAGTATATAAATAGAGTGAAAATGTGCAAGGCTACCTCTAAACTCTCTCACAGCCTCCAAAGCTATTCCTTGCAGTAGGTGATTATGTGTGTTTGTGAACTTTAACCTTCTGCTGGCCTGATCTTGGCAGAGCTGAGGTTCCTTGCTGTCCATGACTCCAGCATTCCCATGCTGTCCCTCTGGCTATCGGGAGCAGGGATCTCTTCTGGGGTCTCTCCCCTCTCCATGAGATCATTGACACATTTGCACTTCTGTTCCCAGATTACTTCAACACGGGCCTACCTTAATCAGCAGAGTGTCGATTCCCACACTTGGGAATGACAATTGTAGTGGTAATTTTAAAGGTATTTTTCATCCACAAGGAGCCAAGACCTTTTTAAAGCAGCGACATCAAGGGAATATTTGTTTTAAAAATTTGAGCAGGAGGGGATGGCTATTTGTACACTTTATGTTTCCTTTTAACTTCAGCTCTTTTTTTTGCCCTCGCAGGCAGAGTTTTCTGTGTAAGCAGTTGCTGTGTGACTCCTTTTCCTCTTCCCTGGGCACCTTATAGACCAAGAAGCCACAATTGGGAATGCATTCAGAGACCATTAGTACAGGAAGTCGGGTCAAATCCAAAGAAACCATGAAGCAGTAAGTTGGAAAACACGGGATGAATGGCCTTTTCATACGGCCGCTTTCAGGTGGAGTTTGTTTTTGGATTAAAGGAGTTTATTCAGGTATTCACAAATATCCCAGCTCTCTGAACTGGCTGGAATGTGGAAACCTCCAAGTCATAATCAATTGCCGTAGAAGGGATTGGCGTGTTCTAACTAGGGAATAGAGGGATGAAAGAGTCCTAATTAGGTGACACGCCTTCAAAACGGGATGAAAGGCCCAAAACGTCCTCAAAGACGCGAGCAAATATGAAAATCTCCAATCACCTCTTTCTTCATTGGCAATCCCCACGTTCCAAAAATGTTGGTTTCAGATGTTTTTTGCGTGTTGCGAAGTCCCACATCATTTCCCCCCCCCTGCTTTGCCTGCTTGGCTGGGGAGTTAAAAAATAAAAGGCCCAACACGAGTGAAATGTGACAGAGTCTTGTTCACAGCCTCACAGGGGCTGCAGGAACTGGGATTGCTGTGTCCTGGGTAATATAAAAATGCTCAGAGGGGAAGTTTGGATGGTCGAGGTGTGATGCCATGGAAAATACTGTCTTTGGCAAGGCCGTGCTCAGAGATACATCCACAATTTTTCCTTTTAGGCACAGGAAAAAGGGAAGCTGCTGACCCAAGTTCAGCAAAATCAGGATAAGAAACCAAAACAGAAAGAAAATGGAGTAGTGATCACCATTGGCATCAAATATGGATGGAAAACATCCTCAGGAGAGGAAAAAATGCAGTTTTATTTTTTTGTTTCCTGCTAGGAGAAGTGTAGGGATTGTGTCCTTTCTTCCCACATGAACTTCCAGGAATGGCAGCTTTTAGTGACCTGCAGGTGACAACCTTGATCTGGGTCAACAGAGACCTCAATATTTCCAGCACAAACCACCTTTGGCTGTTTTCAGGGCTAACCTTTTGCCAAACACTCTGGAGATGCAATTTGCAACAGAGGTGTTAATAATTGTCTTTGCAAAGCAGCTGAAAATGTGGGTTTAGAGCCCACTTTCATGGCTGGGAACTAAAAACTAAGTCGGGTCTTTCTGCACTTGTTAGGCTCAGCTTATTTCAAGCCTTGTCTGCTTTGTGCTGCTGTCAGTTGAAGATTATTGTTTCCCAGCTCGGTGTTAAAAGAAGTGGAAGATTGTTGGGAACTGGCAAGGTCTCTGGAAATAAGTGAAACCTTCTCCCCTTCTCATCCTCAGCACATAAACACCCCTTATAAACAGCAAATATACCAGAGGAAAATCCACATTTTATACATCCTGAAGCACTTGAACCTCTGAGGTCTCTGCATTTAGAGAAACAGTCGGTATGGCTTCAGAAGTCCTTCAAAATAAAACCTACTCCCATTCCTATTACATAGTGGCAAATATTTGGCACTTACTAATAGGGCCCAAACTACTTTTTTTTTTCCCCCCACAAGGCACACATCTCGTTCTTCCAAACCTCACAGAATGTCCTTTTCCCCTCCCACAGGTGCACAGACATGGAGGGACCAGAGGATTCAAGCACAGCCTTGGAATCTGCTTTGAATCTGGACTGCTGCTGGCAGGAAAGCAATATTTGAAAGGGTATTATTGCTGAATTTATTACAACAGGGTAGGATGTGTGCGTTTTTATGCAGGGTTTTTGCTCTGACCAAGATGCTGACCCAAATTCCATTTTGGTTCTCATATCAACAATTGTTGGGTGCAGCCAGCCAACATTTTTTTGATGGAGCAATTTTCTACCCGCACTGGAATGCTGTCTAAATTATATGTGAAATGCAGGAATTTGGGATAAATTTACAACTCCCCAAAAGGTGAGATATCGGATTTTGGCTTTCCCACTTCTTTTTAATAATGGTAAAGTCATTTTAATTTAGTGCCACAGAGACATTTAATTTTGATTTGCTTCCTTTGACTCATTTGGGTCAAGCAGTCCATTATATTTAATAGCATATTATTTTTACATTATGTTACATGTTCCCGGGGCCAACACTGGCACGCAGGGTGGAAACTTGTCCCTTCCACTTCTCTGCATCCTTTGGTGGTTTCCATTAGCTCCACACTGCTGAAAGCAGCTCTGCTGCTTCCTTTGCTTGGGCTTTTGAAAAGATTTCTCTTGGAGATGCTCTGCTGCACTTTTCCAAGGCTCAGCTGTGGGTGGTTTTGTCCAGCTTGGCAGAAGTCGAGAGCTGGTTCCTGAGCTGGGTGTTTAAATCTCCTCAAAGATGCTCCATGTTCTCCCTCCTGGATTCACAGCTGGAGCTGAGCTGACCGTGGACCCTTTGGAAAGATTTCCCCCTGACACTGTCTCCAATCCCCTCCTGGTGTAAGGCCCTGCTTCCAGCTCCTGCAGTGTGTAAGATTCATCTGGCAGCTCCTTCCAGCCTTACCAGCACACTTCAGTGCTGTGTAGAGCAGAATGAGCGCCCTCAAAATACTCACATATCCAGAAAAAAAAAGCTGGAAGAGGAAGAAATCTCAAATCTCTTTGCTGGTGATGAAATCTTTCCATACTCTGCCCTGACCTCCTTGCAGTCTTTTCCTCTTTTTTCTTTTTTTTCCTCTTGGAAAGCATCTCCTTTTCTGCCTAAGCTCTCAGTGCCTCGCCAGCCCTCACAGCCCCAGATTTTAACTGCTGAGAGAATGGCTGTGTTGAAAAGTCTGAGCTTTATCCTGAGGCTGCCCTTTTCTGGGTTTCATGTGTTGCTAAGTTTAGGAAGTGCCACGCTCAGCCTTTCTAGCCCTGCTGTCACCTCCTCCTCGGGTCACTCGGCCAATCCTGCTCTGCCCAGGGAGGTGCGTGGTGGCATTTCCTGCTGCACAGGAAACTCTCCTTATTCCTGAAGCTCTTTGCCTCTCCCAGGAGCTCCAGTTTTGGGAGCTGTTGCTGCATTCTGGGGGATTTTCATTCTATAATGTTCTATAAATGGCCAGGTTGTACAAAGGACTTATTCAAGATAAAAAAACCTGTTCTTAAATAGAAGCTTTGGTTGGATTAGGGAATACGTGATGAAAAACAAAGACGTGCATTTTGTCTGAAAAGGAAATAAAAATAAATTCATGCCCTGGCTGACTGTGTGTTGAGATCACTTAAATGCTGCTGGGTTTTGCACACTGATGGTGGCTGTGTGAGTCCTTAAAAGCAAAAGTTGAGACCCTGCTCTTTTTGAGAGGAATTGGCAAAAAAACCCCAATTTAGTTGCTTCAAGAAAAAAATCAAACAGAAAACAAAATAAAACAAGCAAACAAATAGACAAAAACAACAACAAAAAAAAGGGGCAGATCATTTTTCATCTGCTCGTGGTGACCACAGAGGAGTTTGCAAGGGTTAAAAAAAAGCTGGTGGCTCAGAACTCTGGAGATTTAGGAAACTGCACTGAGACAGCTCTGTGTAAGGATAATATGTGCTGCTCTGAATTCCTCAGTAGTCCTCATGCTTCCCATGGGCTCTGGAAAATCCATGGGGCTGTCATCCATGGGGCTGTCACTCCAGCACCTCATTTCTCTGCAACAAAAATCACTTTGAGAACAGAAATCCAATTTGTTAAGTTGCTATTCCTAGAGAGTTTCTTGAGCTGTGTGGAATTAGTAATAGACCCTTTCTGACAGCTCTTCCAACATCCTTCTTTGAGAGCAGGTTTTACTGAGCAAGGAGCAGTGCTATTATTAAATGAATTTATGTCATAAATGTGGAAAACACTACTCAAGGAGGATATTTCAAGTCCACATGGTAAAAGAACAGACCTGAGTGGAAGTCCCTTTTAACAGAGACCTTCTCCTGTCCCAGGGTGCTCCAAGCCCCATCCAGCCTGGCCTTGGACACTTCCAGGGATCCAGGGGCAGCCACAGCTTCTCTGGGCACCCTGTGCCAGGGCCTCAGCACCCTCACATTGCTTGGGGTGCAAAGTTTGCACATTTATGGGCATCTCAGAAGTCTTAAAAAAATGTGGTTGTGCAGGTGGAGGGTGGAAGGAGGAGGCAGCTGGGCTAAGGCAGCTCTGCCCCCCTGCTCCAGACCAGCAAATGGTGCACGAGCTCCTTGCCTGGTGGGAGCCGTGTCCTCCCTTGCTCCAGACGTGGAATGTGCAGCCCAGTTGGAGCAAATGGATGTATAAACACAGCAGGAGACATCTGTAATGTGAAAATGGGGAGTTAGGTACCTACAGGGCCATTGTGCATTCAATGCACTGTGCTGGCTGGGCAGCCTGAATAATTGCACACATTGATATGGGGAACCAGCTACGCAGGCAGGGGTTTGCTTTTAATGCAGACCAACGGCTTCCTGTTTTGGAAATCTTGCCTCTTCAGTGCACAAATGCATAGTTTTGTATGTGCATAATTTGTGGCTGTAATTTTAGAGGCTCATTAAATAACTTGGCTGTGGAAATCAAATTGCCTTTCATCAAAATCCAGCGAGAGCTGGACCAGTTCTGTCCATCACAGCAGCCCTTCTGGTCTTCGTTACATGGCTGAAAAGCACAAATGCAAATGTGGCTGTGGATCTGTAGCACAGGAGGGAGGGAAAGGGAGCTTGGAAGAGGGAATGGTGCTGGCAGCAGGTTTCCAAGAGCGAGCTGGTCCTCTGAGGAGAAATGAGAGCTGCTCTGTTTTGCTGCCCGGGCAAGAAAGCAAAGTCCTGAGTGATGGGTTGGAGTGGGGCTGCTCAGGAGCCTGTGGCACGTCCAGGGGCCCCATGGTGCCCTGCACTGCTCAGGGGACCTTCTGCCATCTCTGCCCAGCAAATCCAGGCCTGGCACCTGAGCACTGAAACCCTGCAGGAACCATGAACCCAGCACTGGCACCTGAGCACCCAAACCCTGCAGGAACCTTCAACCCAACACTGGCACCTGAGCACTCAAACCCTGCAGGAACCATGAACCCAGCACTGGCACCTGAGCACCCAAACCCTGCAGGAACCTTCAACCCAACACTGGCACCTGAGCACTCAAACCCTGCAGGAACCATGAACCCAGCACTGGCACCTGAGCACCCAAACCCTGCAGGTACCATGAACCCAACACTGGCACCTGAGCACCCAAACCCTGCAGGAACCATGAACCCAGCACTGGCACCTGAGCACCCAAACCCTGCAGGTACCATGAACCCAACCCTGGCACCTGAGCACCCAAACCCTGCAGGAACCTTCAACCCAGCACTGGCACCTGAGCACCCAAACCCTGCAGGAACCATGAACCCAACACTGGCACCTGAGCACCCAAACCCTGCAGGAACCATGAACCCAACACTGGCACCTGAGCACCCAAACCCTGCAGGAACCTTCAACCCAACCCTTCCATTCCTGGCCACCCAGAGTAACAGCAGAGGAGTTTTCTGGCAGGAGGTCCTGGGCTTGATGCCATTTCTGGGGTTGGTCCCTTCATGTTGAAGAACACTGTAAAGTAACTCATCAGCTCATAGAGTTCAGATTTATTATCAGTGTTACGTGGTAGGAATGAGGATGAGAAGCCAGTGCAGGTGAAGATGGGGAGAGGCAGAAGCTCTTTGATGTTCTACAACATTGTCCAAAGTCAAATGGAGAATTCTTTTCAAATTTTATTTTAATATTTATATAGAAATATTATCCCATTGCTCCTTTTTGGTGGGATTGACACTGAAATGAAGGCAACTCTGACACAAGAAGGGAAATCTGCTCTCTGCTGCAGCAGTGCTGCTTGGTTTGTGTCCTGTGCTCTTGCAGCTGATCAAAAACTCAGGCATTTTCTGAGACTTCATCTTTATTCTGCACAGCAGCAACCCACCCTCTTTCCCTCTCCCACCCCCCCTTCTGCAATGGTATTTATTTGCAGGAAAGTGGATTGGAAAGAAGGAAAAACAAGATGCAATTTCAAAAGGTCCAACGTCTAAAAGAAAAGTTTCGGGAAGGGAGACAAATAAAGAGATAAGACAGATGCTGTTTCCTCTGGAAGGGGAGACAGCTCTTTGGCAGCTGATGAAGAAGAGGTGGGATTCCCCCTTCCTCTGATCCCTTCCATTTGGGGTTTCAGGTGTCTCCTTCAGAAACCCAAAGGTCACGCAGGGGACAGCGCTCTCACCAGAAGGGCCATGGGGCTGCCAACGTGTCAGCGATTCAAAGACCACTGACAGAGACAAGAATGCAGCAGAGGTGTGACTGCAGTGTCACCTCGGAGCCACTGCAGCTCAGATCCACTTCAAAGGCAGGCTCCCAGAGCAGGAGCCAAACAGGGAGGTTGAAAGCTTGATGATGAGCTCTCGTATTCCCCCCTGGATGTGTGAAAACGGGCAGGAGGGACCCTCACGCTGCAAGGTGAATGGTGATGGTTTAAAGGGATGCTTTTCCTCCTGGTGCCCTGGGAAAGCTCCTTTATAAAGCCAGCAAGATGTCCCACCTGCCAAGGCTGCTCCAGCTGCACCAGCCCCACCTGAAAGGGTGAAATGCAGCAAGGGAGGCTGTCCAGAGGTATCCAAGGTGGGAAGGGGCTCACAGGGTGCCTTGTCCCGCTGATATCCATCGATCTGAACAGAATAACTCCATGTTTCCCTGGTGAAACACTGCAGCTGATGCCATTGGAGAGCTGCAGGACATGAGGACTTGTTGACCGTGGTGAAGTCACCAGCTTTCAAACCAGAGGAGCAATAACTCCTGTTAGCACATACCCAAACTCTTCATTTCTTCCTGTTTTGGTTTTTCTTTCCCCTCAGATTTTTTTTTTGGTTTTGTGTGTGCCAAGTACGTCCCTCAGCATCTCCATGCTAGCCCCTGGACTTTTCCAAACAGCAAAGGAAGCAGAAATGGCTCCAAGCTTTTATCTGTGCTTTCAAAAGAATGCAAATCAGGAAACTCAACCTCAAAAGCTCGGGCTGGAAAGAGCATCCTCCCCTCTGCAAAACATTTCACCTTTAATATATTCGAACCAGCCTATGAGACCGTTTCTCCTGCCAAGACAACTTTTCCTCATTAACTGTTGTGTTCCAGGAACCTCTTGGCTTATTCTGAACTTTTCAGCACTGAAGCAGAACACAAATGTCCAGCTCACATAGATGAGAAATTAAATCACATTTCAATACCTTGGCAGATGCTAAATGCTGATAAGGAGGCAAATCCCCTGAAGGAAACAGCACTGCACCAGGGATTTTTGAAAACAACCTGCAAAGGGAAAATCTTCCTGTGGATTGAGTTTACACCTGTCCCTGCCATCCTGGGGCTCCCATGGGATTGTGGTGCCATGTTAATGCTGACCACTGTGGATTTTAACTCACACTGATGCTCGTGGTTGCAAAGTGGGGATGTGATTGACAGCCCAAGAGATGTTCAGCTGTGAAAACTAAATCTAGATGTGATTGCTGATTGTGGTCCTAGATCCACCTTATGAGAGGGAGTGAGGTTGTATCTGGATTTCTCATCAGCTCCTGTTCACCTGGGCTAAGAAAATGGGCAGGAAACTCTTCTACCCTACTAATAATGATTTATTCCCATTGACACTCGGACAGTGGATGATGTTCTCTCTATTGTAGCATGAGGGGCAAGTCATGGGAGGAAAGGACTGAAAAAAACAACCCTTAAAGCCTGATTTCTAACTCTGACACTCTTCCATGAGTTGCCTACATATCCATGGCATGGTTTTTAGTAGATGTCCATGGCATGGTTTTTAGTAGATGTCTTTATGCTGATGTAGAAATACAGCTTTGAGCAGCCAGTCCTAAAAATTTTGAGCAAAGCATCTCTGCACCTCAATTTGCCCCCATGGGGCAAGAAACAGAAATCCTTGAGGGGGCAGGTGCCATGGAGATGCCTCTGCTGAAGGGCTGGGTTTGTGCCCGTGGCTGAAGTGGAGGAGGGAGTCTTGAAAGCAGGGCAGGGCAGGAAGCTGTGGGAAGCCTGAGTTTAATCTGCTCCGTGTGTGACTCAGAGCCCTAAATCTTCACATCTCCCGAGGCTTTTGTGCTGCTGCCACGTTGGCTACGAGCAGCAGATCTCTGCTTTGCCCAGCTCCATTTGTGTCCAGGCCAGTTTGGGGCTTTTTCACGTGTACTAATGGGATAAAAGTGGTTGGGGTTGCTCCATCCTTTCTCAGAGAGGTTCAAGGGCTGCCTCGATCTCTGTTTCCATCTCGACAGGTCTTGTCAAGGAAAAGACAAAAAGAAAGTTTGTTTAAAGTGGAGTTACACATAAACAAAGTCCGTGGAAGTGAAGGAATCAAAATGCCAACAGCCAGCGAGAAGCCTTTGCCTTCGCCTCCTTTCCTAATCTAATTTTGCAACTGCAAAAATGTGGTGGAAATGGGAACCTGGCAAGAAGCACGGGCTGAGTCCCTCAGATAGGGAGCTGAGAATGTCTGCCACGATCAGGGCTCCATAAATCTCAGCGTGTCTCTCCTAATTACTCCCGCAGGAAAGCATTTAATTGTGAGAGCAGGATCCCCTGCCCGACACAGGGACGCAGCACCCCGAGCACCAGCCCTCACCTGGTTATCTGGCTTGGTTTCTGGACTAGTTAAATACAGATCAGCCAGACAGATCTGTCTGAGCAAGCAGGGAACACTCCTGGGGGAAAGGAACCTGGGCTTGAACCAGAGCTGCCTTGCAGCTGGGTTTTGCACCCTCCTTCTCCCTCATCGCATGTAATTTGTGAATTCGATGTCGTTCACCAATTTTTATGCCACATTCAGGCCTGGGCGTGGTTTATTTCTGAGGGGTTTTCTGAGTTTGTGCCACTCTTTTCCTCTGCAGATTTGTCCTGCCTAAATACAGGTTTTTTTAGGGGATATTAGGTGGACATAAGTCTGTGTAAGAAGCAAAAAAGCTTCTTTTCAGCCTTGAAAATGACCCCAATCCTAATTAAATGTTGTTAGGGTCTGGACATGGCACTCAGTTGATGAAAAAATAAAAAAAAAGTAAAAAAGTAAAAAAAAAAGATGAAAAAGTAAAAAAGTTTAAAAAAGTAAAAGTAAAAAAAGTAAAAAAAAAAGATAAAAAGTAAAAGTAAAAAAGTTTAAAAAAGCAAAA
>VZRH01001418.1:325032-344086 GCA_013397555.1 Urocynchramus pylzowi
AAAAAAGTAAAAAAAAAAGATAAAAAGTAAAAGTAAAAAAGTTTAAAAAAGCAAAAGTAAAAAAGTAAAAAAAAAACCTACCCTCACAAATAAAACTAAATACTTTTAAAAAACCTAATAAAATACATTATAATAAGATCCACAAAAATAATTATAAATAATTAAAACATTTAGAACATAATATAACAAAAGCTAACAAACAAAAAAACACTTTTAATATATTATAATTTAAAATAATTAACTTCTAATGATAAAAACATAAATTATAACATCTGTATTATCTCACCCTTCACATAAAACTGAAAATAAAATAACAATTTATAAAAACCCTCTCAATTACCCCGTCTCTAAATAATAAAAACCTTTTAATCCAACAATCAAAGGGTGGGCTTGGTGATTTTAGAGTTCTTTTCCAACCTAAATGACTTTGACTCTGTGGTCACACTGAGGGTCTCAGTTTGACCCTGCTGCATTTTGAGGGCTGAGTCCTCAGTGCCACCTCAATGTCCTTGTCCTGGGCTGCATTGCTGGCTCAGGTGCCATAGAGTTGTAAAATTATTAAGGTTGGAAAAGATCTCCAAGGTCATGAAGTCCAAATTTCACCAAACAGTCTGGGTGCTCAGCCCTTCCTGGGTGTTTTATGGCTCTCTGTTAAAATGTTCCTGCTGGCCCTGGATCCCAGCCGTGCAAATCCCCCTTCCCATGAGGATCTCACCTTAGTTTTCTCCTCAGGTGGATGTTGAAAGTGATTTACTCTGAAATATACCTGCCTGCAGCTGTATGGAAATTAATTTAACAACAGGAAATCTTCCTAAAAGTACTGATACCTGACTGGTCAGCTTTTGGATTATTTTTTTGGACATGTTTCAAATTGCTCATAATTCCTGATTTATAGGGACATTCTGATGGGTATGGTGTAGAAGGGACATAGCCCAAATTACGGAGGACATATATAAAATAATTTATGTAACTGTGATTAGTGATAAGAGGGGGAGAATTGCAAAAGGAAGCTCTGTCAGTCCAGTGTCCAGTGCATCCTCTCCTTCCCTCCTCTTCCTCCCCACATCTCCACACGGATTCCTCACCCACAGCCTGTGCCAGCAGAGGCTGCAACCATCAGTTGCATTTGATCCTATGGCAACTTCTTGTAATTGTTGCTACTTTTTTAAATTAACAAAGCAAACAGGGAAAATCAGAGGGTTTGGCAGGGGACAGAGAAACCACATTTCTCCCTTCTCTTAGCTACATGTCATAACAAAACCCTGGGCCAGAGAATTAAGAAATTTTCTAAAAATGTCCCCACGATAGTTGCCAGGGTATCTGTCTGTCTGAGCATACACATGAGCATATCTGCAGGAGTTGTTTAATGCTTTATTTTAAAACAAACTGGTTCCCTTCTTTATAATCTGAAGCATCATCAATGGATGCTAAAGAAAACAAAATTTGCTTTTCCTTGGGAGATGAGAAACCGCTATAAATGTGCACAGAGATAAAAAAGAAGGGATCTTGTGCCTTTGGAATGTGTTTTGAGGGACACCTGGGTGGGTTTAGCAGGCTGCAGATGGTCATGCAAAGGGTTAAAATATTAAAATATTAAATATTAAATATTAAGATATAATTATCAGCCACCCTCTGAGCCACACTCACCTGTGGGGCACTGCAAGCAGGGCTGGCTGTGCTGCCAAGAAAAGGGTTTAACCAAGCTCAGGGCAGCTCAGGACCAGGAGAGAAGCTTGTGAAATGAACTATTTCACTTTTCCAAGTGCTGCAATTATTTACTTTTATTTTTTCTTCAGTGTTTCTGCAGATGCACTGATGTTTCCACCAGTGGGATGACTCCCCTCACTTCTGCAGGTTTCTCCACGATCTTTAACCCCACAGAAAATCCTGTTACTTATCACACACATTATCTTTAAAAAAATTCACTTCAAATTCTTGGACAGTGTGAGAAAACTGGAGGATTAATTACAAAAAAAATCACATTATGCCATATAATTCACAGCATTGCAGTGAGATCTCCCTAAATATCATCCTTTAGAGCGAGCTTGGTGTGTCATAACTCGGCTGCCTCTCCAACAGCCAGCTAATATCATCTCTTAGGAATTTATTATGAGTGTTCTATGCCCTGTAACTTTTTTATGTCAGGTTGTTAATGGCAGCAAGCAGGATGTGTTGAACGCACGTTTGAGCAGGAAAGATGAATTCCACCCTGGCATTTGCCCCTCAAAGCTTTGGGAGGACAAAGGAATATCCTTACCCAGTGCCATCAGTGCTGCTGGTTTAGTGCATCCAAAGGGATGCAGGAAATAAGACCATTTTGAAAGAAGTGTTTTGCAGCCATAAAGTTGTTTTTGGGAATAGCCACGCTCAGCCCCCACGCTGTATTTTTCAGTGCCCAGCACACATTTCCCTCTGATCCATCTTTCCGTCTGTCTGCTCGGTTTAATTGCTCCGCCGTGGGTTTTAGACTGTTTCTCACTGTATTATTTTAATGATCCTTTGACTGAGTCAGACTGGAAGAATCCCATAAACTTCAGTGACACTGGGGGTGATGTGGATGGGCACAAATCAGGCTGCAGCCTCGCTCACAATTCTTCCCGGGACTCCCAGGGGAAGACAAACAGCTTCAAGATTTGACCAAAAAATTTGGCTGTGGCTTGAGCTGAGCCCTACAAAGAAGCACCACAGCTAGGTCTCTGTGGTCCAGCTGATAGAAGGCTTCCAAAAGCTTTTCTATCTTGACCATGACCATTTTTGCTTGAAAAGCATAAAACATCTCTGGCAGTGTTAGTGCCAGGCAGCTCTGGAGTGAGCACTGGAGTGGCAGTGACAGTGAAGGACAGCCAGTTCCAAGAGGTTTTCCATCAGTTTGCCTGTCCAGACAGGGACATGCACATTACAGAAATTCACTGAGCCAACCCAGAAATCAAAGCACTTTCAGCAAGGGAGGGGAGGAAAGAAAAGCAGTTTCACCTGCTGCTGTCTTCAGGCAAAAGCTGCCGACAGGGCAGCGTGGGGCACACTGGCACAGGCAGGTGAGGGCACAGCTGGAGCTGAGGACAGGTTTTTTTGGGATTCTCCTGGCCAGCTGTGGGGTTGCATCAGCTAGCTGAGCATGAGTGCAATAGCTGGGTGACTCCAGAGATGCATTCCTTGCAGGCAGCATCGTGCCAGCAGCACCAGCTGTGGTGCCCAGCATGGCTTCACTGCACAGATTTATCTGTGGCTTGGAGCCAGCTACTCTGTCACCTCTGGTGCTAATTATTTGTTCCTCCAAATTACTGGAGATGATGTGAAGTGTGGAGTGCTGGGTTTGGTGATGGGGCAGGAGGGACCTTGACTGGTGCTGGTGGTGCCAGGAGATGTGGGAGAAGGGGTGGCAGCCCCTGTCAGAGTGGGGTTCTGTCTGCATGCCAGAAAAAAGGGGACACTGCAAATGTGCCCTGTGGCTCCAGCTTGTGCAAGGCTCAGCCTGGCTCACTGTTTTGGGCAGGACCACCAGATGAGCTGAGATGTGGAGGGTGACACCAACTTTGGGATTTCTGCTGGGGTTTCAGCGCTGGGTTGGTGCAGACAAATCCCTGCACTTGTGGCGCATAACTCTGGGCACACACTCTCCTGCTGGGCTGACAGAATCGTGGGATCACTGGGGTTGCAAAAGAGCTCTGAGATCATCAAGTCCAACCTTAGAACAGTCACCACCTTGTCAGCTGGACCAGAGCACATCCAGTGGTTTCTTCAACACTTCCAGGGATGGTGACTCCACCACATCCCTGGGCAGCTGCTCCTGTGCTTGACATTTTACTGGATTAGGCAGAGTTTGGGGAGGGGTTTTGTGGCACCCCAATATCTGCAGAGATATTGATCAAGGATTAAAACCATCCTGGTGGGGTTTAGTGCTCATTCCAGTCAAACATGAGGGAGGCAGAAGAGGGTCCAACCATGCTGCACACCCTGGTGGAAGTTTGCCAGCTCCTGTAGGGCTGATGGGGCTGGCTTATTCTGACACACTTGAAATCTGAATCATGGTCATTACTTATGCATTGGTATTAGCAGCAATTTTGCTTTTTTTTTTTTTTTTTTCCTCCTGAAACTCCTCCTAAAGAACAGAAAGAGAAAGATATAAGTAACACATTTTCAAATGTTCTTTCCTAGTGAATTACTTGGCCTGACATTGGAAATGAATTATTTTCCATTGTACCAGTGACCCCTGTTGTGTGTTCTATTAACACCACATGTTAAACTTTTATATTTTTAGTAAACCATGACCTTGTACATTCTCTGTCATTTCCCACTGGCATAAGTACAACACATGTGGTATGAAAGTTAACGGTTTTCATTTGTATACAGAGCTTTTCTATCTCAGGCTTGTATGAAAACACACAGGTCATGGTAATCAGGGCATCCCAGGATTTCACCAGCTACAAACAGTCACAACAAAGTGGATGTGTTTTCCAAAAAAACATATTTTTGGCATCCTGCTTTTTTTCTGTGTTGTGCAAATCCAGATGAAAATGGGATCTTGAAAGGCTGTGTTAAATTTTTTGATCGTGCTAATCCAAACAACTGTCTCCAACACATGCACGAGCAGGAGGAAGTCTATAAAATGTCAGGTTTGGTCTAAATATCTGCAGAACAAATGTGGCTCAGGAACACGACCAAGTGTGCAGGACTCTTTAGATAAAAGATGATGTCACAGAGGTTCGGTATTTTATTTCATCAAATGGTAACATTGCCCCAGACATCTAAAAAATTATGGATGATTTATGGATAGAGCCCAGGCTATGGAAGAGAGAATAATTCCTTCCAGTTGCCAAAATATTTCTTTTTATTTTTTCCTCCTCTTTTTCTTTTTATCTTCTTCTTTTTTTTTTTGTAGCCTGGGCTTTTTAGATGTGAGGTTTAGGTGCACTGGGGTGTGCTCTCAGCTCATGCCTGCTCCCAGAGAGAAATGCACCCACGTGTGGAAACATTGACCTGTGTGGTCATTTGGGTTTTCCCTGAACCAGCCTGTCCTGCAGGCATTTCCAGCACTGATCCCTCTCTTTTCCTGGGCTGATCCACAGGGGTTCCTGGAACATTCTGGCTGACAATAAGAGCTCACATCTTGGCACAGCTGCCCAGGGCAGTGTTGGAGGGATTTAGAAGCCATGTGGATGTGGCACCTGGGGACATGGGTTAGTGGTGGCCTTGCAGTGCTGGGTTAAGAGTTGGACTTGATAATATAAGAGGGATTTTACAGCCTTAAGGATTTTGTGATTTTGTGTTAAAAAAAGGGCAAAGTTTGAAGTCAGGTTGAGGTTTCCTCAGCTGCTTTGCTGGACTCAAGGTCAAGACGTGGAGCACCATGCAGCAAAGAGAACTTTGCAGGTTTCCATGATCAAAGAGCAGCAGTGAATGAAATGGGGAAAAAAAGAGTAAAAATTGGTAATTTCATGGAATCACAGGATGGTTTGGTTGGGAAGGGATCTTAAAGATTATCCAGTTCCACCCCCTGCCATGGGCAGGGACACCTTCCAACATCCCAGGGTGCTCCAAACCCCGTCCAGCCTGGCCTTGGACACTTCCAGGGATCCAGGGGCAGCCCCAGCTGCTCTGAGCCTCACCCCCCTGTCCCATTCACCTGTCACACCACAGCATTTGCTCCCCTTCCCCTGCTGAACCTCGGTGATTTCTCCCCCTGGAGATCTCATATCTCACATCAGGAGCTCCAACACCTTCCCAGTTGATTCTGGCAGTGTAATCCTGCTTGGAGCTGTGCTTTTCCAGGATTCCCCCTGCTCTCTGCTTCCCTCTCTTTTCCACCCATCACCTGCAGGCTGGCACCACCTCTCAGCCCTGGCAATGCTCTGGGTCATTGCTGGGGACGGGGACAGTTGTCCCCTGCTTCCCAGGGCTCCAAGATGCTGTCTCAGACTTCCAGGCTGGCAGCTTCCAACATGACATAATCCTGTTTGTGATGTAACACCGCGTCTGCCAGGACAAACTTCCAGTGTTTGGCTCGGGACCAGCCAGGCTCAGATTCTATTTATGACAAATAACTATTGTCTCAACAATCCCATAAAGATTTCTTTTTGTCTCCTCCTGCTGCCGTGGCCATTGTGGCACGATTGGGGTGTTTCTGACCAAAAAAAAAGCAGATTCCTTGGTAGTACTACCTTTAAACAAATTGTGTTTGCACTCATGCTCTGTGGTAAAGCTTTTTTTCCCTTTGATTTGCCCTTTAGGATTTTATTCAGAGTGGGGTTTAATGTTCTCCCAGCACTCAAGTCAGAAAACAAGAATGGAGAGGAGCAGGTAGGTGGGAAACAAATATATGGGGAAAAACCATATCTTTTGCTGAAAGAGTTGCCCTGGTTTTGGGGTGTTTCCTCTCCAAATCTTTTGCTAGGTTCATATTTATGCTTCAGATTTGCCAAGAAAAAAAACTCCTGAGTTTTCTTTATTCCTGATTCTCTTGCAGCCTTAGAAAGTCCTGGAACAGGAGAACTTGATGCACCCATGGCAATGACCAATAAAGCAGATTTTTTTTCAGGGATGCCAGTTATAAATATATAGAAGTTAATAAATAAAGGGATTTCAGCATCACTTCTGTGTAACAACAAACAAACCAACCCAGTTCCATTTATCCACCAGGTTTGAAAGTGTGACTTGTCAGAGATGGGGAGAAATCTCCTGTCAGCAGAGATAATGAGAAGGATGGAAGGGAGAATACAGGCAGGAAGTGATGGAGGAATGGAGAGGAAATGTAGCAGAGAGGAAAAAAACCCCAACAAACCAAACAAAGCAGATTACAGGGGAAAAACCTTTGCAAACAAGGCCAAGGAAGAAATAGGAGACAGAACTGTGGTTATGTATAAAATGAAGGGGACTCACCCCTCCAAGGGGCACATTTGTGCTTGTAGGAGGAATGATGAAATTTTTAATTTCCAAATACGTACTGCAGGTTGTCTGTGCTTGAAAATTGAAATTACTGAAAGAAAATGAAAAAAGAAAAGAGAAAACTGAACCATTGGGGGCAAAACAAAAGACATGGGCTGAAATTATAGGAAAGAACTGTTTATTAAAGGGAACTGGTCTGTGGGACTATAGAAATCCCTGTCAGCTGAGGTGTTGCCTGTACCTACAGCAGGTGTAGCAGGGCTTGATATTCAGATTTAAAAGTGCTCTGTGCTTGAGGATCACTGGGAAAAGCAGAGCATGTGCTGATCTCTTTGCTGGGTCTGTTGCAGCCTTTCTGAAAATCATGTTGGAAGCAAATCCACGCCTTCCCTACACAAATCCCAAGCTGCATCCATCGGCCATTTCACCCTGGGGGCTGATGGCAAAGCTGGGCTCTGCCAGGGCAGGATCCAGAGCTCATTAGAGCAGCTCACTGAGAGCTTCTAAGTCAAGAGTTTCCCTTGTTTGGGGCTTTTCCCAGCCTGGGGGTGGCAGATCCCTCCCCAGAGGATCCCTGGAGCACTGGTGGGCTCTCTCCAAGGGCACCTCCCTGCCCTGAGTGACACAAACCACAGCAGGACTTGATGGATACCAGAGCAGCCAGTCAGGCAGACACTGGCTGGCTTTTCCACTGGAGCTCTCCCCCTGCTATTATTTATATTCCATTTCACTTGCTCACATGTAACTTAAAACCAGCCCAAAGCCAGCAGCCCCATCCAACCACGGGCCAATTAGGCTGGAGTAGCCCTCTCTCCCTGTCTTTCTCCCTTTCTCCCTCTCTCTCCCATGGTTTCTGCAGGCAGGAATAAGGCTGGCTATTGTTAGGCACTCCCAGTGGTGGCCCAGCAAAGCCTGGGTGCCAGTTCAGTGGCTGAATATGGGCCCTGTTTATTTTTTCAGAGTGGCAATTTTCAAGGGGTTGTGGAAGAGTCGTTAAAATTAGCGGCAAGAATTTCAGCCACAGAAAAGGTCCTTTCACCTTATTCTTCAAAAAGCTTGTTGTTTCCCAGAGCAGCCACCCCTTCCAACCCGCCTGAAAGCCTCAATTTCCATCTGGGAATAAAAATCACCGTCTCCAGACCCCAAAATGAGGCTTGGACAGGTTTTGGTGGGACCAGGCTCATTTCTGTGGGTGTGGATGGCACCTGCCAGGAGGGAGAGCATCAAAATCCATCCCTTGGAAAGGCTGAGCAAACCCAGCCGAGCTGGAGAGGGACAGGAGGGAGTGGTGCTGCTCCAAGAGGATGCCAGGAGGATACAAATCTCCACCTCAGCATCAAAAGAAATAAACATCCCCTTCAGGACTGATGGCTCTTGACACCCCAGGGTCTGGGCAGCATCAGGAGGGAGGAAGGTGATGCTTTCTGACAGCTTGGCGTGACATCTGGCCAGATCCCCTTCCCAGGAGTGGGAAGGAATAGGGATTCCCTAAATATTTGGCAGCAGTAAAATGGGATTCTTCAGAACTGCTCCAAGTCCTAGAGCCTCCCTGTCCTACAGGATCTGTACCAGGCTCTGAGTGAGTCCATGCTGTGGGCAGAGGGGTTTGAGTCAGGCTCTTTGCTCTGCTCTGGAAAATGGATGGCAGATAAGGAATCTGGAGACACAAGGATTAGTTCGGTTCCTCCAAAGCTGCTCATTTAAATTCAGGCCAAGGTCTCTTGAGTCAGCAAAACTCAGCAGGAGCTCTCACAAAAATAGGGTCTCTTTTGAAAATCTGCATGCTTCCTGTTTGTGCAAGCGCCGTGAGAACTGCCTTTCCCATGGCACGTCTGGGCTGGGACCAGGAAATAGACGGGAATTTGGAAACAAGGAATAATTGCTAAAAAAAAGAAGAAAAAAAAAGAGAGATAGTCATATTTCTTATTCCCTCTCAGGCTGAAAGGAAGCTTTGTGTAGTTTGGTATCCTGTTAGTCAACTGTCCTTAACCAGGTTTGGACTGGATGATCCATGTTGGGTTCAGTGATCCATGTGGGTCCTTTCCAAGTCAGGATATTCCATATCTTAGAGTGCATCAATCCAACACAGTCTGGTGTGAACCAGTGCTGGAAATTGAGTTAAAACATCACCCTGAGGTGTGTGACTGTCCATGGGTTTGGAACTCATGGGGGGAAAATCCTGATCTGGGAGGGGATTCAAATCAGAGATCATGGAGAGAAAATCCTGCTGAGAGAGGGGATTCAGTTTGAGATCATGGAGAGAAAATCCTGATCTGGGAGGGGATTCAAATTGAGATCATGGAGAGAAAATCCTGCTGTGAGAGGGGATTCAAACCAGAGATCATGGAGAGAAAATCCTGCTGTGAGAGGGGATTCAAATTGAGATCATGGAGAGAAAATCCTGCTGTGAGAGGGGATTCAACTTGAGATCATGGGGACAAAATCCTGCTGTGGGAGGGGATTCAAACCCTCTCTGCCAATGTTGTCCCAGTGGATTCTGCTCCACATCCAGCTCTGAGAATGTGTTTGCAGAGCATGGGTTTCACCCCCTCTCGCTCATGGGTGGACACCAGCATTGGCAGCTCACCTTGACATCCCCTGGATATCAGGGAATCATGGAATATTCAGGTTGGAAAAGAACTCCAAGGTCATTGGGTCCAACCTTTGGCTGATCCCCACCTTGCCAACCAAACCATAGCTCTGAGTGCCACCTCCAGGCATTTCTTGGACATCTCCAGGGATGGTGAATCCAGCCTCAACCTCCCCTGGAGCACCCAGGCCATTTCCCCTTGAGATGTGTCCATGTCCACACTTCTCCAGAGTCTGCTTGTGCTGGCACTCATCTGACTCAAAGCAGACAGAGGACCTGCCCAGCCAGCATTTTTCTTTCCATTTAAATGCAAATTTTCAGAGGTTTTTAACATCCTTGCAAAACCAGGGGGAAAAAGAGAACACCCTGCAAGCTTGTTAGCACGTGGGATATAAGTCCATGGAAACTTCACTCAGCCCATTTGAGTTCCTCCAGATCTATTTGAGGATAATTGACATTATTTGGCTATTTGTCCATCGTTTTGAATATATAGATAATTAATTATCAAATCTGAACAAACATATAAACCTCAGAACACTAAAATTATTCCAATGAGTGATTATTTATAAGTATTTTTGCTGCATTTTCTTTTTTTTTTTTTTCATTTCTACCATGGCCACCTTCAAATTGATGCTTTTTGGGCTACTCATTAAGGTCTGAGAATGAGTATTTTGATCAATTTAATTTATAAGATGAACACCATACAAGTTTTGGCAGGATAACCTTGGCTAAATTATTAACTGCTGTTGTTGTTTAGGCCATAGATAAAGAAAATATGTTCAGTTTAAAGTCCCAAAGCCTCTGACTATGTCAGCTGTTAGTTTTTTTGAGCATTTGTTCTTCCTGGATGTTTTCTAGAATTCATGTCGAGTGACTGTACAGACTTAAATTTGTCTTTTGAATTCTTTGAGGGAATCCCCCATACAGATCATTCCTGCTCAGTAAGAATGTACAAATTGTGACTTTTCTGGTATTGTTATGTGCAGAGCTGGGATTTTTTGATATCTCTGGGGATTTTTCAACCACTTGGCAGAGGGGTTCAGCATCACCCACATGTACCAGGTCACTCATTATCTTCACTTTAAGGTCCAGGGTGAGAAAAGGAATTTCCCTTGGATATTGTAGGATACTTCTGCATTAAATATTCCCCTTTATAACACAGTATTTCCTGCCATCACCTTCCCACGCATGCAGAAAATAAAAATCTTAAAAGATTTCTAGAATAAAGAAGAATACAGCATAACCTATACATTTTTTGAGGCTTAGAAATCTGCAGGTTTTGGGACATAAAACTTATTTACCCTCACATTAAGAAGTTTTTTGTGCTAAAATGTGACTAAAAGGAGACCAAACCTCCCCAGTGCTGCTCTGGCTGCATCAGGGCCATCGATTCTCGTGGGGACAGGGTCACCTGTGGCTCCTGCTTCACCCCAGCCCCTGCTCAGCCCATCCCTCTCTGCCTTCCCCAGGGGAGGACTCATTTATCTCCCCAAAGGTCTGGCAGGGTGCAGAGCTCCCTCTGGGCTGGGCTGCTGATGGATGCCCCAGCTATTTCAGGGCCTGGGGAGGCACAGGGAGACAAATTGTGTGCTGCTGATGGGAGCTGGCCCAGAGCCACTGCTGCTGCTCCTCAGCCTGCCTGGAGACCCTCTGCTCGTGTTCCAGAGGTGCCTCGAGGAGCTGGAGCAGAGGCCAGGTGCAGTTCAGAGGAATAAAGTGGATATTTATTGAAGTGCCTTCAAAGGACACACCCTGGCAGTGCCCAGATGGCTCCAAGATGGAACACAAAAAGGGCTTGGTCATGAGATCTCACATTTTTATTGCCAGTTTTTGGCTTCCTGTTTCTACCTCTGTCGAGGTCGGGATTGAAGGCACTTGAGACAATAATTTGTGTTCAAACTCAGGTGTTTATTGTTTCTTATTTATGTTACAGTGTCACAGCAGTGAGTTCTGCAGTCTTTCATTAACAAAGCACAAAATGGCCAACTATCTCTTGTTACATGGTCTTTTAAGGCTAAACTATCCAATCAAGAAATGATACCTAAATTATTTTCACTCTTACCCCAATAACTAATCGCTCAAAGTCTGCAATGTGGACTTTTCTGTCCAATTACAAAATACCACCCAAACCCATGGAGAAGAAGGTGAAGAAGAACAATCAGCCTCCACCCTAAAACCCATCTTGCTTCATATATATTATTATATTCTAAAACCCCAAACTCTAAATTTTCCACCCTGTGATATTACACACTTCTAACCAGCTCCACACCCACAATCCCAGTTCTATCATACAATTTTGGAAGCCTTCTCCACGACCTGAGGTCAAATGCAGTGTTCTCCTGAGGGTCAGCACAGAAAGTCTAAAATTCTCAGCATCCAGAACTCCAACATTTTAGAAGTTTTAGTCCATTTGCATATAGGAGTTAACTGTCCAATTAACAGCTTCAAATGATGAAGTTTCATCCTCCTTTCTTGCTTGCCTGCCCTCCTCTTTTCATGTTGTTTATACTTTGGGCCTGGAGTTTGAAGGGATTGTCCTTGAGTTTCCAGCTAGAATAGGATTGTTTTGTCTCCACCACCCTGTGAAAAGTTCTTAGTAACACTTAATATAAAGCTAAAAGCTGCACACCAAAACAGAGCAGAAAATCTTAAAACCTGAGTTATTACCTGGGGAGCTCTGCTGTGCTCAGTCCTTTCTGGGTTGAGCTGGGTTTATTTTATCCCTTCCTGGGACATCCCAATCCTATCAGAACCTGCCCATGTGTCCCATCCTGCTGGGATATCCACACCTGGGACACCTGTGTGGGGCTGGAGGATGCACACACAGCTTGGTGGCTCTTCTGGAGCAGCAGCTGGTGGCCAGATGTTGTGTCCCACAGAGCTTCCAAAGCTCTGGGGACAGTTCAATCTTCTGCCACAGGCATTTCTAGGACTTGTCCCCATCTTTCATGTCAGCTCTGCGCTTCTTTGCCTTTCTCATCCCCCTGTATCCTGCTTTGACCTGGCCTCAGTGCTCCACCCACATGGCAGGGGCTTGATTTGGCTCACACAGCTCTGACAACAAAGTTCTGCCTCTTCAACAGCAAAATTCGGGCTCAGTGAGCTGCAGCCACTGAATTTGTCTGTGCACAAGGGTTCTTGGGGCTTTTCCCTTGTTTGTATCCAAAATCCACTGTGAAAAAAATATTTTCTTGCTCTGTAATCCCCCTGGCACTGACATTTGCCCCTCTGCTTCCAGCAAAATGCCCCATTCCCATCTTGATTTCAAGCCTGTGGAAAACCTCCCATTTAAGGACTCTCTGGGATTAGAAATCTCTAAAATGGGAATGAACTTCTCAAGCCTGTCTGCTTCATAAGGATTCAATCCTGCTCCCATTTGAGTCCCAGGGGGAGCTGGATTGAGGGACATAATCACAGAGTCCTCCTGCAGTCAGTGGTTTCACAGGAGTGCCTTTGGTAAAGACCAGCAGAGTCCAAAAAATAAAGCTCACCCTAGAGAAATAAACAGATGTGATGCACATAAAGTTGTTTTTCCTTCCTTACCCACAGTTGTGGTGTTATGTGGGCACCACACTATGGAGATCTGCATCCCAGATGAGCCACGACAGCAGATTTGAGGAAGGCTCGGAGAACTTGACCTTCAGGAGAGGTCTGAACTTGGGGTGGTCCTCTCCAGGACAGGAATTTTAACCTGCCCAGTGAACCTGGAGCCTTTTGGCTCCCAAATCCTCATTTTTCTCACCCACCTTGTGAGGAAATCTGAAGTACAGCCCAGATGCCCTCAAACCTTTGGATTACAGGTTTGAGGAAAGCAGAGAATGGGATGTGGAGCTGCAGAGAGCTCTGAGTGAAAAGGAAGAAGTGCCAGGGTCTGCTTGGTAGGGGGAGATATTTTTGACCTCTAAAAGCAGCTCAGTGTTGAAAACATCCCCTCAGCCAAAATGGTCCCATAAAGCCTTTTGATTTAAAAATGCAAACATTTATTAATAAATGGGCTCCCAAAGCAGCAGCTCCTTTGCCACATTGCCAAAACCAATGGGAGAAAATGATAAAACTGGATTACAGGGTCAAATATCACACAATTCACCAAAAGCAGGAACTAGATGTCTGCAAATCATTTTTGATCTACTTCAGATGAAATCCTGCACCTTTGCTGCTTCAGGTTATTTTTGAACCCTCCCCTGCTCACCTCTCCTTTTTCTCAAGGCATCATTCAGGCCCCACCAAAGGCATTGGGAGATTTTCTCCTTGAATGGAATCTTAAATAGGAAGTGCCTTGGGTTTCAATGTAAAAAGATCAAAAAATACAGAATTATAAACAAGCACCACAAGACTCCAGCAGCTATTTGGTGACTCAAAGTATCAGATTCTAGGGATTTAAAAAGAAAAACCCAATCCCTCCAGCCACTTCAGTAATGTGAAGTGTGGAGCTGTTACAAATGCACTGAGGAATCTTTCTATGTGCTGCCATCAGGTGTTTGGTTCTCTGTGTCAGAAACCAGCCCCAAACATCGTTTTTTTTTCCTTGGGAATAACGATGGCTGAGGAGGAAACATTCCTCTTTTAACCAAACCTGAGCATAATTTAATAATGATTTATAATTATTTATAATTTATAATTCCTGAAGCATAATTCCTTCAGGAATCCCCTCACTGCCACAGCTCCCTAAAAGGGTGACACAGGAACAAGACATTTTTATCTGCAAGTCCATGAAAGCCTTTTAGGGGTGAATTTTTACAGAGCATAAATAAACCAGTGAGTTCTTTTCTGTAGGGCCCAGAAAGCCAAAAGGAGGAAAACTTCACAGTGCTTATGTGGTATTTTATTTTTATTATATTATATGATAGATTATTATAATACATATTTTATATGTGTTTATAATATTTTATGATAGTTCTGAAAGCTGGAAGAACTGAAAATACTGCTGAATAATTGTAATTTCTTAGGTATTTACAGAAATAATCACCTTTCACCACTTTCTCTGTTCCTAAATACTGTGGGAGCAATCCTTGAACTTTTTCCTCAAATGGTGGAATTCCTGCTGGAGGGGCTGGGAGCCTTGAAAGCTTCAAGCCTCTGTTTTTACAAGGCAACAAATGGCAGGAGTTAAGAAAAAAAAAGCAGAAAAAGAGAGGCAAAAGGGAAAAAAAGAAGAAACCTTTTCCACTTCTACTCTCTTTAAAGGCAGTTATATGGGATTTGCTTTCCTTCTTATCTTCCTGTGCCCCCTTTTCAAAGCTGGGGTTAAGTTCAGAGGGAGGAATTTGGGACTTGAGGGCGTTGGTGACCACAGCCCGAGCCAGGCAGGTGGCACTCCTGGGAATGGGGCTGGCAAGCTCATGGAATTGCTGGGAATTCACCCCAAATATCCATGCAGGAGCAAACCCCAGTGGCTGAGGGCTCAGCAGGTTTGGGGATTTGCTGGGAGAAGGGAGGTGTTATCAGGGAATCAGAATATCCAGAGGGGCCCCGTGGAAACCTCAGCACACGCTGGGCTGGCCGCAGTGGAACGCTCGCTCTTAAAAGGAACTTAAGGAGGCAAAGCTTCATTTCCTGAGATTTAAGAAACTTTATTAAATTTTTTCACCCCCCCTTTACTGCTTTGAGAGTTGGCAGAGCAGGAGAAGCAGCCTTAATGTGAAAGGGCTTTTTTAGAGGGGAATCCAAGGAATCGTTGCCCTAATCAAGGGAAACCCAAGGGGAAGGAAATTTTAAGATGAGATTTATCTGAGATGTACAAATAAAATCACTTTCTCTTTACCTGTTGCACAGTAATAAATTGAGTTTCTTATCTCAGAAACCCCATGGATCATCCAAGGTAATGGCCAGAGGAGTGGTTTAGGACAGCATTTGGTCACCAAGCATTGTCCAAAACCCTGATTGCCAAATTAGTGTGTGGGCAACAGAAATGTCATTTGGATAAAGAGCAACATTTAATGAGAAAATTAAAAATAACACCTTGAAGACCTGAATTTTCATCTTTCATTCGTCCTAGAAAGGATAGGTGAGGTTTTATTTCCAATTTATTTATTTGGGGGTTTTGGTAGCTTAAATGTGTGAGAAGAGGATGAGGAGAAGAGGACCAAGGGAAGAGGACAGAGGATTTTTGAAGTCAAGCCCACAGCAGCATGCAGGAGGCCTGTGAGTGTTTCTTGGCCAAACTGTGCAATCCTGAAGAGCAGAAAGGAGCCAAACTCCTCTCAGCCACAGTGGAGCACGTCCATAATGGACAAGTATTTCTCCATCCTCAGGCTGTGAGGCACAACACCATAAAAGTGCATAAAAAATACATCTCTTCCTGCAAGTGATGGCTTTGTTAGAACCTGAACATGGAATTTGGATTAATCCATGGGCTCTGCAGAGCCCTTTTCCCTCCCTGCTGTTGTCAACATGGGAGAACCCCCTTGGAGGGCAAACTGCAAAGGATGGGAAATTTGTGCTTTGTTTTATGTCCTGCTCCTGTCCCTGCATCATAAAGTTTTTCCACCCCAGTATCTGCTTTTAAGGATATCAGATTAATACTAATTAAAAAAAAAAATAAAAATTGGGCATTGAAAGGCAATTTGAAAGCTTTTAGCTTCCTTTTTTCTTAATTAATATTCTGAAATCTGTGAGGACAGACTGCTAGAGGTATCACTGCTAAGAGGAATGGGATGGATTTAGGTAGAGGCATGCAGTACTCAGGGTATTTTTCCACTTCTTCCTTCCCACTGCAGTGAGTGGTCCTTTATAATTAAATTATATATATATATATAAAATATAACATATAATATATTATATAAAATATAGAAATAAAGATATTAAATATTTAATAAGTATATTAAATAAGCATATTAAATATTCTATATAATATATTATATAAAATATAGAAATAAAAATATAAAATATTTAATATATATTAACTATAACATNTAAGATATAACAGATATTTGTTACAATATATATAATTAAATGCCAATTTGATATTTTCCTCACTCTGATCCTACAATAAACTCCAGGACCATCCATCCACCTGCAAACAGGGATTTTTAGTGCTGGGTGCTGACGCTGTCACAGGTACTTTGGCATCAGATTCTGATAAAAATGAGATTGTTTGGAGAGTTTCTGGTTACCCTGCCTGAGTTAGATATGCATCATGCAATGAGCAGTGCTGGAAGCCCCCCTGGCTGTGTCCCCACCTCTGCATCCCTCCCCCTGCACCTCCATCCTCACTTTTGGCTGCAGGAAGGGAATCAGCCCATGTGGGTCATTAGGCACTCCCCTGCTTAGGAAAGTAATAAGGTTTTTTGAGCATTGTGAAATGCTTTTCTCTAAGGCTGGGACGTAAAGCTTTGATTATCCCTCGGTGCATTTCACTCCATCAAATATGAAAACCTGAGATTTCCTAGGATTTAACTTGCAGGCGGATTCAGAGCACTTAACCAAACATTTTGTGTAATGAAAAAAAATGCAGGCTAATGGGGAGAGGAGGGGCTGGAACCAGGTCCTGGGGATTTTCTTTCCATTCCTGCCACTGACTTGCTGCAGCTTTGGGGTGAGTCTTCAATCCTTTTTTCATGTCATCTTGCTGAATCATAAAATGGATCTTACAGATGCCAGGAGAAGTGGTGGTTGTGGAGTTTTCCCAGCAAACACAAGGAGTTTTTACAGATATGGAGAAACCACCGTTTGCTCGGTGCTTTATTGCTGTTCATGGCTGTCCCCCTCTCTTCCCTGGGCCTGCTCCTATAAATGTTCCACATCTCCAAAGGGATCCAATAGATCCCATGCAGCTGCCAGAGAGAGGATTCCCTGGGATCCTCAGTGGTGCCAGAGCTGTTCCCATTGCCATCAGCAGGGTCACAACCAGAGTCCTGTCAAAATTCCAGCCTTTTGTCCCTTTCCCACTTTTCCAGGGCTGTATTTTTTGTCTCTTCCCATTTTTCCAGGGTTGCAGCTCTCCCCCTGCCTGGCCTCCAGGCTGGGGGAAGGCAAAAAGTGTTTTTTCCTGCCTCCCACCTCCAGCAGAACGATAACCCAGGAGCCCCTTGGAGTGCAGCGAGTTTGGCAGCGATTCCCTGCTTGTGCATTCAGAAATATCCAGTGAGCTGTGAACTCACCAGTCTGAATGAAAATCCAACTGGTCCCAAGCCTGAGGGTCACAGGAGACCTGCTGTAATGTATGGAAATATTTGACTCAAGTTGCAGCTTTTGCAAGAGTGTCTAGGACAGCAGCAGAAATAAATACTGGATTTTAAACCCCTGAAGCTCTGGGATGACTCTTTCAGTGTTTGCATCCTATCAGCTCTACAGTCTCTCTGCTTTTTGCCATGGAAAAGAATCTTGGTTTTAGCAAATATTGATTTTTTTTTTAAATGTATTATGCAAGTTTTTAAAAATGCCTGTTTGTATTCTGAGTTTTTATCATTATTCTTAGAAGGTCACTGAGGAAAGGGAAGAGTTCTTGTTTGGGACTTAAGGAAAGTGGTGGAAATCCATTCCAGCTGAAAGCTGGCAGGAGTTCTCAGCCTGCAAGCAAAATTGGTCATTTTTCCCTGCAGATTAAGAAAAAAAAAAATCCATTTGGCTCTGTTTATTGTAGAGGAATGCAGAGAAAAAGGACAGGGAGAAAGAGACAGAAGAAGCAAAATATTTGCCTGATTTATGGGAATTTTGCAACTTCCAACCAGCCCTGTGGGGTGACCTGTTGTCATGAAATGAAAAAAAAAAAAAAAAGCAACCAACAAATAAATCAGGGGATGATTCCTGAAGTTTATCCCAGCACTACTGGGCAGCACCTTTCCATGGTTTTGAGCTGCAGTGAGAAATCCCCTGTGGCACCAGCAGCTCCCAGCCCGAGGGAATGGCAATATTGCCATTAAAAGCAATATTGGGATGCATTCCCAGGGGACTTTCACTCCCCCTGTAATCTGGGGTAGAAATGTCTGTGGAAATCGATGGAGCTGCCTCGTATTTTGGTCTATCCCATGACACAGTTCCTTAAAATGACTGCACATGATTCACAGACTCCCCTCTCCCCCGTGGGATTCCGTGGTGCCAAAGGAGCTGGAGCTGGCCTGGCTCCTAGGAATAGGCACAAGTGTTTTATTTGCTTTCTCTTTATGCTACTGTTGAGGAGAAGGAAAGGATTTCTCCCAATCTGCATGGAGGCAATGAAGAAATAAGGATTTCAGGAGGTTCCCTGGAGCTGAGCAGGCAGGGATGCCACAGACAGGAAGGTGGATGTTGTCTGCACTCAGCCTGGCTCAGATTTCCAGCTATTTCTGGGCTTGATGGAATCAGTCTGGATCCACAGACACTCCTTGGAAATGGGGCTTCGTCCTTCCAGCTGGCAGAACTGCTGATGGGAACTGAGCTGGGACCCCAGGAGAGGCAGGGCTGCTGCCAGAAGCTCCTATAGAGGATTGCAAAAATCCCTTTTCCCTTTTTCCCCTTTTACCTTTTCCCTTTTTTTTCCCCTTTTCCCTCTTTTTTCCCTTTTCCCTCTTCCCTTTTCCCCTCCATTTTCCATTCCCCCTCTTCCCTTTTCTTTTCCCTTTTCCCTTTTCCCTTTTCCCTTTTCCCTTTTCCCTTTTCCCTTTT
>VZRH01001418.1:347596-398630 GCA_013397555.1 Urocynchramus pylzowi
AAAAAGGGACAGGAATCAGCGGGAATGGGCCTGGAAAAAGGGACAGGGATCAGCCGGAGTGTCCCCAGGGCAGCGATCCCCTCCGGCTG
Organism: Urocynchramus pylzowi; assembly: GCA_013397555.1. Lineage (NCBI taxonomy): Eukaryota > Metazoa > Chordata > Aves > Passeriformes > Fringillidae > Urocynchramus > Urocynchramus pylzowi. The sequence continues at coordinate 347,686 of VZRH01001418.1, forward strand.
GCCACACAATTCGCTGAAGAGTTAAACATTGTCCTTCTAAAAGCAACATTATGCTGCCAGCGCTGAGCCTGAGGGTGCATGTCAAGTTTACACTGCTAATTAACAGCCGCTAATTAGCGAGCATCTCGCAGCGCTGTCCTTGTCCTGGCTGCTGCTGGTTCGAGGAGCGCTCCCCTCATCCGAGCATCCTCCTCCTCCTCCTCCTCCTGGAGCCGCGGTGCTTCCCAGGACAGCTCCTGGGATAACACCCAGCTATTGACTCAGCTGCTCACGCCTCTTTGCCCAGAGTTTTTGGGTTTCTTTCTTGTCAAGGGGAGAGGGAGCTTTTGGAATGGGGGGATGCACAGAGGGAAGAGCTCAGAGATGCTGTGTTTAATGAAGGCCAGGCCCTGAGGCATCTACACCCCGGGTTTTTCCAAAATGCACTTTATTTTGCTCATTTTGACTCATTTCACTTCTCTTTTCACTCCTCTTTCCAGCACCATTTTTAGGGAGTGGGACATTTCTTTTTTTCTGCCCACTAAAGTCTGGACTATTAATAACTGGAGAGCTCTGCATCAATCCCGTGTATCACTATTTTTGCCAAAACACACAAGTAGGTGTGATATGTGATTTATGAATGATCTAAGAGCCCCCAAATCCCAGTGTACACAAACTTCCAAAGGCATCTTGGGCTGTGAGTAGCCATGAAAAGGAATTATGAGAGCCAGGTTGATTTTCTCAGTGGAATTTTTTTTTTTTTTTTGCCAGTGTTTTCTGCTGTATGAGCAGCAGTTGTTTCCTTTCTGATCAACAGAGGACAGTATTCTTATATTCAGAGGCCACAACACTTCCTCATCACACAGCAGCAGGCTCCAGCACAAATGTAACAACATGGACTGAAAAGCTAAAGAGAAATTAAGGCATTTATCTTACACTTTTCCCTGGGTAAAATCCACCCCATGACAATCTGGATGATGGAAACTGGATAAATGGGTGCCAAGCCTTGTAAAATCTGATTTATTCAACAAACTGTCACAAGATTTGGAATTACCATGAAATCTCATCATTTCTCCAGTTAATAAAACACTCATCAGAAGGGACTGTTAGAATCCAGCCAGAGATCTGGCAGCGACCATCATTTAATGGGACATCACAGCCCAGAGCTGTGGATAAATAGCAAGATTCAAAGCAGTGTCCCAGCTATTTCCAATTCCCTGTTAAGGAAAAGCCATCTCCAACCCTGGGGACTTCATTTCAGTAAATAACATGGTGTGGAGAAAGCTTATTGAGCTGAATTCCTGGAAATTTTTTGTTATTTCTGAGCAGAAAGGCCCTTTGCAGAGGATCCCTGTGTCCGTGGGATTTATAAATCCAGGAGGAAATTCCTGACAGTGGCAGATTTTCTGTCCCCACGTGTGGGGCAGTGCAGGGATGCTCTGGGGTCAGAGCTGTGGGATCCCCTGAGTCACAGGTGGCAGAGGGACAGAGGAGCACAGGGTTAGGGTGGGATGAATCTCTGGGCAGAAAATCTGCAGACACTTTTCTAAGCTGAAGGCTCAAATAACAAAAAAATGAGGAGTTAGGCTGAACCCAGGATGGGTGGGAGTAAATTCCTTTCCTCTAAGGCCCCCGTAGGATTCCCTGTATCAAGTTTCGAAACTCCAGGATTGGAGCAGGAAGGGAGGAGCTCACAAACCCCACTCTCTCCCTATTTATTTGCAGAGTCTTTTGCCCCCACAAATTTCAGCTCTCCCAATTTATCCAGCTCACCAAGCTCCTGCTGGGCTGGCTCAGCTGATAAGCACCAGGCAAAATACCAGCCCTTGCACCAGCAGTGGGAAACTCAATTGATGTGGGATGGATTTGTACTTTTAAGCTAAATTCAGCTGAAATCAGCATTCTTATCTTTTGAGGTGCAAATATATTCATTTATTTGAGAAGACCACATCCACACCCATGTTGGAGCTCCTGGAACTGTTGCTGCAGAGCAAAACTGAGCTTCTGCTTCTCTTCTGATGGTGACAGCAAAAACTTTTAGATAAGCTTGAGGGTTTGGGGACGAATACCTGAGCCAGTGGGGTAATTTTGAGATAAGCTTGAGGGTTTTGGGATGAATACCTGACCCGGTGGGGTGGCTCAGTCATCACAGCTTGGCGAGTGGGGAAGGATCCCGTCCTCAGCTCAGCTCTGTGGGAACTCCTGGCAGAAAGAGGTTTGGGCAGCAGTTTCCAAGTAGGAATTAGATTTAGCTTATAAATTAGTTCCTAAGCTTGGGGCCAGGGTGATTAAAAGAGGAATCCACCCCAGGGAGCCCTGTCTGTGTCCAGATTCCTCGTGCAGCTCCAGGAGCTGCTTGCCCACATTTTAACCATGAGTTTGACACAAAATACACGGCCTGAGCCTAGCGGAATTTGAGCTTAATGGTTTTACCCAAATTTCCTCTCTGCTGAAGAGGAAGCAAAAAAAAAAAAAAAACAAACCCAAAAAAAACCCCTCAGCCATGTCCCTCCAGCAACATTCCTAATGTGTTCCTCAGGCTCTGCAGGCATTTATCTCGCAATTCCCCTGGAAGGTCTTCCTGTGCCTCGTCTGTGCATCGTCTGCCAGGGTTCACTTCTTCCTTGAAAAGTTCAGCGCGGGAGCATCCCCGGAGCATTCCAGCATCCCGGTTTTGGATGAATACCTGCCCCACGTCTCCCACTGAGCCCCGCTGTCTCTAAAGGGCTGCTGATGAATGGTTCCTCGGAGCAGTGGCAATTTCATGGTTCGTTGGGCACAACCACTCTGCATTTTCACCCGCAGATAATCGAGCTATTACGGGACAATGAGGAACAGATTGCATCTGCCCCGGCATCCCCCGACAAAGGGCCGTGTATCTCTGGCATCTCCCACGCCGGGGATGCGGGGAGGGGATATTTGGAAGGGGGAAGAGGAGGACAGGCAATCCCAGGTATTTGAGCATCGTTTTGTCTGCCCCTTTATCTGCTGCTGCTGAGGGAAATCGCATCCCCGGCTCCAGCAGGGGCTGGGCTGGAATGAGCTGGGATTTTAGCCCTGGTGTTTTCCGTGTATTTTATTTCACCTCTCACATTCCAGGCTCAGTTCCTCCTCGCATCCTCCTCCTTTATGATTTACAGTGGCTGCAGGCTCCTGCAGCTGATAAAAGGCGCTACAATACCTGAGCTCCAGGAGCTTTCTCTGTCCCAAATTCTTCCTTTTCTCCCAGCCCAAGCCAGAGGATAAGGATCCGACCCTACCATTCACAGGGAAACTGAGGCACACTTTGCTGACCCTCCACAGCAACCCAGGCAGCTGCTCACTGCCCAAAATGCACCACATTTATGGTTTCCCGTGGGGAATCTACAATCTCCACATGACCACGGGCATGGAACCTCCACAGGAAAACAAGGACTACAGCCACAGTCAAAATAATCTCTCAAACTTTAAGCAGTTATGGTGAGGGATGGAAAATAATTTTTCTTCCATGTCAGGATCTGGGCTCCTTTGCTGCCCTTGGTGAAATCTGCAATGGCCACAACTTGAATTTCATGTGAGAAATAGGAAGTTTTTGAGACTTTTTTAAGAGTGAATATAATCTATTTCAGGCAACAAATATGCAAATTCGTTCATTAGAAGGAAGGTTTAGATATCAGATTACTTCCTAAAAAACCCATAAGTCTCTGTACATACTGTACTAAAAATTCTTCTACAGTTCCACAGTAGACAAAAACATTATATCTTTTTAATTCCACCTTTTTTATGGCTTTGCTGCTCCTTTGCTCTTTATTTAAAGTTCTGACGCTGAAATGATTTTGTGCTCTTTGGCTTTTCCAGCCAACCATACCAGGTCCTAATGTTACCCATGGTAAATAAAATAATGGCCATAATTAAAAACAAACAGGGTGAAGAAGGAGGTGCCAGGTCTGATGTGCCACTGAATCACTTAAGAGAGGTAAAATATTGCTGCATCTTATGGAACATTTAATCAGCCAAAGAATTCCATGCAGTTGTCTCCCTTTAACCTTCCCACCCTCTTCTTCTCCCTCCCCCCCAAGAAAGACTTGAAGTGAAATATTTATGATTTTAATAAATTAGAGAACATGGCTAATTAGCTCCATCATCAACACCCCCAAGGTTGTTAAAGTGAGGGAGAATGCTGGACTTTAATATTGCTCTGCCTGGTGGAACAGCAGAGCATGAAGTTCACAGGACGATTCACGCTCAGTGTCCTTTGGGATGTTCCCAGAGAAACTCCTCCCCAAACGGGGAATTTCAGGCACCATCCATGGCTGGGAATGGGTGGATGAAATGGGGATTTTGCTGCCGTGGATGGATAAAAATTTAACACCTAAATGAGCTTCTCAGGGGTCAGTCCTTTTTCTAAAAGAGTGGTTTAATCACCACACCCAGGAAGGACCATCCTGTCCTTCCACCAGTGACCTGCTCCACGTCTGGTTGTGCAGCAATGGTTTTATTAATTCAAAACACACCTTTGGCTTTAGGAACCAAACATTAACAGACTAAAGGAAATTATTAATATTTTCTAATCTGTGTGGTGGAACTCTCTAAAATCCTTTCTGGGTTTGTGCAGAGGTAGAATTTTTTGTCTCCTTTACACCCTTCCAGCAGACAAAACAGATCAAATGGCAAATTCCTCGCACTCATCGTCGCCGGGCTGAGGTGATGGACATTGTTAATTGAGGGTGTCAAAATAATTTACTGCAAGTAATTAAATAAAATGGCAGGTTCCAAAGCCTGCTGAATTTGGATCTAAAGTCCCTAATCGGGGCTATAATTTAAAAGTACCTGACAGAAGCTTTAATTAGAGGACAAAAATGCGAGTCGCCAGTAAAGCTCAGTGATGGATGGTGGAAAGTGGGGGGAGATACCTGCTCATGTCTGTTCTGAGAGATCCCAAACAGCTGCCTGGTCCACAGGGGCTGCTTGAGGAGCCCAGCTCCTGCCCCAGGCAGTGGGAGCTCATTCCCAGTGCTCCACATCCTTCTACCAAGAAAATTCTTCCAAGCTTAGCCGTGGTCCTTGTTTTTTTCTTGGCCCACCAGTTATCTGGGAAAGGGATTTACCAGCTGGTGGCAGAGCATGAGGGCATCTGCTGGTGGCTCCCAGCTGGTAGAACAATGAATTTTGTCACAGCACAGCTGCTGGTGGTGTTTGTGAGGACTTCTCAGAAGGTGACAAACCTGGCCTTAGTGCCGCGGCACGGCGGCCTGGCTGGCTTTGCATTTGAAAACAAACCAACAGGGCAGCCCCTTTTGGCTGTGCTTCCCAGGCATTTCTTTCTTCCTGAATGGTTCTCCTGGGCACGCTGAGCTGTGCAGGCTGGAAAACAGTTGTGGTGTTCAGGGTTGGGACCTCCCAACATGCACAGACACAACATATGGATTATTCTTCATGACAGTCTTGGCACCAGGGGGTCACCACCCATGTTGCTTTCTAATTCCCAGATCCAGCCCTACGGCCTCCGTCTCAGGAAAAAAGGAGGGGAGGAAGGAAGGAAAGGTCATGGCTTAAGTTTTTTTGTAGGTTATCTAATATAGCACTGAGTTGTGTCCTTACTGGGCGCTGTCAAGACCGGTTATGTCAACGTGGAGGTGCCATTTGTTGGCCACCACTATGGGGACATATTTTTGGGAAGATGAATCTCTTACATTTGCATTCAGAGAGGAGAGGAAACCTTGCTCTTTTTGTACCTTGTACAGGATCAACATTTCTCTAAAGCCAACGTTACCCAAAATGTTTGAATTTCAGTGTGAAATCCTGACATGCCCTGAATATCAGAGGAGGGAGTCCAAAGCCCAAACTGGGACACCTTCAGGCAGGATCAATGATGTTTTCAATCTTTTGACTGAACTTTTCCCATTACTTGAGTGGTGTTTTTTAAGACCCTCTGGAGCACCCTCACATCCCACAGCAGTGTGAACACATCACCAGAGACAGAGCTCCCACGTGGACCAGGCCGTTATTAATTCAGTTTATATGAGACCCTGTAATTCCTCTGTTCCCTCTCTCACCTTCCAAGGGGATTTCTTTGAGGGATTGTCAAAGGATGATCCCTGATGAAGGAAGGAGACAGGAGCCTGCAAAAAAGGAGATCCACTGGGATCTCATCTCTTCCTCAGAGCTATCAGCTGGGAAAGGGGGGGAACAGAGCTCCTGGCAGCCCTGGCCAGAGCGTTTTTACATACGTCAGTGGAACCAAAATATTGTTTCAGCAGTTATATTGTCACTATTAAAACAGAGCTGAGGAATGGTGCCAATCTCCTGTTACCAGGGCTGTAATGCTCTGAGCCATCCGGCCTGAGGGATAACGGGGCCGCTCGCAGAGGGAACCTGTGCCAGGACTGGAAGTGCAACGAGGCTCTGATTGCTGGTGAGGTTCAGAGAGGCTGCTTCCCTCCAAAACCTCTGTGATTGCTCTCAGAGAGAAAACATTTCAGCAGAGAACGGGGATCCAGTGAAACCAGAATGATTCATTGGGGTTGAATATGTGAATTTATTTCTTTTAATGTGCCCTGTGTATGGAGGGACCACATTGGTCCTGGTTTATTTTATAAAAGGAGGATAGGGGAGAAAAATCTGCACTTTTCCGTGGCTTCAGTTGGGTTCAGCTCAAGATGAGATCAGTGGAGATTGGTGGATCTTTAGGACCCCCCAGAAATTATCCAGGACAAGAGGAAGAAGTGTTTCAGCCCTCAGGAGTAAAGTGGTGAGTATGGAGCTCAGCAAGTGCAGCCTGATAACAGAAAATAATTTTAAAAGATGAGGTAAAAATATTCTTGCCGAGGCTTATTTCAGCTTAATGATGTTTAATGAATTGGCAAAGCTCTGCTTAAGGGAAAAGGAAAAAAAAAAAGCAAACTCTACGTATCTGGATCCTAATGATTAATAATTCTGCATGGTTGGGATGCCAGAGTAAACATAATAAACACTTTTCTTTTAACCAATTGACTTTAGTTTTCCGTGGCCAATAAAGTTTGAAGAATTTTCTTTGGATCCAGTTACACCAGCATTGCCTGGGAGGGAGGACAGTCCACTCTATACCCACAGAGCCGACAAAATAAATGGCCTAGAAAGCTCCAAAATGTGTTTTTCACATCAGTGAAGAGATTTTTAATGATGATGTAACAACGTCAAGCATCATAAACAGTGCTGGGAGGAACATACCTGACCTTCTCTGAGCTGTGTGGAAATGGAGGCAGGAGCTGTGGGTTGTGGGATCACTCGGAATTTTACTGCCTCCCTAACTTAGAGTGGCAGAACTGGAGGGAAAAAACACAAACGAAGGACAAATCAATTCGGACACCGTTTTGAAAATAAGACCTCAACTGGTTTCAAATTTTTAACGTCTTCTGACATTTTGAAGGCTTTTGCTAATTCTCCAAAGCCTTAAAAACACTGTTCCTCTAAGTGGCCTGTTCCAATTTCCATTCAGATGCCACTTCTATTATTTAAGAGTCCCACTAAAAATGCCAAAAATATTAATCAAGCCATGACTCGTGCCAAATAGCTCGAGTGATTTGTATTATATTTGGAGACTGAGAATTAACCAACCATTCAGCTCAATGCAAAAAGAATGTTTCACTTTTAGATATGATGTTTAATTCTGCAAAAGGCCAATTTTGCTGATTATGCTGGGGTCATGTGTGAGGTTTAAGGTGGAGCAATGTGAGAATAGATGTGTGCAGCTGGTGCCTTGTCCTCATTCTGCACATAATGAGGGTTTTTTTTCCAAATTCCCTCCCCTCCCACATCTTTCTTCTGGCAGAACTGGCCATGTGGGCTCTCCCAATCCAGGTCAGGTATGAAAGGAGATTATTTAAAAATGGATGGCTGGGAGAACTCTGGTGACTGTGCTGGACATTGGTTAGGAAATGGGCAGCAGCCTCCACGTGGTCGGTGGTGAAGAGCAGAAGGTCACAGTCACATCTGGAAAAGACACAGCTGGATCCAAGGCAGGAGGGCCCTCTGTTTATACAGCTGGCTCTGGACAAACCTGTCCTTGCTGTCACCTGGGCTGGATCTGTTTCTCCTGCACCTGGGACTCTGTGAGGGTCCTGCTGTGCCCAACTAATCCAGCAAGGCCACTGTGCCACTGCAGCTGTCCAGCTCTCAAAAGGTGTGTCCAGCTCACTCAGAAAGTTGGAAAGGAGATTAAAATCCCCAATGTGTTAAAGAAAAAGCCAGGATTTGCTCGAGTCAAAAAGCACTAGCAGATTTTTTGTTTGGATGTGTTCACAGTCCAACTCATTTAACACAACTCCAATGACACAATGCTTTAATGTCCAATATTTCATTTTCCTTCCCCACACAGCACAGGCAGAACGTTCTCCACTTGCATCATGTCTGACAGCAAAAGTCCTGAATTTGTCTGTCTGGGTACTGCAATTTCTTCCCCCTCAGCATCCAAACCAGATCACGCCTCCTGCTAAACAGAAGTGTTGAAAAGCCCAACCTTTGCAGGTTTGCTGTCAGCAGGCACAATATCTGTTCTGATAACAACAGCTGGGCACTGATCCACATCTGGCACCTGCAGGGCTTTGGTGTGTGCCTCCCTTTGCTCCTGCTCCTTCTTCCACACACTAATTTTTAGTGGATGGCAGAAGTCTGGGGGAATTACAGGAGATTTGGCAGCTGGATTTAAATGCTGGGAGCTGATGGAAATGATGCACACCTATAGGAGCTCTAAAATCCTGCCCCAGTGACTGGATTTCCTGGAGAAAATAAACCCAAAGGGAATTGTTTCCTTTTTGCTCCCATGCCGTGGGTCAAGCTCGCCTCTCCTGCTGTAACAACACCAGGGAAATGCTGATGTGGGCTGTGGGGGGCCCATCTGCATCTGACCTGGGAGTCTCCCAGAAAAGTGGGTGTCCCTGGTTGTCCTTTCCTACTGCTGAACAGGATTGGATAGGGAGATTTTTGACAACTTCTTCAGATTTTATGTCACCCTTGGAAGGAATTTTTTAAAGGAAGGGGAAGAAAAAATGGATTAAAACCAACTCTTGACTGGGGTCTCCATTAAGCCACAACTTGGAAACCTTCTTCTTGTATTTTGCTGTGCTGCCCAACCAAATCCAAGAGCACTCAAGTCTCTCAAAGCGAGGACTGAGCTCGAAGCCTGGTGCGTGACAGGTCCTTTATTTACCCAATTTATCCCAACCCAGGATGACTTGGATGGTTTCATACAATGACTCTTTGTAGGCTGTGGCAACCCCTTCCCGTGTGGGGATGCTGAGCAATCCTGGACTCCTGAGGGTGAGTTCACTCCTGGGCTGGAGCCGTGGGTGTCCTTCCCCCGGGACAATCCCGGACGAGCAGATGGTCCCTTCAAACAGACTTCCTCATTGTGCTCCACAACTGTACTCGTGGCAAGGGGATTGCTGGTGACTTGGAACATTTTTTTTTGTCCAAGAAAAACACTGATTCGGGCTCATCGTCTTGGAATTAACTCATATCAGGACATATGGAGCAAAGCAAGGATCGGGATTAGCAGAAAATCATCGACACAGGGGTGATTCCTGCGGAAACAGACTGAACATTCAAACCCTCAGGAACACTTTGAAATAAAATCTGCAATAATCTGGGCCAGAGCTGGCAGCAAAAAGGTATTCCAGACCTTCCACAATGGTTTTTCCATGATCTTACAAGGAGTTCATTGTCCAATAAGCACTATTATGCATTCAAACAAGGAGAACCCTTCCAAGCCTGAATGCATTGTTCTTTTGTTCCAGGCACTTTGTGTCAGTGAAGTCATGGCAAGGCACTGAGGCTTCAGCCTGGCAGCAAACACTGGCTGTGATGGGATATTTCCACTTGGCTCCCCTCCCAGTGGCTCCTGCTGGAGCATTGTTCTCCGAGACCTCCATCCATAAAAAGTGACAACGGCACAACACCTACTTCCCCTAAGCCCTCTGCTTTTGGCGTCTGCGCCTCAAAACGGCGACATGGTGTTCCCAAAACGCTCCCAAATTTTGCAGAATTGTTGCTACCCTTTCTACCAGGCACAGCTTTCTCCTTCCTGTGATTCTGAGAGTAATTAATGCTCCTTGCTTCAGCTTGGAATGCTTCAAAATGCTTGGAGTGGTGGGAGCTTGCGTTCTACCAGCCCAACTCCTATGAAGCACCCCAGCTTATCTCTAAAGAAACTATTTAGCCGTGCCCCAGTGTCACTTTATTCATCTTTTAAACGCTTCTAACAGCAAACTGCTTCATTTGGCAGCAGAGTAAAGTCCTCGGGCTGCTTGAGCTGCCAAGGAGCTCCTTGGGCTGTGCCAGCTCTCGCCAGCTGAGCGTTGTACCAGCAATGGGTTCAGTGTTCCTGGACTCCCAACCCCCTGAGGTTTGCTTCGAGTTTCAGACTGAGAGTGCACAAGAAACTCGACATAAAACTCAGACTGTAAATTTGACTTTTCCTTGGTCTCCAATCAGAACCATAAATCAAGCCCAGATTTGCTTTGAACTTGGTCGCGCTTGCCCCAGAAAGTTCAGGAACTTTAATGATCCTCTGGGACAGAGTCAAGCCCATTTTAGAGCGTTTACAAAGAAAACATCAAACTGGATGAATTTTATGTGGTTTTGCTACGTGCCTTTGGCACAGCTCTGGCAAAGCCTGACAAGGATCCAATTCAAGTTGAAATAAAGATAAACTGGCCACTCGGCTGATGTCATCGGACAACAAGCAAGCAAACAAACAAGCTGATGGCATCTCTAAGATTTATTTGGTTTCACTTTGCTAGAACTTTATCAGCACAACTGGACGGTTCTCCTTTCCTCAGCAATGATGTAAATCAGGAGCCGAGCCATGCTTTAGCTGTGATGGTTATCAGGCTCAGATAAAGCTTTTCAGATCTTTTCTCTGTGGACTTGAAATGTCTGGCCAAGCACAGATTTGGATCCAAGTTAATGGGCTCTCTGTGAAAATGCTGGAGAGCCCCAAAGGCATCTGTATTACTCTGCCACGCTGGGACAGAGAAGGTTTTGAAAAGGAGCTTTGCTGTTTAAATAGGAGCTGCTGTCACTTCTCAGGTGATTCTCATTGCTTTCAACCAGGGAAAATTTAAAGTAATCAGAGTAAAAAGTTGTCCCACAGCGAGGTGGACGTGCAGCTCCCAGATTTCTCCTTCAAAAAGTGGCTGGACTTTCTTCTAAACATTCTCAGTGTAGCTGACCATTAATGCTGAGACAAAACAAGAGATAGAATGTATTTTTTGTGGTTTATAAATACACACGATGTCCAAAAATCTTACAGCATGTTTCAGATGGGCTTGCCAAGTGTTCCTAGCACTTATCTGAAAATATGCCTTTCGACTTCACAAAAATTCTAAAATTATCCAAGCACATACATACATTTATACATTCAAGTCAGGTGGGACGTTAGAATAATCCTGCCTAACCTCCTTTTATTAGGAGGTGACTTTTAAAGTTGTTTTTCTTTCTTTAAGCTGAAGTCTCCCAGAATTCTGCATGGAAGGGCTGCACTGAAATCATCAGCTTGGTATCCAAGTGTGGATATTGTTAGTGAGCAGGGTCATGCTTCTTGCTCTGTTTTGCCTGAAGCACTCATGCCTGGAAGTGTTAATAAATTGTCATGGAATAATGAGCCCAAGTTTGTGGAAACCTTTCTGAAACATGAAGCTCATGCCATGACACCCTGAATCCCAGTTTAAAGCATATTCCAATGTCAGAGTGCATGTTTTGGAGTAGCTACTGTGGGTTTATTCACAAATTCAGTGGGGGAAAACACCAGAATTCACATATTTAAACCCAGGGCTTGTTTACCTGTCTATCACTCCCATATCCCAGCATAATTTAATTTATATCAGTAGCAAAAATGATGTCTCTGGTGGTTTTAGCAGAAATTTCCCATATTTCATAGATAAACACTGTGCTTTTGGGGATTTGTTTAACTGATTTGTTAATAATGCAGTTTTCATATGTTCATTTTGAGCTTTGTGCAGATTTCAAGTTTGTTTTGCAAGTTTTTCACTCTTTTCTGAGTTTTTTAAGCTACCAACCTTTGGTGGCATCGCCCCATAAATGACTGGCAAGAAATGGTTAAAATCTTTTGGTTTAAATGGAACTATGAAGTTCTCAAAACTCATGAAAATGGTCAAGAAGAGCCACATATGAGAGTCAGAAATCTACAGAGAATTTCTGATAAGCACAGCTACGTCTGGAGAGGAACTATATGCAACAAATTCCTTATATTAGCATTTAGTTAAGGGATACAGAGAATTTTTGTCAGAATACAGCACTTCCATTTAACTTCACCCTCTGAAGAGAACTGTTTTTCACTGAAAAAAGAAGTTATAAAGGAAACAATCTGTTCTTAAATTCAACATGAGGAAGTTGAAGCCTGAATCTGCAGCTATGTAACTCTGCTTGCACAAACACTTCCACTGATTTCAGCAAAGATCTTCACACAGGAGAATTACTCACATGGATAATTGCTCCTGAGATCAGGCAATCTGGGTCAGTATGTGAAATAAGGGCACTAAATCATTTTCTAATCTATATTGTTCTTTTTGACTGCCAAAGTGCTAGCTGTATTTATTTTTTATAATCCTGATAAGGAAACATTCCTAAAACATTAGCAAAAAAAAAAAAAAAAAAAANNTCCAGCTTGAGTGAGAGGACAAAGTGAAACAAACATCTCTCAGCCTTCCTCTGCTGTCGCTGATCTTTAAATAGCAAACTTGAGCCTCTGTCAAAGCACGCTTTGGGTGGTTGTACAGCAAGTAGCTCCATGAGATGGGATTGGAAAATCCTTCAAGGCCCTTAATCAGCAGGCTCTGGCTCTTTGAGCTCTTCCCTGCTCCTGCCTTTGGAAGGAGCCGTGCCTGAGAACGTTTAATCCGCGGCGACCCTGAGCGCCGTCCCTCGGGGAGCTCCCTCCTCTTGTTATCGTGTGTTGGCCGTGTCAGAGGTGAGAGGGGAAAATGTGCAACCCAAACCACCCCCCAGCCCCTCTCTTGGTCAAAACTTATCTACAATCACAGCCCAGGCAGGATCCAGATGTAGCAACCCCTTTCTATTAGCATGGAGTTTATGGATGGGGAGCAAAGTCAGACACCGCCTGCTAAATTTGGCCAGAATTTGCTTGAAACTTTGGAAGATGTTTTCCATTCCTGGGTATTGACTTTGTAATGGGACCTGCCCAAGCTTTAACAGGCGTGAGAAATTTAAATATACAACTCCCTCCGACCTGGAAAAGGAAAACAGAATATTTCAAACAGTTGGGCAAGGGGAGAGAGTGGCAGAACTGGAAAGGAGCATGGTTGGACCTCAGGAAGGAGTCACCGTGAAGAGAGGAGGGTTAACAACGCCCTCCTGTTCGAAAGCAAATGTTTCTGGGAGCAGGGTAATGTGAACCACACAGATATGGGATAGCCCAGGGGGGCCAGAGGAAGTTTAAATGCATTCTGAAAAGGTCATGCTACCACACTTCATTTTTATATTGTCACAGAGAAACCTCCTCCTCCACTTCAAACCCTTTCTTATTTATACACCTCCTCCCTGGAAAAAGTTCCCAATAATGAGCGCACTGGATGAATTCCAAGATGTATTGCTGTTGTCTAATCTCTCCTTTTGATTCTCCAGATACCAGGTTGCTTCATTCTCATTCACCACGGGGCAAAGATCTTCCAAACACTCGGGAAAGCTCTGGAGAAATGCTGGGATTGCATCTTCCAAAGGAGTTTTGTTGGACGCAAGGAATTTGCCGTGGCAATGCAGTGATGGAGAGTGTGGGGCTGCTCCTCTCCCTTTAGTGGTTTATCCACATGGGGCAGTAGCAGAGGAAAACTCCAGAGTCTTGTAGGAGAAATGTTCCTGCCTTTGAGTTGTGGTGAGACCATTGATCATGTTGCTGATAAAGCAGCTTAGGCTGTGACAAGCAATTGGCCGCTGCAGTGTTTGCTGGGAGACATCAAGGCTTTGGAACACAACCCTTGGGCTTAAAATAGCAAAACTCCCTTGGAGAAGGAGCCCTTACAATGTGTGTTCCTTAAATAGACCCACAACCAAGAAAATAAACCCTGTTTTACACACGGCCAGAATGAGGGGAAAATAAACTCAGCAGTTGCTGTGTAAATTAGTGACAAAGTCACAGCTTGAGGCTGAATCACCTGATTCTGAAAGGGCTGATTTTCCTGCTAAGCCACGTTGTTCTTTTGTGTGTTGGAAAGATAAGGATAAACCTGGAATGATTTTAAATAAATCCATAGCTAGCTGGCTTTTTTTGGTGGTACACAGAACAGGGCAAATAAAGAGAGGCATGAACGTGGTCCCTCACCTTGCTGAGGTAAGGAGGAAGGAATAACACAAACACAAACAATGAGATTTGCTGTGATCACCCTTCACCCATCCCTGGACTTCACCCACATCAGCACTGCATTCCTAAAGGAAAAATGAGGATGCAAAGTGTCTGACAATATGAAAAAGAGTCAACAGCATACTGAAATAGTGGAATTGCACTGTGGATGCCTGTTTTGTTACCTCTGAAAATCTCCATTTTGACACTCATCAGAAAGGTAGAGAAGATCAGCACGTTTTATTCAAGCCTTTATGAACTTGTTCTCTGCTAAATGCTGACAGCTTGATGATATTTTCCAAGATTCAGTGGCTTCTCCTTGAAAAGGAGTCAAGTTAAGCTCATGTGAAAAACATTAACCATATACTCATCCCCAGATTTGACCACCCTTATCTAATGAGCTGACCAAGGCAACATTTTAACGGCAAATAAATTGGTCACCAAAAAGTGCAGTTTTGGAGAGATCCAGATAGCTGGAAAATATTCTTTCTGATCAAATGGAATATTTTGGAAACACCAGCATTTGTCATTTCAACTTGTTGAATTCTCACATTTTGGGGTGCTTGTCAGGAAAGGTGAGGCCTCTAAAACACAGATGGAAGGAGATCTCCAGTATCACAGAGAAAATATGACCACAGCAGGCAGATATTTTGCAGACATTTAAAGATCTTCCTCCAAGTGCCCCATTTGGGACCAGGAATCAATACTTTGCCTCTGGGTGTCTGTTAGCAGGAGTGACTTGGGTCCCATGAGCACCACTGTGTGTTATACATAACACAATATATTATTGTGTATATTATTGAGTAATTTCAATATATTATTTCTCTGAACTAATTCAAAGCAAGATTTTTTTTTTTTCTGCTGAAGGAGAAAAATAACGTGTGCTGTGAGAGGAGCCTTTTTCTCCCCAAAGCCTGTGGCTAAGATGCTCGTAAATGAACATCTGAAGTTCAGCTACTGTCAGAAATCCATATTCAGACTCTGTTTTTGCCAACAATAAATTATGTTTAAATGTAAGCTGTAGGGAAGTGCTTTAATGTTGTCAGCCAGGAGCACCTCAGAGTCAGTAGAAAACAGGATTGAGCAGGTGCCCAAACTCTGGGCACATGCTGAAATGCTTTGCTGCTTTCTGACCCCAAATGAGCAGCCTGACAAGCAGCTCTATTCAGGGTGGTCTTAAATCTCTTACTGGGAGCTGGTTTGAATCAGGGGGAGGGATGAGGCTGGGGAACATAAATGTTCTCTGGGGCCCATTTCGGTTTTTATGAGGAAGGTATTCCAGCCAGAAGGAAAGGGCTAAGATCAAGCCAGCCATCTTCCAGGTGAGACTGCAGCCTTTAAAGCCCTCTGTGAGGGCCCTTAATAACTTTGCCATGTGTAAACATCCCTGATGCTTTTCTTCTGAGCTCAGAGTGACAACCAGAGCAAGGAGAGAGCGGCTGCTCGACACTTTTTGACGTCAGTTCTTATAATCCTGAGCAGTTGATAACCATGACACTCCAGAAAGTGGGTATCACATGTCACTGCAGAGCCTCATGGAGCAGCACTGAGGGGTTTCAGAGCTGCCTCACCCCTCTGAGTTTACCCAGGGTTTTTTTCCAGGCCCGTAATGAGCGAGGAACAATTTAACCCTTTAACCTCTCCCCACACGGGTCACATTTCAGCCCCATAGAGGACACACACCAAGTGGCTCATGTTTATTTTCCAATTGTCATTTTCGGTTTACCTTGAAGAACCTGATCTTTAAGTTGGTAACAAATAGCTACTGAAACCAGCTGAGGATTTTTTTTTTTTTTTGTTCCCCAGCTATAAACCAGTCAGCCCCAAGAAAGACCCCATGAGGCTGTGGAACATTTGCTTCCCATGTCAGCTGAGAAGCTTCCCAAAACAGCCAAAGACAAAGTACGTCAGATGGCTTTTATAGTCCTGCTCTGCTCTGGCCATGCTGGGTCATCAAGGGATATAAAATGTATCAGACTCAGCTAATTCAATTTTCAGACAGAAAGAACATTTTATTAATGGCACTCTGATTATCTGTGCTGCTACAGCCTGAGCCAATGGACATCAAAGTCATTGATTGTCCTCAGCAAACCTTTATTCATTTAAATTCTTTAATGCAGTTTAGGACTTTATTTGAGCACTTTGAATTCCCAAACAGGTAAATTGTTGTTAAGTTCTTGATTTAAATAGGTATATTTATTTGTACCCATGAGCACAATTTTTTGAGTGTATCCAGCTAAAGAGAGATTCCAGAGATAACAACCCCAAAGTTCTGCCCAGGGACCAGATGTATCTCACACCCTGAAAAATCTGATTTTTCCTCTTAAAAGTCTCATTTAACCTGTTTGATATCTGAATTATGCAGAATTTATGGTGATATGAAGCTCTTATGCAGAAAAAAAAAATAGGAAATCCTGAAGGAATCTATATCTGTGGCTCCAGAGTTCTATCCCAGCATCACAAGTGTTGGAAATTTATTCTGGATTGAGCCTCTAGGCAAGTCTGATTTAATCCAGAGAGTGTGCTCACGAGGATGGTGGAAGAGAACCTTGCAAGCAAGCCCAAACCCGAGCAGTGCCCTATCCCAACGTGCAATTTCTGAGGCAGAATCAACACTGACACAATCTGCCACACGAAATCTCACATCAGCTGAGAATCCCAAACTTCCATGGAAAATATCCTTTGCTATCTGGCTTAACTGGACCCAAAGGCAGACATTTGCAGGCTGCCCATTTTGTGGTGCTCCCCAAGTTTGGGGCTTCTTCCTTTTGCACTAATACAAAATTAAAGCTTTATAAAAATCCCCATGGCTGATTCACTGCTGTAAGTGCTTCCATATTTCTTTCCCATTCCCTACCATGCACTTTGGATGCAAGTTTGTGTGGTTAGGTGCCAACAGACCAGGCAGATGTGCAATGAGACCATCCTGATGTCCTCCTCTTGCTCCAACCATCCCTTCCCACATGGCAAACATCTGCAATCCAAATAGTTTGAGCTACTTGGACTAGTGGAAGATGTCCCTGCCCATGGCAGGGATTTGGAACTGGCTGGACTTTAAATTCCCCTCCAACCCAAACCATTCCATGATTCTATGATAATGCAAGAACTTTCAGAGCTGGCAAAGACCTAATTATTTTGAGGAAAATTGCTGTTCCTGGTCACAGGAGACCTTTTCCCCTCTTCCAGATGCTTTGGCTTGGATGGGTAGGTGAAGCCCAAAGCTTTCCAAGAGGTGCAGGAGGTTTTAGCCACACAATTTGCTTTAAAGTCTGAGGGAGCCAGGCAGCCAAGCCTTGGCCGGCAGCTCCGGTTTGTGGCCTTCCCTAACTCCAGCATTTATTGGTTTGGTGAGCACTGTGAAATGCTCTTTGGGTGGCCTTGAACTTCCCCCACAAAAAAACAATTATAGGCTCCAGGCTGGTAAACAGTGAGCTTGCAGAGCTGCTCTGGACTCTGCCTTCCAGTTGGCCAAACCTCCAGCAGCCGAGCTCTGATAGCATCAAACGCGGGATGAGGTCACAGCTCCCGAAATCCCCCTGATCCTTACCCAAACACGCCACAAACCCTTCAAACTCTCTGGATCCTATATAAAATATCATGCTTAATAAGGCTATTGTATCACAGCAGGGCCTGGGTTTAAGCCCCCTAAATCCCAGCTATTTCCTTAGGCACCTATTATTCGGTTTTCTCTAATGCGGGATTCTGGGTGTTGTTTGTACAGCACATTTATGGTGCTGCACCTCGGAGGAAATTCTTTCTTCTGAGGAGCAGAGCTGGAATCTTTTTGCCCCTGAATTTCCACCCTTTTTTTTGTGCACAGCCCCCAGTCCTTTTGCCTTAACTGAGCTGCAGTGCATGAGAGGAGCTGCAAACACACGGTGACCACGGGACCTCACTCCTTTGGGACACTTCAGTTTGCTTGTTGTTATTTAGAAGAAACTTCACCCAATCCACCTTGATGCCCTTGGCTTTTCCTTCTCCTCAAAAAGCCCTTGTGAAATTTGTCATTCAAGCCATCACTGTTCGTTTCACTGCCCAGTTTTGACTCTGGAGCAAGACACTCCTGAAACATCAAAGCTCCTAAGGGTGTTCACAAAACTCCTCCAGAAATGCTGGGAGGGCCCACATCAGGATAACCTGATGTGAAAATAAAACAATGACAACTATTGAATGACAGGACCAATATTTTGACCACTTATTTTTGGTTTTTTGCCTTTTATACAAGACAGGGAATAAAAGCAGAGCAGTGTAAAAACAAACAGCAAACCTCATCCCTGCATCCTCAGCCAACCTCTCCTGTGATCTGGGAAAAATACCCCCTTCCCCACATCTTCCCCTGCAGGCTTCCCTCTCTAATTTACTGCAGGGAAAAAAAAAAAAAATTATTCAGGTACTGTTGGGTCAACAGAGGACTTATAAAGTCGATGAGAATGACAAATGTGACACTCTACCCCTGCTGAACTCCTCTGCAGGCAGCTGAAGCCAATCCATCAGCAGATGCAGCAGCATTTGTTTCTGCAACATCTGCTCTGTATCAATATGCAAATCACACCAGGAGATTCTGATCTCCAAGCCTCATGTTTTTGTTGTTGTTGTTTCAAGAAACTGGAACCAGCCACTGCTTAGAGTTACTTTTCATTCGATTTTTGACTATTGCTGCAATACTCCTGGAATATTCAAATATTAACTCGTGAGGGCTATTCCAAGGAGTATTTTTAGTTGTTTTTTTTTTTTTTTTTTTTTTTTTTTTTTTTTTTTTTTTTTTGTGGAATAGAAGTATTTTCTTACCAGGAGATTTAAGCCTGGTGAATTCTGAATCAGACCTTAATTGTATCCCTTGTCAATCACTTTTAATCCGAGTGGCAGTTGGGGCAAGGAGACCTCACATGTTTTGGCAAGGCAATGGCAAAATGACTTGGAAAACAGCAAGGCAAGCTGATACTGTGATTAAATAGCCAGCAAAGGACTCAGTTCCCATTCTTTGAGGGAACTTTCTCCAAAATGTGCCAGATCTCCTTTCCAGAAGATGATAAATGCATTTCTGATGCAATAAATATTAAGGCTTCAATTTTAAATCAGACTGGAATCCTCATCCCTGCTCATGACTGCAGAGTGCTCAGCTCTTCTGGGAACCAGATCATTTATTTTACTGCTTAAATATGGATTTGGAGGCTCCTCTTTGTCATATTCTTGACATGGTGATTGAAGTGATAGAATGAAGACATCCCATGAAAAAAGAAAGCAATCTAAATGTATTAAGCAATTTTAAAAAATATATTATCAGTGAGGACCTAAATGTGGGTGGAGGAATATTGTGAAACACGCAGGTTTTTTAAAGCTGGTTTTTTTTTTTTCAACTTGAAGTATTTCTTCCTGTCTTTAAATATTTCCATCCAGTTCTTTCAGTGTGACAGAACTTCTGAGCCAAAGTTTGAGACCCACAAAATGTAATTCACAAGAAATAATTGCTATACGAGGAAAAAAAAACCAACAACAACAACATAGTGATGAGCTGGTTTTTCTTATCTAGGGAGAATAAATATAAGAAGGAAATAAATAGATGCTTTTCTAGTGGAAAAGGCTCCTTGTGGGTAGATTCCTGCACCCACACCAGGCTCTGCAAAATCACTTGGAGTCGAGGAGGGGGAAGGGAGATGGGAAGATGGGCACGAGCACTTGGAAGGATCGGTGACCTAGAAAAGATTTTTAAAATTCCTTTGCTTCTCACCATCAGATAAAAGCAGGGACAAAAAGCGAGTGACTCATCTCCTCTTGTTCCCTTCTAATAGTTTCCTAATGAAGTAATTATCGTGTACTCGTTTGGAAACACACAAAACAGGAGGCGAGATGAAAATCGAGGGGAGGGGGAGAAGCCTAATTAGCTGATCCTGCCTCCCTGTGGATCTATTCCCACTCACACCCTGCGAGGATTATGCTAAAAATGTCCCCAAATCCGATTTTTTACAGATTTAATGCCTGGACACATATACATGTAATTACTCACTAATTAGCAGAATCAATTTTGTAGATGACCACACACTGAAATATATTTATCTGCTGTGTAAAGGGACAGGTAAAATCTATAGGAGGAGCAAATTCCTTAATATCAGTTATTAGTCCAAATAACAGATCTGAAATAGATCTAATGGATGCAATGGAGCCAAAATCAGCCGAACTCCCAGGCACACAAATCTGAAATACAAGCAGCAAATTTCTTGCCTTTTAACCAAGCCCATCACAGCTACAGCAAAACACACCAGGAGCACATTCCTGTGAGACCAACAGGGAAAAGGTCTCAAGGAGATGTCAGGACCAAACCTTCTTGAGAAAAAAAATCTTGAGAAATACATAAATTAATTTAGCTCAGAACTTTTTGGAAACCATGGCCAAAATTTGGAGCAGAAGGAGAAATTCCTGCACTGATTAAATACGTTGTACTTGATTGTTATTTAGAGAGTTTTCAGAGCTGTGTTTTAATTTGGTTTAGGACAGTTTTCCTTTAGGGAAGGACAGTGATGTGCAGTTTTGGGGGGAAAGTCTGGAATCACTGCTGGTGATGGAATGTGCCCAAGGCAGATAAACCCTGTGGGCCAAAGCTTCTTCCTCACAGCCACATGTGAAACTGGCCCATGGCAATTCTGGTGTTTTGGGTTTCCAAATATCAGGAATCTGTTTCCCCATCTGCAAAGGGAGTGAATTTTTCTTTTGGAAAAAGCTTTAGAATCCAGGGGTGAAAAAATCTGCTTGGTGGTCACTAAATGAAAATTATATCCTCTGCCACCTGTTTTGGTTTTTATTTTTGCAGAGGTGGAAATGAAAATGAAAATCAGTGAAGGAAGAGATTCCGTTTTTCTCTAAAACCAGAAATGTTATTTTCATCCATCCATCCATCCATCCATCCATCCATCCATCCATCCATCCATCCATCCATCCATCCATCCCTCCATCCATCCAACCATCCATCCATGAACCAGAAAAAATAATATGCAACAATATAAATATTTATTCAGCCAGAAAAATCACTGTCTTAACAAGTGAGATCCTTAAATCTTTTTTATCTTTCTGAGCCAAATGAGGCAAAAAACCTAATTAAAGATGAAAAGTAAATCAACAACTTCAGTTCTCCAAAGCTGCAACACAAGTCCATCTTAGTTAACAGAAGAGTTTTTTCGTGACAGCTGCCCTGCCAGATTTTTAAGGTTTAAACTGCCTTTTTTTAAAGGTTTAAACTACCTCAAAACAATTTTCTTCCCCGGAAAAACCCCCTCCCTTGATAAGAAGAAAGCCCTTATTCTCAATTTTCCATCATCCGTGTGCATGGGCAAATTCTCCCTGGCTAACCGAGTGTGAATCCAACGATTTTGGCTGAGCTGCAAAGGAGAAGTGATCCCAAATATTGTCATGGAAAAGGAGAATGCAGCTCTGGTGGAGATGGTTGACGGATCGCAGCAGTTTTGGAAGCTTCCTTTCTCCCTCTTTTTCCTCCCTTTTCCATTCTCCCTTGAGTCATCCTCCCAGAAGGGCCCAGCATTGCCAAAACCAGGGTCTGGAGGGGCAAGGAGATGAATGTTGTGTTTTTCAAGTTAACAGAAGTTGGTTCCTCAGGGTTCACGGCGGTGTCACGGCGTGCGCCCAACTCCTACACGATTTGAAACTTGATCTTACACCTTGCCTTTTATGAAGATGAAATCCTTGGCAGGTGATTATTTTGCTTTCTCACATCATATCAGACGCTTTAAGCACCAGTCTGCCTGCTAAAAGCCAGCTGTTGGGGAGTGCAAAAAAGAAAAGAAAGAGCTCAGAAAGCCCAGACATTCAGAATCCCTGCAGTGCAGCTATCCCTGGAGTTTTCCTTAGGTTTCACTGCAAAACAGGGAATGCAGGTGCTTTAAAACACTAGCCCCTGGATCAAAGTTAAATTAGGAGAATGCAGAATGAAGCAGGAAGGCAAAATTTATTTTCCTAGAAAAATCAGGGAAGAGTAGAGGCCTATAACTGTGCAGCAGTGCTCCTGTATTTATCATGGAGCTGATCTCCACAAATGTGGGGTGGGGCTTTCTTGCTTCTTTGGTAGATAAAGCTGGGAGTGACAACCATCTTCAGTCCTTCCAACCCTGTTTTGAGCTCAGTTGAGATTATTTAGCTGATTCCAGCTGCACACAAAGTGAATTGATCTCCTTGGAGAGAGGAGCCTGTCCTGGCTGAGCACGAGGGAAGGGTTAACTCAGTGCTGGGAGGCTCAGAGCTGGGAGCATTTCCACATTGGGAACGCTGCCTTTCAGTGTTTGTCTCTTCCAGAGGCCTTGCTCTGGTCCAGATGAGTCAGGAGATGGGCAGGTCCTTCTTCCAGAGGGAAATGAAGAGCAGGAGTGCCTTGCTGCCTGACCATCCTCACCCTCAGCTGCCACCTGCACCAGAGAGCTCAAATAATTGTCCTTTGTCCTGTCACTTTGCCATCCAGGATAGCACAGGGTACAGCTGACAATGTGCTAACCCTGATCGTGGTGACTGCTTAAAAATATCTTCACTTTTACAAGAAACCTTTCCTCTGTGCAAGCCAGGGAAGATTGTCCTGGACATTCCCACCCAGGAGGGGAGGGGAGTGATGAGAAAGCCCTCAGTGAAACAGATGTGCTGTAAGAATTCTCACTGGGAGCAGTGGGACTAAATGGGACATGTCACGTAGTGTGTAACTCGTTGGCAATGGCTGCACAGGGTTTCCTTCTCTGTCTGATAAAAATAAAGTTTTTCATTTGCCAAGACTATCAGAGCAACTGTTTGCTCTTCACTAGGACCAAAGGAAACAGTGTTTCTTCCACTGTCAACAAAAGGAATATATTTATGTCTCAAACCTGCTTTTCCACATGCACACACCCCCTCAGAATGCTGATTTTAAATCATTCTGAAATGAATTCAGTGTCTCTATGCTGGATGTTCATTTCCTTAGAAAAGCAACGACGCGACGATTTTTCCCTGGTGCACCTCAAGAATTTGGCCCAGCTCAGGCTGTTGAGCTGATTTTCCTTCCTTTCCTCCCTCTAAATGTAATTGCTCACTTTCAGCTACTGTGAGCCTGACCCAAATCCCACTGTGGTCCATGGAAAACCTCATCTGGGCCAGGGTGGGCTGGGCTATAACCCAGCCTTGTGGTCCAAGGGAACTGGAGGAGGAATAATTTTGGGCCAGCTGGGCTAGGTCTGGTACCAGGTCTCTTCATTTCTTGTCTTTATTAGCTCATTAAACACAGAACAAGAGGCTGCTGCTGTCTGAGCACAGCAAAGCTCACAGACACGTGGTTTTCTCTAGAAAAGCACATTTGGACACTCTGGTAGGGAAACAAGAAGAAATCCCTGATGGAGTGGGATTCTGCTCATATGTGCACTCTGTCCTCAGTGGATACAAGGAAAGCATTAGATTGTAAAATAAGAAAAATGCTTCTATGCTGTTAGTCCCACACTGAATCCAAATAAAAATCTGAGGATATTGGAAGCTGGATGAGTTTGAGCATCAAATATGCCAAATGTAACATGTTTGGCATCACTGTCTTTCATGCAGCAAAAAAATGCAAATAAATTCATTTTTTGTTTTGGTAAAAGTGTGGTCAAATTGATTTTATTCTTTGGGGCTAAGATTAAGGCATTTCTGACACATCAAGGAACTCCTGGTTTGTTTATCCTGGGTTTGGGAAAGCTTGGAATGATTGTTGGAACAGTTTTCTTGGATAGTAATTTTCCTTGTAGTAATTAATTCATTTTATATGGAGATTTAGAAGATTACCTGACTGTGAGTGAGATAAATCCTACCACTGTTTAAATAATATCCCCACCTTTTCATCTTGAACTTTCACCCCAAAATGCAAAATTTCTCTTCTTTCCCTGTGTTCTCTCATTGCTTGCAGGATCTGCAATGCCCTAAGAGCACCCCAATCCCAAATTCAGCCCCACCCACTACACAGAGCACAGGAAAACCTAAATCCTGGATTTTCCAGGGGCAGCTACACCCTTTTGGGAATTGCTTGGAGCTGCTGTCACAGTTAGGAATGAATATTAGAGAAAGAAATTTCTTTGTAAGCCTTTTGGGGACCTGAAGCTGGGACACTGCTACCAGATGTGTCACAGCACCTGGGAGCATCTGCTGGACACATCTACCCCTGGGGTTTTGCCTGTTTTGCTTTAGGCAGGGACAGAAATTTTTTATACAGCTCTAAAAATTGCTGTGAAAGGTGCTGTGAAATGTTGATTATCAGCCCTGAAACCCTGGGCTTTAAAAACTGGGATTGATTAATTCTGCCTCTACATAGTCCTGTGTGTGTGCATGAGACTGTAGTAAAAAAACTCAATTAAGGCTTTTAATTTGGAAATTTTAATATGGAAATTATGGTTTTTATATGGAAATCATGGTTCTTGTGCAGACACTTTCAAAAAGTTCTTGATTTCTCACTGGTTCTGACATCCAGTGACTGAATTGAGGAAAGCCAGAATGAGATGAAGATGATAATTGGTTTCTCCCACTCTAGAATGCAGGACTTGTCATAACAGGCAAACAAAAGAAAAAAGAACCTAAAATTTGTGGTTGAAATCCAGCCAGCAAACACCGGGAAAATAAATTGTTTAATTTCCAAGATGCTCTCAATATTTTCTCTTGAGAGGAGAAACAAAGATTTCTTCTAAAAGCGAGTCCAGAAGAGCAGCACATTTGTAGGTGGCAGGCTCATTATTTTGTTAGCAGAGGGATAAATCAGGGGCCCCCTTGTTATTTTATTTTTTGCAGTGTACTTTAAAAATACTCACACGCCCACTTAGTGCTTCCTCATCGATAACACCAGCGGCAGGGGGGAGCCGGTGTCACCTTCCATAAACAGGTACTGTTGACATCCAGCTTGTAAATTAGAATTATTTCAAATAGGGTGAGAGCCAGCTCAGGGAAAAGGTGCAGATAATGCTGCCTTATCAGACAATATTAGCCAAAAAACATGCCTGCCTGTTTGAAGTCCCGCACTTGTCTGATCCACACACACTTTGTTGAGCTGTTTCCAAAACTAACAGTGTCTCTAATTGGTTGTTTTGGGGCAGACAATGATGTTCAGGAAGATGAAAATAATATTGGCCCAACGAGATGAGCTTTGTGTGCAGGGGTTGTGGATTTTCTGCTCCAGCTCGGGCTGGAGTCACAAGAGTTGACCGCAGCCAGCGATTAAATGAGATTTAATGAAGCTGTTTGGCTCAGGGCAAGGTAACCAGACACACACAGAGCATGGAGGAGAGAGTGCTGCTAATGCTCACTAGAGCCTTTCCAAAAAAACAGATTGTTTTTTCCTTAAAAACAGCGTGGAGATGATATAATTTCTGAATTTTTATGAGGTTTTTCCCAGGGGTCTGGAGATGGTTTCATGTGTAACGAACACGAACTCGGGGAGAGGAAAAATGCAGAATGCTGGAAAACCCACCAAACCAGAGAGCCATTATAAGAAAAAAATTGTGGGGAGGGTTAATGCTTGGAAAAAGAGAGGGGAGAAGTGGTGGCATCCCAGATTTCCAAACCTTATTAAATATATTTTCCTCATGGAGCCAGTAGTTGAGGGTTGGTGCTGTGGTATTTCACTGCACCGGAGTCATGCCCATGGATGCCACTTCACCTTCAGAAAATACCTTTAAAAATGCTCTGTTTGCTGAGTTCCCAGCCAGAGTAGGACTGTGTGGATCTGAGTCTGACTTTCTTCAACTTTCCCCACTTCTCATCCATTCCCTCCATTGCTAAATCCCCCTGGAAATTCCTCTGCATTCATTGGTGAGAGAACAAAGGTTCTGCCTGCCAAGGCAACGCTTGGCAGACAGCAAAATATCTCATGTATTTACTAGGTGAAACATCTGGATTATTGTCCTGGCATTCAGCAGAGTTATCCACTCATGGATCAGCGTTAGTTGTACACAGGGATTAGGATTTAACAGGATAAATGTCTCGTAAATGGGAATGAGCACAACATGACAACAGCGAGACCTTAAATCGAGGAGAGCTCTGCTCAAAAGCAGCAAATAACCAGGGCTGTTTGTATCTGCGAGGATTCCATCTTGCATAGATTTGCATCCCTGAAATTTCACCCTCTAAAATTAGTCTTAACCACCAAAAATTGGCCTGGCTCGGGCTCCAAGTGTGGTTGAACCACCGGCTCCCATCCCTGAAGCGAGACATTTGCCAAGGCTGTCTCGAAACCTGGACACTGTTCATTAAAAAGTCAACCCAGTTTAGCTTGAAAGGTTCCATCTTACAAACGAATAGAAATTACAAAATGCTTTGTCCCAGGACTCCCAAACTGGGTTATCCAGCTCAAAGTCTGCTTCTTCTCTTATTTTCTATCCTTCCCTCCTTTCCCCCGCCTCATTTTTATTTTAATCAGCGATTTTCATCAGTGAAATTCATTGCTTTGGGCTTGGCTTTTTCGAACCACACACATTTCGAAGAGTCACTTGCCAAGGAACATCTGTAAAAGTATTTCTAGATGTTTGGAATTTCCTAGCAGTAGTAGGGAATTTTGGTTTGTTTGAATCTTTCACTCAGCAGGAGGAAAATTGAGCTCAACATGTTTATGAGTATAAAAGCCATCTGTTTGATAGGGATCCTGGAAGAAGACTGAAGGTCTGACTCTGAGATGATGAAGTGAAGAAGAAAGGTTTCTGTTTCCTGTTGCTGAGAATTAATTATGCTGTTAATAGTGTGTTAGAAGAAGTAGGAGTGCTTTACGTTATTACTTAAGCCCAAAGAAATAAATATGACTTTAATGAAAAGCTTTCCTGAAGAAAAATCCACCATAACTTTTTAAAGAGCTGGTCACGTACCCAAAAACATTTATGTGCTGGGATGCTTCTCCCTAAATGTGGTTTGGCAAGTGTTCTTCCTTCTCCTTTTCCTTTTCTTTGTGGATAAAACATTGGTATTTTTGAGGAAAGTGACTTCCTTATGTGCCAGACCATCACCTACAACTTGGATTTTAGTTGTCACATAAAGCCACTTGATGTCACCTTGTTCTTTGCTGCTTTTCTTTCAATTGGTGATGCTTTGTGGCTGCCCTGGGATGCCCAGAGGAAGAAGGGCTGGGAAATTGGATTCACCCTGTTGGTAGGAGTGAAAATTAGCAAAGAGAAATGGGAGATCCCTCACCAGAGCTGATAAAATAATTAAAAAAAAAAAAAATACCTCACATCCAGATAATGGGTGAGAGCTGGGCTGCTCAGAGCCATTTTTGGAGGAACTACAATCCCTCTGCTCTTTGTAACAGGAGCCAAGGGAGATGAGGCTGTAATTTTACCACTGGAACTGGGTTTTTTTTGGTGTGGGGTGAATAAACTCAGTACTCCCTCCCTAAAACATTGTTTAGATAATTCAGGTCAAAATGTATTTACCACAAAATGATTTTCTGATGCTTTACAGTTAAACAACTTATCTGTCACAAATCAGTGATTAAAGGTTATTGTGAATGAAATTATTATGATCAAAACATGAAATCAGGTGGTTAAACTACATTGTATAACTTTAAATTAATCAGAAATTATTTATTAGCAAGTGTTTCTGCATGTGTTAAGGAAGCAGATGCTCCAAACCAACTGGTTCTAAATAGTGAGAAAGAATTAAAAAAATATAATTTTGTCTGCAACTGGTGATTTTTGGGGTTTGATGGGGGGGTTTGTGTTTTTTTTTTTATTTTCTGCGGACGTGGGTTTGTGGTGGACTTGGCAGTGTCACGTTAAGGGTTGGACTCAATGATCTTAAAGGTCTTTTCCAACCTAAACGATTCTGTGAATCCATGTCTGAGGAGTTGAAATCCATGTCTGTGGAATTGAATTAGGCAGCCACTAAATAGGAATGGAAAATTTCCTTATTCTCAGGATATCTGCAGACAGGCCACTCGCAGAGCTCCTGCGCGGGGGATCTGCGGGAGGAAGCCATCACAACGCCCCTGCACAGCACAGAAATTTCCTGCCCTTTCCCCCCTCTCCCTTTTTATTCCCAGCCTGGGCTCTCTCCAGCTGCAGAAACCCTCTTTTAAAATTCAAATTCTCATGGCACAAAGCTGAATAAATAGCGAGGGAGGAGAAGGTGGGCAGCGCCGCCGAGCTCCGGCACACACCGGCTTTGTCCCTGCTGGCCCAGGGACCGAGCTGGGGGATTTTGGGAGGGCTGCCAGCAGGGCAAGATGCCACCAGTATTTTCTTTAGTGCCTTGTAAAGCCCAGGTGAGTCCTGACACCATCCATGTGGACACTCGGGGCTTTATGTACGAACTGTTTGGAGCGTGTGGAGCGCGGAGCCTCCTGTCACGGCCAGAAGGATTTGGGTGTACAAAGAAAAATACAGCTGAGCTAACAGAGCTTTTAAAAGAAGCTGACTTGGGTGCCTGATAGCCCCTGAGTAGGGCTTGCTTGTCAACATTGCCAGGCAAAATCTCTGAAATCTGGGCCTTCAACCTGAATGTCCGAGGAGAGCCAAAATAACACATTATGAGCGTTAATGCAGTTGAAAGCAAAACCGCATGTTTTCCAAAGGGTTTAAAAGCTCATTTGAAGTAGGGCAAAGGGTCAGAAAAGAAGGAGTCCCATTTATGGAGCTCTGGCAAGTGTTTCCAAATGAAGAAGCCCCACTTAGAACATGTACACTTCATTAGATCACTGCTGCCCTTGTCACTGGCAGGAAAAGAGGAGATGCTCGCCCTCGCTCAGACCCACAAACTCCAAAAGTTTCCCAACATCCCCCTGAAAAACGGGAAAGAAACAGCTCTTTGTTAGGAGGGAGTGGAAAGAGCATAAACCCCAAATGTTGGGCTTTTTTAAATTTTTAAAGGGTTTTTTTGTGTTTAGGCAATAGGAAAACAACCCCAAATCTGGGCATGTTTTATGGTGCTGAGTTATTGCTGGGTGTTGTGGTGTGCTGGGGCAGGGGGGCTCAGCACCTCCCATGGCAGGACATGAGGGCTTGATGAGCCAGGGTGGGGCTGTGTGATGGACAGAGGTGTGGGGTCACTCTTGCTCCTTGCTGCCTCCAGCTCTTTTTCCCATCCCAGACCTTCTGGTCAAGCTTTTTCTTTGGCATTTGCCTCTTTTCACTCCTTTGTTTCATCTCTGATTCCTAAGAAGTGATGTCTTTTGTAATCACTCAGAAACCTGTCTCTGGCTCTGCTCTGGCCACCCAAACCACCCTTCTGACTCCTGTTACCCACAGCTCCTGATCCTTTTTGTGCTGTCCCAATTCAGAGGAGCAGGGAATGAGGGACAGCCAGGATGCTCCGTGCCCTACACCCTGTTCAAAGTCTGCAAACTCCAGAGAGGACCAGGATGCCTGGAGCAAAATTCCTTGGGCCTGGAGACACTCCATGAACCTGTAAAGATGTGATGGAGAGAAGCTGTCAGGCTACCTGCCTCACAGGACCACTGCAGGTTTCTTGCCAGCACACCTGGCTTGTAAAAATCCGGCAGGAACCACCAGGATTTTGCCCCTCAGGAACTGGTTTCCAGTAAGTGCAGCCTTTGGTGTGAATTTCTTGGTCCCATTTTAAAGAGCTGCAAAATTTCCTTGGTGCCAGGTCCTGCTCAGAGTGAATCCTGCCCATCTCACTGTCCCAGTCTTGCAAAAACCACATGTAAAGTACTCACAGCAGGTTTGTCTGCTTTTTCTCTGGGGATGTTTTGGTGGGGGGAAAAAGGTGTTTCTGTTAAAAAGAAACAACATCCCTGGTCCACAGGCTGGAGCTGAGAGCAAAGGGAACATTTTTGTCTGAGGTTCCAGTTAAATCACTGGCAGGACATCACTGCTTTTGGAGCACTTGAACTCGGCTCCAACACAAATCCATAAAAAGCTGTTAAGTTGTGATGAAGGGGAGCCCTGGTGGTAATGAGTTTACTCCAGGCCTTTAGGGCAAGCTGCAGGCTCCTGCAGGGCCACGACTCTGCTGTTCCAGGAGGGCAGACAGGTATTGCTGCAATGTCCTGTCCCTCCCTGTGTCCCTGCCAGAAACCCTGGAGCAGATCAGGAGTAGATCAAGAGCGAGCTGAGGTGTTGATCTGTGTCTCCATTACAACTTCCAGCTCTGTCAGAGCCTGGAAAGGGCCCTTGGCTGGAGCAGCAGCTTGGGCTGGTGCTTTTATGGGGATGAATAGGATTAAAAGGTGAGAGAACTGGAGGGACAGAGCAGGTTGTGGATCAAAGCTCCCCAGGGAGCCTCTGCTGGGCACCAAGCAGGGCTTTAGGTGTGTCCCTGACATTAAACAGGATTTCATTTCCCTTCAACACAGGCACAGGGAAGAAGAGAAGAGAGATGAGCCTAAATAACCTCAAACTGAACAGTTTCAAGAAAACCAAAAGTTGCCAGACACATGGGGAAAACCCACAGAGATCAGCAGCTGCAGAACGTCCCAAAAGCCATCCCAAAAGCCATCCCAAAATCCCAAATATCTATGAGGAAAAGGGGAAGACAGGGTCCAAATGCATGAGGAGCCCTTTCCTTTGGGGCTGTGAGTGGTGTAAGACCCTCTGGAAATCACAAAGACTCCTGGGGTGGAAATGCTGGGTGATTTTGGCCCAGGTGATATTCCCTGGACATCATGGAGAGCCTAATCCAGCCTCCTAATCCAGTTTCCCTCCCCTGGGCTCCCCATGGCTACTGGAGTGGCTCGTGCCATTTGATACCCTTCATTCTGCAAATCAGTCCCAGCTCAGGGATTGATTTAAATCCCACTGTGGGGTTGATTTCATCCCAGTGTGGCATTGATTTAAATTTTTGCTCTGCTGTAGGAACAGCTCAGAATTTGGGGACATTTGGGGGGATTTATGGCTTCAGGAAGGATAAAGCAGTAGGGCAACTCCCAGGTTGCATCCTGCAGAGCAGTGCAGAGGGGTGGCTGAGATGTTCCAGCTTTATTTATGCAGGAAGGGGAGAACTGTCAGTTTTTGCAGATTTTGGGATTGATAAGAGTGACAATGAAAGCTGGAGGAACCCAGAGATGTGTTGCCCTGTAAGGCAGAGCCTCCTGGCTTCTTGCAGCAGCAAAATATTTTCCATGTCCATATTTTGCCTTTCCTTTGGAAATCAGAATGGTTTGAGGGTCTTTGCATTTGAGAGTCTAAATTAAATATTGACTAAGAGGTTTCATGTGAGCTTGAGTGTTTTTAAAAAATCTAAATGAATCCCACAGGGCGAGCTGAGGGCTCCAAAATAGATTCCAAGAGAATAAAGGATGTGTGAGTTAGAGGCATAGGAAAAGTCTCAAATGGCAGATGAGTCAGCAAAAACCAGAGACCCAGAAGATGCAGGAATAATATTAGGGATATGAAAAAACTGGAAGTGGAGATAATTTTCCTGTACTAAAGTAAGGAAAGAAAGTTTATCTAATATTCCCCAAATTACTCTTCTCCAAATATTTGTTGGTTGATTTGCTTTTCCCTTCCAAAGCCTCAACAGCCTGATTTTATTTTCCTGGCTGTGTGGAGAACCAGGAACAGCAGCAATCTGGATTGCAACATGAAATCCTATGGCTGGCTGGAAAACTTATACCTGGTGTTGAAGGGACACAAGCATCAATTTTTATTAGAGCTTTATTTGCTACTTTTAAGCAATGAAAAAAGTCTGCTACAAAGTGAAAACACATGTCCCATAAAAATTATTGATGTGCACAGATAATGCTGAATATCCCTTGGGTACCCAGGGGATGGAAAGAGTCAGAAAGTCATTAGTAGGGAAGGACAAAATAATTATAAAACATGTTGCTTTAGACAAATTGTAGCTGAGACTTTTCAATTCAATTTTGCCAGTCTGAATTTCAATTTATCCTTCTGTAACTCACTAGTGATGGACTGCAGATTTCAAGGAGGGAAACTGGAACAGTGAAATCATGTGTATATATATATTTTTTTATATTGTCCATTTGTGTGAATAGAGTAGGAAAGTGCAATATCTGAAATTCAGCAAATATTTAAAGCTCTTTCAAGTAGTGAGAACAGAGAACTGATGCAAGTGTGAATTAATTGTATTTCCACACCTTTATCTTTGTTTTCTTTTCCCTCCACAGTATTAAAAATGGGAAAACAACATTTGAAATGTTGTGGTTGTAAAATTAGAGAGCAGCAGACTTTTCTTCTGATTAAGAGTGACCATGTTTTAGTACAAAGTCTTATAAAAAATAGAGAAAAGCAGTTTTTGGTCATTTCTGCCCCTCACCACAGAGAAGATCAGCAATGCCAAGGACTTGGTGTGGTTTTGATTAACTTTTCCGGCTCATTCTTCTTGTTAAAGTTCATTTTGAGGTTTGACTGATCCTCCTTTTGCCTCTGTTTTGGTCCTCCCTCAGTGTTGGGGTGGTTTGGGAAGATTTTTCTTGGGATCTGTTGGTGATGGAGTGGTGGGACCTTGCTGGGCTGGAGGGGAGGTGAGGGATTGGTTTTATCCAGAGCTGGGACAGAGGCACAAACTCATCCCACGGCTTTGGAGCTGGCACAGCACCCCAGGGAAAGCAGGGGTGCAGCAGCAGCCAGTGCCACATCTCAGAAGTGGAACAGGGGTACAAATATAACCCAAACATCTCAAAATCAGCTCTAAGTCAAGTGCAAAATGCTTTAAAAAAGTTTTCTTCCTCCTCCTTCTGACCAAGTCTCTTGCTAATCCCCAGGAGCAGCTGAAATGAAGGGAGAAATGGGAGGAAATAAAAGGTTTTGGATGGAAAAAGCTTTGAAGGAGTAGAAGCAAATTCATATAAGATTTCTGCTTCCTTTCAGGGTAAACCCCCTTTTAAACCAAGGCTAATCTGTCAGTACTGAGCCCAACTTCAAGTCATTCCAGGCTTGCCTAATTAAAAAAATAAAAATCTCCAGGGCTAGTGTCAAGGGACTGCTCAGGAGTCTGAGGACAGAGCCTATCCCTTCATCAGAAAACAAAGAGAAATCCTGAATATGCATGAAGACAGTCAGGAGCTTTCCCAAGCTCCCACCCCTCTCCTTGGGAATCCAAAAAGTATCATTTGAGATCCTGCTGGAGCTTGTGAGACACAAGCAGCCATTGTCCCCAGACCCACGGCGTGAGCCACCTCGAGATTTCCCTTTCCTCCTTCCAAAGAGGGGATTTGCTTTTTTTTCAAATCTCAATAAATATCCTGCCTGAGATCAGACTGTCAGGGACAGAATGCCAAGGAAAAAAAGCTGGAATGCCCCCAAGGTGCTCCCAGAGTGGGCACTGGGTGCAGGTCACACTGTTTTGTTTTTGGTTTTGTCCCAAATTCTCCAAGCTCTGCCTCATGGAGAGTGATGGTCCCACAGGCTGGAATATCCAAACACCTCTGCATTAAAAGAAGCCTGATCTCCTCCCAACCCAAATATTGAATTAGGTCTGGGATATTTTTTTTTCCACTTTCTTTATCCTCTCACATTTGTGCTGCTCCAACCTCGGTTCTGTCACTGCTTTCTTTGTCCCCACGTCCTGCAGGAGTGTTGGGTATCTCAGGCTGGTTGTGCTCAGATTTTTGGGCTGCTTTACCTGGGACATTAATTCAATTTTTCACCAACAACCAAACTTCTGGCCACGAGTGTTTTGGTGTCTTTTGGACACGTCTTCCCAGTAACAATTTCTTCCCTTGGTGTGTTTTGGCTGTGTCTCCATGGGAAAAAATGGTTTTTTCCTGTTCATTTATGTTTCAATCTCCAGCATGGCAGATTGGTGACCCTGCAGGGATTTTCCTTTGGGACAGTTTCAGTCTAATCCTGTTTCTGCCCTACTCAACACCATCCATTTGATTCCCAACAAGAAGGAAAACAAAAATGAAATGAAAATGTGTTTGAACTTGTCAGAAATGGCAGATCAGCTCAAAATTTGACTTTTAAAAGATAAAAAATAAAAGGGAGAGGAAAGAGAATGTTTTCTGACCACCAGAATTTAACTTGTGTATTCAGTAACTGGATTGTTAAGGATTTCCAACCTGGAGCAATCTTCTTTCACCTCCTTTATTTTTTCTTTCTAATGATGCATGAAGAGAAACAGACCCCTTGAATTATGACAGCTTTGTGATGGGACAAGTTTCTCATGCTACTGTATTTTAATATCTTTCCCAACAATGACATCTTCTCCTCATTAAAGGTAGGTCAGGGAGTGAATCTAATAACTTGTGGAAACCTAAGGAGCTGAAACCTGCCCTTGGCTTTTCAGGAAACAGGGGTCTTTCAGAAATACCAGAGGAATGAGATTCTATTTTTCCAAGGCATCAAATTTTTTAAATTTTTTTTTTTTTTTTAAGGAACCCAAAATGTGCATAATCATATTATGGGCAATCAGGGTGCTATTCAGCTCCTATATCAAACAGGCATGTCATTAGCACAGCAGGCTAATTGCTGGAGCTTTCCTTGACCTGGCACTCCAACATTAAGGCTCTGGGTGGCCAAACGATTTTCATCATTCTGCCTGTGCTCCACGAGGAAATCGAGGGCTGTGATTGCTGTGGTAATTTTCCTTTCAGAACAGATTGCCTGATCTGACATTTTAAGTACAGTATCTTGT
The DNA here is from genome assembly GCA_013397555.1 of Urocynchramus pylzowi. Taxonomy (NCBI): domain Eukaryota; kingdom Metazoa; phylum Chordata; class Aves; order Passeriformes; family Fringillidae; genus Urocynchramus; species Urocynchramus pylzowi. The sequence continues at coordinate 382,520 of VZRH01001418.1, forward strand.
AACTGCCAGGCAGGGGAACCTTTGAAAGGCACCGCCGGGAGCGCGGCCCTGGCTCTGCCCGCCTCAGACACCCTTCTGCGGCCAGGGGAGGCTCCTCGGTGTGAGAACACAGCAGCACATCATGAGAATCCAGTTGCCACCGAGGTAAGGTCATGTTGGGGAGAAATCTGAGCTCCTCCACCTCTGATCTTTCCCCCCACTTCCAATTCCGTGACCCCACGGCGCGCGGAGTTCACAGCGACGGCAGGAGAAACGCCCGGATTCCTCTTGGAATCCCCATCAAGAACAGGACAAACTTCTTTTTTTTTTGATCTCTTAGACTGTTTGAAAATATGCTCTGTTCAGTTCTGCACGTTTCTAACTGGCTTCACCAAAGAAAAATTTCTCCAGCTCCTCAGCCATGAAGATGGTGTGGTGATCTAAAATATCTGCCCTGCTTAAACCAGAAATAAATTTAGCTCCTGACTGGATCAACAGCCAATCAAGGCAGCTGTTGGCATTTTAAGGAAAGGTTTGGGATGACATCCTGTGAAATGGCTGCATCCTGAAATCTCAGGGAGCAGAAATCAATAATAAATTTGAATTAATCAGGGCCATTTTTTCACCAGAACTTCCGCATGAAACTCCAAATCCACCAAAAGTCAACGCAGGAGATTGAGATCAGCGAGACACCTCTTGGTGTAAATTTATTTAAACTTATACTGGATCCAGAATTCCTGTTTTCCCTGTAAGAGGGTGGGGGGGGGAGGGGGGAAATTTGAGTTTTTGATGAAAAAGGGAAAGGAAAAAGAATAAACTTAGCTGGAAACTGGATGGGAGCTTGGAATGTGTGTGCACACCTGGAGCATCTGCAGGTGAGATGGTGCAGGTGGAGGCAACGAGCCTCAGAATCCCCACGTTCAGTGCTGCACAGAGAATTCCAGGCTGCCATCTCCCCAATGCTGCCCCTCCAATTGAAATTTCAGATTTTAGCTCAGCTGGCTCAAATGAGCCATGGCACTATCAGATATTTGGTCTCTATCTCAGCTTGCGCCGAGTGAGAACGGTTTATCCTCGGGTCTAACGGGATAATCTCAGAGCTCAAGCAATAAAGTCTGACAGCTCTGGATCCAGAGGTACCAGAGGTCTCCAGCTCTCAACTGGAGCTCTTTTTCTTCAGAGGGTTATAAACCCAAGCACGTGTCCGCTGTGCCTTGGCAAGGGAATGCTCTCTCTTCTCCAGGCGACTTGTGAGTCTGCTGCTCTTGCCACTAACTCAGACAGTCCTTTCTCTGTGGGAAGAATGGATTTAATTATATCACAGTTCCCAGTTTTATTAATGCTCGAACAATATGAGCATTAAAGTGAAATTATATGCCAAGTACTGCAGAGGCCACTGAAACGTTTCCTGTTATTGTGTTGTAATGGAGATTGCAGGAACACGGAGCTGTTCCAAGGGGCTGCAGCAGAAAATGGCTCTGAGCCTCTCCAAGATCCACAGAGCTCTCAGGACTATCCTGACAATAGAGTTTCTAGGAATTAATAGCTGAGGTGGCAAAGAATTCCCCTAGGAGGGCTGGGCATGGCTCAGGCACTTCCTTGCTTCCCGATGGGAAGCAGATCTCCTGTGACAGGGCTGGAGCTGCCTTGGGGAATGGGATCACAACTTTCCTTTCCGTGAGCCACACAGAAACACTGAGCTCATGAGCTGAAATTAGGGACAACTACAAGTTGTAGAAAAGCCACTGCTGTTGAGACAGCTCGGCTGGGTGGCAAATTTCTGTTAGGAATTGGCATTTGGGCCCATTTTCCTGAGGGCACCGTGCTCCTGACACATTTCCCAAGAGAAGGATGGCATCCAGCAGTGCCTGTGATTCCCAGCAATGAAGAGGAAACCTGTCATCCCTGTGACATTCTTGTGAATTTTCATACCAGCTCACAGAATCACAGAATCAGTGAGTAATTAAAGTTAGAAAAGACCTCCAAAACCAGCATCAAGAACAGCATTGGAAAAGATCTCCAATAGTGACAAGTCCAACCTTTGAGAAAATACCACCATGCCCAGTAAATTATACCATGAAATGTCACATCTTCTTCTTGTTTGAACACTTCCAGGGGTGGTGACTCCACCATTTCCCTGGAGAGCCTGTTCCCATTCTTAAACACTAAACAAGGAAATTTTTCCTATTATCCAGCTTGCATCTCTAGGCCATTCCCCCTTGTCCTATCACAAGTTTCCTGGGAGAAGAGGCTGCCCCACACCTTGACACAATTTATTTTACTCCATATGAAAGGAGCACATTAAACTGTAGCTGTTTAAATTCTCCTGGCTGTGTTCCTGCCCTCCTGGAGGATGGTGTCCTTCCAGCCTAGGTGTGGAATCCCTCTGGAATCCTCACCACCAAAGCATCCCAAAGTAGGGGTTGTGCTGATGAGAGATGCAGCTGAACTTCCCTGATTTCAATGGCAAAACTCCACGAGGATGGGATTTCCTGGCCTGGGATTTAACCAAATTCACACTCAAAACCTCTGACAGAGAAATGCACATCTTCTGTATTTTACCCCCATTCTTCTACTGGTCTTTAATGTTAACTTCATCTCTGTCCCCTACCTGAGTTTTTTTTCCCCTCCATCCACCTTTACTGCAGTAAAAATGAATAATTCCACCACTTCAGCTCAATATATTTCTCTGGAATGAGTTCAGGGAGACATGCATGAAGATTGCTTCCTGCCATGGCCAGCAAGTGGTTTCTCTGTGCAAAATCTCGTGATCCTTTTCCAAGGGATTTAAAATCAGTTAGGATAAATTACAGCCCTTAGAATATAGCACTGGAATACAAGTGAAAATTACAGTGTTCTCATCTATTTACATGGAGACTCTTGATAAATAATGAGTCAGTGGTTGCTCTGGACCTGGAGTTGCCTGGATAACCCACAACCCCTTTGTTTTCTTTTTAGGATTTGTTGTCATTACCTTAGCTGAGAGTGGCTAGGGATGCTTTAAACCATAATTTCATAGAATCATGGAATGGTTTGGGCTGGAAGGACCTTAAATCTCATCTCATTCCCCCCCTCCCATGGCAGGGACACCTTCCACCATCCCAGGCTGCTCCGAGCCCCATCCAGCCTGGCCTTGGGCACTGCCAGGGATCCAGGAGCAGCCACAGCTTCTCTGGGCACCCTGTGCCAGGGCCTGCCCACCCTCACAGGGAATAAATCCTTCTGAATATTGCATTTAAATCTACCTTCCTTCAGCTTTGCAGGCTGTATGTTTTTCAGGTTATATGGTTTTTGTAATGTGTCTATTTATAAGAAGTTTTGGAGCAGCTTGGGGGAAACCAGGCACCTGAGACATCCCAGGGACTTTGGACACTTTCAGAACATCAGGAATCTACATTTCATCAACCTGGGAGGTGACAGATTTTCCATGCAATTGGGGAACTTGGTAATCATGTTTAAATTTATTTTCTTGCAAGAAAAGTCATCACATAGAAGTGCATCTCCCTTTTGCCATTTCTCTTATGATACTGAAACACCACAGAAATGCTGTCTGGACAAGGAGTGAAGAATTAAGAACTCAAGCACTGAAAATGGGATAATTTATCCTGATGCTGGACTTCTGCAAGTTGTGAATAGTACAGGAATTAACTCTGCAAAATACATGTTTTTATATGAATTAGGCCATATGTTTATCTCTCTAGCTGGCTGTAAACCACATACAAATAACTGATTTCTCAAAATCCCCTTTCCTTCCAGCTGGACACTCACTGGGATTTTGCAGTTGGTTCTGCACATCAGGATGGGAAGAATTGGAAGGAAAATCAACAGTGGACAAAACTGGCAGAAAATTCGGAGAGAGCCGTGAGCTTGGGCAGGAGAAATGCCAGGAAAGGAAAAGGACAAGAATTGTGAAAGAGAGACAGGCTGCACACAGTAGTCTCAGTGTTTGCACTGGTTAAACCCCTTTTATCTCACATTCATAAACACAGGCTCTCTATATGATATAAACCACATTTAGCTGTCATTGAAAGGCTGTGATTTATGGAACAGGGCTGTCCCTAAGAGGGTAACAACACTTGGTGCTTATTTTGGCAGGTGCACTAATTCAAACTGCTGAGCAGCTCAAAGAACAGCTCATGCTAATGACAAAAGGTTAATGATTTTCGTTTCTTTTCCTTTCTTTCTTTTTTTTTTATATATATATATATTGGAAATATTTGTTCAGTTTAGGCACCACTTCATATGTGACCCCAGCTCCAGCCAAGCAGATGTCAGCTCACTTTGCATTTGGCAAAAGCAGCTTTTGAAGAAAATATTATTTTAGTTTCAAACATGACTAAATAGCCATCAGCATGGCTAATAAAGAGACATCCACAGACCTTTGCCTTTCCTTCATGTTTGCATTTAACAGGCAAGAAATGATGATCTATTTCCCCAATAAATCAGAATTGGCACGTCCAAGAAGAAAATCAGCATTGATATATTTATTTTTCTGTTTATCTATCAGTTCTGGGGGACTTTTTGCACTTTCTCCATGTTCCTTTAAGGGTCTTGTTACCTGAAGCTTCTCTGGCTGAACAGATTTGTCTGTAACATCTAAAATGAGCATTCTTCTCCTTGCTAGCTCTCCAAGTTCTCCCATTATCTCTTTGATAAGAGTTTGTGGTCATGTTTAGCAGATGACAGCTCTTACAGGCAAACCTTGAACCTACTTTCAGCACACATCAAACCCCAGGATGCAAAAAATTGACAGGGACACCTTCAGCTACCCCAGGTTGCTCCAAGCCCCATCCAACCTGGCCTTGGACACTTCCAGGGATCCAGGGGAGAAAGAGGATGCCAAGCTTGTGGCCAGAGTGTCAATCACTCATTAAAGCACATGCCCAGGCAGATTTCTTGGGGTCTTTCATGGGGTACCATCATCTTTCACCTTCTGCCTTATCTTGGTGATGATGAACATCAAACCCCTCCCTGTTCTGCACTGGGAGCAAACAGATGTAAGAGAAAATCCTGGGAGCTCTGCACCAAGTACAGGGATGCCTCAGGTTTTGGCTTTTATATTTTTCACATTCTGTGCTGCTTTAGTGTGTGGGTCTGAGCTTCATCTTAGGGGATGGTGAGCTCTCTGCACAGAGCAGGGAGACAAAACAATTCCTGCTCCAGCTGGGGACCAAGGACAAATGATCCAAATCTCAGGCCCAAGAGCACAAACAGCGTGGGCTGGAGAGAGAAAAACAAGCAGGATGGGACTGCCTGGGCTAAAGCTGGAATGGGACAATGAACTCCAAGGTGCAAATGGAGCAGAACTGATCCCAGTGAGAGCCCCCATGAGTGGGTGTCCATTTTTTGGGACCATTTTGGTTCATCTTGGGTGCAGCCCTGGCTGGGCTCTTGTGCTGCCCAAGGTGCATCCATTGAGGAGATCCTTTTAATAAATTCCTGCTTTATTCTTTAGCTCTGTCCAGCTTCTCTTCTGGGTCAGCTTTCTCAAGCATCAACAGTACTGGGGAAATAATAAACCCCAGAGTTTTTAACCCTTTTTGAGAGCTTCAGAGGACAGATCCTCCAGGATGCAAAGCTTTGTTGTCACTGTCAGCACCAGAGCACTCAGAGAAGTCCTGTACTGAGCACAACAAGGCCACTCAGCTCATGTGCAACAGAACCAAAAGCAGCAGCAAAGTCCAACAATAACAACGAAGCAGCAAAACCCTGGCCAGCAGTGAAAAGTAGGTCATTGTGAATGCATCCAAGAGCTGTATCTCCACAAGGAACTGGGCAGCAGCCAGAGAGACATTTGTCAAATTAATCATGGAAGATCAGGTGCCCGTCCCCTCCCTGTCCTCTCCTCATTAACCTTTGTCTCCAAGGCAGGTTTGAGGCAAACTCCTAATAAGTGTGATTTTTCCTGGATAGTCCAACTTCATGATGATGATGATGATGATTATTATTATTATCATTATCATTATTTTCTGAGCCACAGCCTTGCTCACAGTGCAGGCCATGTTCCCGTTGCTCAGCCAAGCAATCCCTGATACAGGGAGGGGAACTGGTCCCACCACTGACTCCTGGCTCTTGCTGCAGCCTGACACGTGCAGAACTGCTTAAGGTCCAGCTGTGGCCCCAGCTGGATCTGCTGAGGACCAGCAGAGCATCAGGGTGGTTGTTCACATCACAAACCAAACCTGTCCCAGGCCTGGATTAAAGCTGCAAAGCTCCACAGGCAATTCCCATGGTAAGTGGCTGATAGCAGGAGAATTCTCCCCTGGAAAAATGGGGTTGGATTATCCCTTTTTAATGCTCTCTGAGTAGGGTTGTATCTAAAGTGGTCACATTAGGAAAAGCAGAAGTGAACAAAAAGCCCCTGAGGTTTAAGGAGTAGCTGTTCAGAAAGCTCGAGTCCATCAGCTATTTGCTAGGAAGCAAAGAGGGAAACCTGGAAAGCATTAGGAACAGAAAGACCACCAGACATGAAAAATGGTATTTTTAATGCTGAAGTTATCAGCAGAAGAGGTTCTCAAGCTTTACAAGCAGAGTTTTAACAGGAACACCACAGCAGGACTTGACAGGTAAAATGTGTGCAAATTAAACATATTTTATTTCCCCGCCGTTGGTCAATATTTCCCTGCCACCAAAGTCAAGAGTTATTTTGGCTTGGCACCAATTTTTTTCTGAAGGACTCCTCTCTGCAAAAGATGAGTAAATGATAAAATATGTGAGAGGATGACTAAAGCACTGGATAAAAAAATAGCTTATGGGCACGGGGTGAAATATCTGGTAATGCCTGTGAGTGTGGCTGCCTAGGAGAGAAAAAGACAGGCTGAGCATTTCAGTGGAGAGCAAAGAGAAGGATGGAAACCTGGATGCTGGAAGTGAGGCTTGGTCCAGGAATCAAAACCCATAAAACACATTAGTTCTGGGGTGAAAGTAGTAAAGAGTCTACTCCAGGTTAGCCAAATATCTGTGGCTTCAATAGAAGCCTTTAGGAAAATATGCAACCACTAAACCATTTTTACTCAGCCTCCTCCAAACACAAAATATTCCTTTAGCTGTTTGAGGCTGGATTTTCCCTCCCAGCCCTCCTGACCTGCCTCACAGGGCTGAGTCAGGAGCAAAATTGGGAGTAATGAAAAATCACCATCTGCTTTTGTCACCCCCATGACCCTGGTACCAGTTGTTCCTCACTGGCCACATTTCTTCCAGCTTGTCCGTGTAGATAAGAAAAGCTGTGACATTGAATTTATTCTGTATTAATAATTAAAAAAAAATATATATTTTCAAGGAGCTTTTTGCACTGAAAATCCTGGAGAGAAGTGTTTGTTGTGTCTTTGAAGGAAGACCCATCACTAAGTCACTGTAACTAATAATGGGGATATTGAAGGAGAGCAGAATTTACTGGAGCACTGGGATTACTTTTGTTAAAGCAATAATGCCTCATTTGTTCTTATGACAGAGCTTTACAACAGTTACACAGGCAAGTCTTTAACATCCATCAACATTACTGTCTGGATTGTATTATCTAGGAAATCCCAGAGTCACTAGCCTACAGGTTGAATTAGCTGCAAATTCATTTCAGATTAGAATCCCTTTTGTAAATGCTGCAGTCACTCAGGCAATACCTCAGAGAAACCAGGGGGATGTTATTGAATTTTGTGTTAATAATTCTTTCCCAGCCCTTTTATTTTTTTGGGAACCTCTGCTTCTTGAAAGGCATTAAGGCATTAAGCTGACTTTAAAATAACAGCAGCAAATAGTTTAAAAAAAAAAAAAAAAAGAAAAAAATAAAAAAGTGAAAAATCTCCCTTTATGCCCTTGCTGCCAGAAAGAAAAACTTTCAAATAGAGTTTGTAGAGTATCTGTCCCTCATTCCAGGTGTTTCAAAAATATGGCAGCAGAGAGGCCCAGAGCAAATCAGTCAAAAATTCCTTCCCATTTTTTGGCCATGCTTTGCCCAGGTACCTTCTCTGTACCTTACCTACTTGGCACACCTTGGACTGACCTTATCTCAAAATGCTTGGAGCAGCCCAGCTCCTCTTCCCTCTGCAGGCTGGGAAGATCTCAGGAGGCTGAGATGGACTTTTCCCTTCTGATGTGGTTCTTTGCTCCATGAAATGTTTTTGAAGAACCTGGATTTCTTAGACATTGCTGCAGCTCACGTGAGAATTAAACAAAAAATAAGAGCATTATTGCAGCTTTTCTGATGCAAATGCAATTCAGGATTGCTGACCAGAGCTGGATTTCGTCTGGGCTGCATTTGGGTCTCTCCTGGATTTTTTTGCAAGTGGTATTCCAGCAAGGAATATTCCTGCAGGCAGGAAAGAGTGTCTTGACTTGAGAATGTTTGAATAAAATGAAGTTTGAACTCCAAACCACAAATAGTCACAACAGAATCCTGATTTGAGGATTACATGGAGCCAACCATGGGGCAGAGCTGCCCCCACAGGACTGCTCAAATGTCACATACAACTCTTGGGTTTTGAGTTGTCACTGCTGAATTCCTCCCAGGAAATCCTCAGGCCAAGGTATTTTTTGGCTGATAATGCTGAAAAAAGGGTTTATCTGAAAATTCACTTATCTCCTACATTACTTGTACAAATCTTTTGCATCTTGTTATTGAAAGAATGGAGAAATCCAAATGAAGGAACAGATCTCTTGAGGTTCTTCCTAAAGGATCCCTTCCATGCAAAAGAGTTAGAAGTTGGTTTCAATGCCCCATTAAAATCTGTGTTGATGATACTCAGGATATTTTCATTTTGATTCTTTAATTTTCTAACTTATGTTATATTTTTATGTAAAGTGTACTGCTGTCCTCAGAGAAAGAAAAGGGAAAATGTCCTCTGTACTTTCTTTATAATTAAAGATGATTTTATGCTCTGAATGAAGAAATAGAAGCTATTTATTGTGCCAGAAACTGTCAAAGCAGCTGTTTAACCTGAAACCTGCAGCCTGATCCTTCCAGGGCTCTGGGACATCATAAATAGCTGTGGGTGAACGTGGGTTTCATTGATATAATTTTTTTTAGGTATTCAAGGTTGGATGAGTCTTGGAGGAACCTGGGACAGTGGAAGGGTTCCCTGCCCACGTCAGAGGGTGGAATGAAATGAGCTTTAATGTCCTTTCCAATCCAAACCATTCTGTGATTTTATGATTTTGCTACCTGAAGTGAATTAATTCTGTGAATTCTCAGAGCAGGTTTTTGCCTGTGATTGAAGACAAAGCTGCAGCTTTCCTTCCCTAAGGAGCGATTGCTCCCTGATTTATTAAGTGCCTGTTTCAGGTGGAGCACCCTGTTTTCTGGGGACCATAAAGCCCCAATTCCTCCCCAAGCCAGGTCCCTGTGACTGCCACCCCCTCCCCAGACACACACACACAGAGAAATAATGGCTATTTTAGCCTGTCATTCTCTGCAGCCAAGCCCTCACCTCTGTTCACCGGGGTCTTTACATAACCTGACCTCCAGAAGCCAATTACATCTGTTTTCTTTGTGCTCATGTGTTTCTGGTATTGACACCAACCTCGCTTTCAACAAAGGGTGGGTTCCCATGAACTCCATCCTTTATTACCAGCTGGTTCTTATTAGAGATTACCCAATAAAAAAAGGAGTAATACAGTCAGCAGTGTGTTCCTACATGTAGCACTTTTCCATGTGTTTCAATTTACCAATCAACCAATAAAGCCCTGCCCTCCAATGAACTGCATTCCATACCTCACATTTTTTGCTTATTTTGATAAATGTGGCTTTTTGTAGATAAAAAGGGCAAGAATCTGGCTAACACTGTCTACTGTTAGCTGGAACGTTGATGTTGGGTAGATGAATTGGGGAATGCTACTTGATCTTTTCTCTGACAGCTTATTATGCCTCGGTTCCTGGGCTTCTAAAATTTCTCTTGCAGAGCTCCCTGTCACTGTGCTTAGTTAAAACTTGTCAAAAAATTATCAAACCAAATTTCAGGCTTGTTTTACTTATTTCCTTCAGCACCGAGCAGGCAAGGGAGGTTTTGAAAGGCAACACTCTCAGTGCTGCTGTTGCAGAGGTTTCTGAAAGCTAAAATTCTTTATCCAGCATTATGTGTGGGATTAAAGGGCTCAAAGTCGAAAATGGCAGCCCATAAAATGGGTCATTTCTAGTGCAAACTGTTGGGAAGGAAAGTACAGAAAGCAAACAGCAACTGGATGGGTTCCTCAAGGAGGGAATCTGGGAGCAGATTTTGGAAAGTTGTTCTTTGCCACTGATCTTCTCTCCCAAAAAACCTTACACACATATTTAATCACTTCAAACTTCAACTTTTGAAGCACTTCAAAAGTTGCACTGGAGGCAGTAAATAGCTCACAGGATTAAAGATGAGCACATGCATTCCTTAATTTTCATCTTTTACCAGGAGGAGCTGAAGCCTTGGTTATGTCTCTGATGATCCTCACTGGGGCCAGGCACAAACCCAGCACCATCAGAAATGAGTTGCCCTTCAAAGGCAGGTGATGGGCATTTGGTACAAGAATGCTGAAGAGTTAAACTCTTGAAGTTTTATTTAGGAATTTTTATTTCAGCCAATCAATTTTGTCACTGGCACATTTTAATAAAAATGCACCCTACTTGTATGAAGCTGTGGTCCATGAAGGAGTGACCTGGTCTCCTGTGTGCAAAGCAATCCAGGTGGGATGAATGATATGAAACCCTTTCATTCTCCTAAACAGACCTTCCCTTTGACACTGACTTCTGAGCTTGGCTTCACTATCACTTTGCAGCAGGAGAATCAAAATTTAAAAAATTTTAAAGATTGATTAAATCAAAATTTAATCTCTCCATTAAACCAAGCTGCTGAAGAGGGAACTTTACTGTTTGAAGGTAGTTCAAAGCAGGTTGAAAAACTCTTTCTAAAAACAGGCACAAGCTCCTTAAACCCCCCTGAGGTATCAATGTGCTCACTGGAGGCCTTGGCTGCCTCTGACTCCTTCCCCACCTTTCCCCATCCCAGGCAGGGGAAGTTCAGCTGTAGGAGGACACGATCCAAAAAGTCACTGAGAGTTCATCCTGAGAGATGTGGAAACCTGACCTTGATGCCACACAGATATCAGCAAACCTGGGATTTTCCAGGCTGTCTCAAAGGCATCTTAATTCTGTCAGATTTTAACAATCCAAGGCACTACAGCACCAACAATCTCCTTTTAGGTGACAATCAAACAACAGCTACGAACCCTCACCCAGCACTAAACTCCTAAAGACACAAATATATTCTGATGCCTTGAACTTTTCCTTTTCCTTCTCCTTTAGAGAATTTTAGGGGAAAAAATTCAGTCCCATCGGAGTTGAGGACAAAACCTTGACTTCCAAGGAGCCTTCATGGAAAGGTGTGGGATTATCTCCCTACAGTTATCCTGTATAAATCACTGAATAAACTCTATTTCCAGAATAAGAGAGTCTGGGCTCTGCCTAAAGCACTTCCCTGAAATGTCAGCCTGGAAGATGAGATTCCTTTGCCTTTCCTCTCCCACTGCCCTGTTCCCAGGGCACAAAATGCTTTTCCTGGATGTTTTTCCCAAGGGAGCACAGGCTGGTTCCCAGCTGTGCCAAATGACAGAGGCCAAGGTCCTGGAAGGGTACAGCAGAGCACAAACCTGCTGCAGCTTTTGTAGGCACCGAGTTCCCCTGCTGCTCTGGGGCCAGGTGAGATGGATCCATCTTCCTGGAGATTTTCAGATGGAGGTGATGTTTTTTTGCAACCAAATTCTTCATTTCTAGCTGCAATTTTGAGGGGAAATCAGGAGTGGGCTGCTGCCCCTCTGACACTCCTTCTGATGGAGGTGAATTTGCTACTGGTAAGGTGGAATTTCCCCACTTCCTCAGTGGTGAATTTGCATCCTGTGCCCCCAAAATCCCAGTGCTCCTGCAGATTCCCATGTGCTTCCAGCTTCCCAGAAAGCATCCTGAATTCCTGAGCCACAGCTTTCTCCAACACACAAGAGGAGTTTTACTGAAGTGCAACAGTTACTTGACAAACACATTCCATTTAATAAATACATTCCATTTAGTAATTGATTAAGTCTTACATGAAAAATAGAGAGTCCGGAAGAAGATTCATTTCCAGAAAGGTTTTTTTTTTTTTTTTTTTTTTTCTTTTTTGAAATAATTGGAATTAGATTCTGGGCTGGAGAGAAAGCTAGGGATAGCTGATAACATTTTGACAGTGATGAGTGAGGCTTTAGGAAATAAATACAGCCAGGATTATTGAGGTCTTTTCAGCAGCAGTGTCTCCAATTCAGTGGAATCATATGAAAAAATATTTGCCTTTTTCAAGTCACCTAATCATTCTAGAAAGCTGGCAGCAATTCAAGTGATGTACACTTAACATGTCAGGCTAAATTATAGATTTCAGCCTTCAGAATGTGCTGTTAAGTATAATTCATTTTTGTTTTTCAGTCGAAAAAAATTTGAACCTTAAGCTTGTTCCTGTACTCCTGGTGTGGGTTTTGTTGTTTATGCCAAGGAAGCACCAAAATAAATAAGTGAAGAACAGGCAAAACAAGAGGACATGGAGTGACCAGCACATTTCCTGGAAATCAGAAAATATGCAAGAAGGAGAAGGAATTCATGAAGAAAGAAGGGCCAAGATGTGATTTTCCCCACTCTCCCTGGCCCTGACATACCACATCACCCAGAAAGGCTCTCCCTGAGATCACTTCCATCACACACCCTTGGCTGTGGCTGTTGTTTGTTGTCACTGTTATCCAACCTTCTTCTTCCCCACAAAGGGAACAGAATTACATGAAATGCTTCATTTCCAACTTCAATTTATTTGGCTTTTTCTCCCAGCCATTTCAGCTCAGCTGTCCTCTCTTGGCTAGATTAAAGAGACCTTTAAGAGTTGTTATTTTCTCCTCGGTGAAAATACTTAATGTGCTGTAATCAAACCTCTGTTTGATCTTTTTAATAAGCTAAACAGACCAATTTCCTTAAGTCTGTTCCATCAGACACCTCCTTCATTTTAAACAAAAGCTTTTGCGAAGGAAAGCTGATTTTTGCACCACTTTCAACACCCATTCCAAACTTTCAGTACATCCTCTCCAAAATAATACCCCAAAGAGCCATTTTGAACCTTCACTGCCTCAACTGCTCTCAGTCCCTTCAAGATGAAGAGATTCCAGCTGGCAACGGAGTTCTGGATAATGAAATCATGTTTTCAAGGACAAGAGGATGTCATTTTTGATAGGATGAGGAGGAGGATGAGGTGCCAGGGGAGGTTTGGATTGAATATTGGGAAAAAATTCTTTCTGGAAAGGGTTATCAAGCATTGGAACAGGCTGCCCAGGGAAGAGGTGAAGACTCCATCCCAGGAGGGGTTAAAAAGCCCTGTGGATGTGGCACTTGGGGACATGGGCTAGTGGTGGGCTTGGCAGTGCTGGGGGAGTGGTGGGACCTGATTTCTTTTGATCTTTTCCGAACCTAAATGGCCCAGTGTTTCTGTGCAGTTTTACACACCCCTGTTGTCACGTTTGTGAGATGGGATCCACTGGAGTCGTGTTCACCCTCCGAGTTTGCATCAGCCCCGATGCCCGTGGTGGCCACAGCCTCCCCAGCTGGGTGTGCCACTTGTCCCAGGGGCCACCAGCACAAGGGACAATGCCTGCAGACACAGCTGGCACCACAAGGACCATGGGAAGCAGTGTCACTCCTTTGCACTGGAAAGCAGCAGGGTCCTGAGACAAAAAGAGAGAAGGAAAAGCCCTGGTGCCACCGGGGTTTGTGTGGGGTCACCCCACAGCTGTGTCCCCGAGGTGCTGGCAGTGTCCCCCATCCCAGACTGGGGGCCAGCTGGGGAAGAAGCTCGGGGGAAGTGGTGGCTGGCAGAAAATAAATCACAGCTCCTCGGTGCTGTCAGTCTTTGCCCCAACTGGTTTCCACAAACAAAACTTCACTGTCCACTGACAAGAACAAATAAACTGAGTCGGGAGAGACTGAAAGTCACAGGGGATCTGAAATATTTACCTTGATACCTTATAAGGGTAATAACCACTTTGCTGCTTTGCAGCCACTGACAGAATTTAAAAAAAAAAAAAAATCAAATCAAAACACAAACCAAAAATCTATCTAAAATGTTTGGGGCTTTTGACTAGTCCAACCTGTCCTGGCAAAAGCATCAAAGCAGGATTAGAACAAGGTTTTAATTATACACACTTTCCCCCACCCCCCTTCCCTTCTCCCCTCCAAATCTCTTGCGTTTGATTATCGAGATCAGTGGAGTCAGCCAGATATTGCAGTTCATATAAATGATTTCATTCAAGCTCCTCCAGCAAAGACACAACGAGCATTTTAAAAGCTGGAGGTGCCCCTTTTGCTCTGGGCTGTGTGTGCTCACCAAGTCCTGTTGTGTTCCTTTCTTTCATAGTCTTGCAAGCCACATTTTTCAAAATTACCTGTAAGAGTCAGAAACTCATGTGTGCCAACAGCCCCAGACAAATAAATAACCCACCATGGGAGGAAATATCCATCATCTGCTGGACATCAGATAAATCCTGCTGGGTCCTGGGCTGCTTTTGGCCAATGCTCCTCAGAGATAAAGTAGTGGTCAATAAAAATATTGGTCCATTCACTTATTTGGGAAGCATAAAACACAGCAAAAGCTTTGGGAGGGAGTAACTTCACTTTCTCAGTGTTTTTTCCTTGACTGCACGATTGCACCAAGGCTTTGAGTGGAGAGTTGAAAGAGCTGGAGGTGCAGTTGCTGAAGCAGCGCCGGGAGAGATTTGTGTCATCTGGGAATTGGACACAGTGGGTTAATTGTAGCACTGACACACCGGGATTATTTACCCCTGGTGATCAAAGGAAGCTCATCCCCAGTGGGTGAGGCTGGAAGGGATTTCAGCCCTGGATGGCTCTGACAGCTCGGGCTGAGCTCAGCGGAAGGCGTTGGGTGTTTCACTGCGCCGAGCATTGGGCAAGTGTTCAAATATGGAGCCTCACGCTGAACTTCTGATCTCTACTGTTGAGGTTCTCCAATGAAAGAAGGTCAAAAGTTTTAATTTTCCGAGGCTTCAGATCAGATGACAGCCCCAAAAGTAGCTTTGCCAAAATGACACTTTTTAAAGGCAATCTCCTTCCACCTGTGAACCAAACCAGTTTGGCACCACATTTACAAGGATGAGGGAAGGGAAGAAATCCTGTCTGAATAGTTCAGTCAGTGTCAGGGTGTCTGTGTGTTCTACAGACACAAAATTATGTGCCTGACTTATAAAGTGTGAGAAATCTGATGGCTTGAGGCACAAGAACAAAATCAGAATCAAATGTAATTTTTGGTTTGCCACTTGTCCCTCGTGCAGCCTCTCCCAGGATTTTGCACTCTGTGTGACTCGTGGTAGTGCTGGTCCACCTTTACCCTGAGTGTGAAATTGTGGATTACAGGGCTACTGTACATGGATTTATGACTCAAAGGCTCAGCTCTGCCTGTGGATCCTGTTTTCATTAGCAGTTAAAAAGAAGCAATTGCATGTGTGTGTGTGTAAACACATTTAAGAAAACCCACTTATTTTCCTTCTTTGTTTTTATTTTCCTTTTTAATCAGCGGTTAAAGTTTTGGCTTCCCACTCCCAAGTCCCCCTAGATGCAGAGTTTGTTCATCCCAGACTGGGAGAACTCCCTTCCCTGTGTCCCCAAGGCACCCAGCCCAAGAATCCTAATTAACACCACAGTAATGGGCAACCACTATTTTTCCCACTTCATGATTTTCAAATTCCAAATTTTCAGCCTCCTGACATGTATTGCACCTAATGCACTTTATTTTTCCTTAATTGAAGGATTGCAGCTTTTTACATTCACCTTACAAAGGATGAACCTGTTTTTCCTGGTCCAGCCCTGCCCCTTCCAGTCCCTCGTGTGTCTGTCTTGGTGGCATTGATTACACCCCTAAATCCCAATTTTCCATTTCTTTTCAAATTTCTGTCGTTTGGGAACTGCTCAGATTTTCCATAAGGATTGCAGGTCACTGCATTCGTAATTAGAAATCCCTAATTACAAATACATTGTAGGTTCCTGTATTCATAATTAGAACTCCCTAATTACAAATACAGTTAGAGGTGAAATATTATCCCTGCCCATGGCAGGGAGTTGAAACTACATGGTCCTTTTCAGCCCAAATTATTAAAA